>VXBR01010370.1:0-16667 GCA_013400215.1 Cisticola juncidis
GTTTCCTGCCTCCAGTTGGAATTTCGATTTTTCTGTGTGTTTTTTCCCCACCAAGTGTGGTTTTTTTTTCTTTGGGGGCAAGAGTTTCGTTTCTGTCGTATTTCTTTGTTCGTGATTTTTGAGGAACCAAAAACTGTCGGTGAGTCGGAAGCGGGAGGAATTCTGCTCTGGGAAATGTTCAGGTGGTTGGGACCCTCGGGACCCCCCACCCTCCCTGTTGGAGACACCCTTTGGGGTCCGAACGGGCCCGTTTGTGGCGATTCCTGGAAAAACAAAACCCAGTCATCAAACCCCCAAACCCCGCAAAGTTCTCCCAAGCCTGGCAGTGTCTGTGAGCGGTGAGGGATGAGTTCGGTGGGGGCAGCCCCTGTGGCCCCCAGCTTTGGGCTGTTTTCTGGGTCAAATGGGGGGCTCTTTGTCCCCCTGTGTGACGAGTGGCCTCGTGGGGCACGGTGTGGCCTGGTCCTCGTCCCCAGGGCTGCCACCGACGTGTCCAGCTCCGGATCACTCATCCCCTGCTGCCATCCAGGAGGGGACCCTCAGTGCCACCTTCTCTCCCTCGATGACACCGGCGCAGTTGGGTAAAAGTTCCTGGCGGCGTTTTGGTGCTGGGACGGTGCACAGAGCCGAGGACCCTCAGCAGCCCCCGGTGTCCCTCCAACCTCCACGCGTCCCTTTGGGGGGGACACACCCCACGCCGCTCTCACCACCCCAAAATTGGGGCGAGCCCGTCCCTTTGTGCCTTGGTAGCAGAGCCTTGGCGGTGGTGCCTGCGCCGCGGGCCGCCCGTGGTGCATATGGATTTTATTATCTCCCTCACATTTTTGTGGGGGATTGTAAGAGCCAGGGAATTAGTTTTTTTTTTACCCCTAATTTTTTTTTTTTTTTTCTCTTTTTGCCCATTGCGAAGTTTTTGGTTTCGGCTCCTGGTGCTCGCCCCCTGATCTCCCACACTTTGGGCTCTTTTCTTTTGTTCTCCCAAATGCCAGACGTGTGTGAGGGGCCAAGCCCCTGGTCCAACTCCGGCATCCCAGAGATGAGGGTGGCTGGGGTGGTGGCTGGGATTTGGCACCCAAGGCTTCCCATGGCTGGGATTTGGCGCCCAAAGGTTCTGACGTTGGGGATTTGGTGCCCAAGGGTTCCTGGGGATGCGATTTGGCACCCAAAGGCTCCGATGGTGGTGCCAACAGCCAAAAGCAGCCCCTTGGCTGTTGGGGACAGGCGTCCCGGGACCCAGCACTGGTGATGGCGTCGGCTCCATCCCCTTCGCCCCCTCCTAGAACCCGCCGACAATTTCTCCTGGAAAAATCCACGGCGGATCGTTATTCCACACATATTTATACATTTATACATTTCTAAATCCGCCGTTGGCAGGGAAAATATTTTCGAGGAGCGGGGGGGAAATAAAATGGAGCGGAGGGAAGGGCGAGGGGCTGGGAGGGGAGAGCAGACAATGGCTGGTGGGTTCAGCAGGCACGTCCGCAGCGCCTGGCTCCAGGATGTGACCCAAATTTCCCCAATGTGGGAGCGCCCCGCGTCGCCAGCGCTCCCCGCCTGCGCCTTCGGCTCTCGGAATTCGAGGCAATTTATTAGGGGTTGCAAAGATTGAAATTGCCATTGAGTTTCCTGCTTATTCCCTTTTTGAACCCAGCGGTGGGTTTATTTTTTCCTCTGGAGTTACTACAAGACCGTCTCATTCTTAAAAATGAAGAAAAAGCGTATTTATGTGTTTTCTGGTCCCTCATTTTCATTCTTCCCCCCCCTCCTCTCTCATTTAGCAAGGGGGAAATAAAAAGGGGTTTAAAAAAAAAGAGGAAAAGACCCAAGGTTAAAATATTTGAACCCACAGACCTTCTCTGCCGCTAAATATTTTTCCTCAGGTTTATACAGCAATCTATATTTTATAAAAGACAGGAATAAATCTCATGGTCGATATGATTTGCCCAGATTAGAATAATTCTATATTTCATAATTGGGGCTAAATTAAAAATAAGTGGTACCTCGGGATGCTGCAATTTCCCTGTTCTGGGGAGAGATTTAACCACTCGCTGTGGATTTACAAGGTTTATTTTTATTTTTAAATGATTCTGTGAGGATGCGCTGGGAAAACGTTTGGCTGGATGGAACTCCTGGGTTATCCAGGAGAAAAAAACGCAGGATGATGAAGGTAGAATTATATAATAATGGGCAGTTTTGGTACTGTGTGTGGATTTTTGCTCCGTGGCACTGCCGATGGTCGCTCTCCGGGTGTGGATCCGTTGGCCGGGCCGGTTGCGGTGGATCCATTGGTCCTGTCCAGGGTGTTGTGCCCATGGATGGGACCTTGGGGCTCCTCCCTGGGCTGGCACTGTGGGCAGGGGTCCGGCACTGTGGGCAGGGGTCCGGCACAGCGGGCAGGGGTCTGGCACAGCACCCAGGGCTCTTCCCGCCGTCGCTCCGCATTTTCCAGCTGGGAGCCACTCGCCCATAGGACCCCAGGGTGGGTTTGCCTTGGGATCCAGCCAGGTTGATCCGGGCGTGCTGGAGTGTCCAGCATCACCAGCGGGTTGGGGTGTCCAGTTTTGGCCCCCATTTCCCCCACACCACAGCGGGTTTAGGGTGGATGTCTTGGCACGCGGCGCCGTGCGGGAAAAAATCAGGGATCTGGAAAAACCTCTGTGCTAGGGGGAAAGGGTCTGTGGGATGGAGTGAGCTGTCCTCAGAATGTCCCCAGTCCTGTGACCCTGACCCACGGCCTCATGGCCGTGCTGGAAACCCTGGGGAGGCCAAGGAAGGATTTGGGATTTGTTGCTGTCCCCCTCTCTGTCGACAGCCGAGTGACGGGCAGGGAGTCGTAATTCCCGAAAAAACGGGCAGGGAATCGTCATTCCCGAATGCTGGTGGTGCTCCTGCAGCAATCCCACGGTCACTGCCGTGGTCCTGGATCCACAGTGGGAATGTGCAAAGTGCCAGGGGTTCTCCTCCCTCTGTTCAGGGCACAGATCCCTGGGACCGGGCGGGATCGTGGCCTGGTTTAACGCCGAGGTCACGGCGCTGCCTCCGAACGCTGCTTTTGCTGATTTCTGTATTATTTTTCGGTGTGGTTTGTGAGCACAGCTGGGATTTCTGTTCTGCTCCTCTGCACTCCCCAATCCTGGGATCGGGGACCAGAGAAATGGTTTCTGGCAGGGGGATTTACAGAGCCAAGTGATGCTCAGGGCCAGTGGTGATGGCAGAGCAGGACTTGGGAGGGTCCTGTGGGGGCAAAGATGCTTCTCCCACAGGGTGGTGGGGTTGGGGTGAACGGGGCATGTCTTGGAGGAGATTTAGATCCTGTTCCAAATCCTATTGGATTTTGTGCCCCTTTTTCCTGCATTCCCAGCTCCTGGAGCTGCAGCCCTGGTGCCTGCCGGTTGCCGGTGCTTTGTCCGTGGTGGCCACAGCCAGGAGAGCTGTGGCCATGACCCACTGGCCACCCAAGTCAGGGCCAGCTTGCCCACCTGTGTGTCACCAGGGGCTGTGGCCAGGCTGCTGGTTGCTCTGTGTGCCATCTCTCCATCAAGGGAGAGAGGACAATGTCACATCTGTTTTTTTCCAGGGAAATTTGGTGCTGCAGAGGGGTGGCCGAGCGAGAGGGCTCAGCTTGGAGCATCCCATGTTGGAGTGGGGCTGGATCCCAAAACCTCTGTGGCCAGGACTTTTGAGGTCACCCTTGTTGCTACACGTCCCTAGTTCTCTCTGTCCCCCCTCCCTGCTCCCGTGGGCATCACATTTGGGCCCACATCAGCCTCTGAGAGAAACATGCCCTGTTCCTCGCTTGGAGTGATTTTAATGTGAATTTTAGCCCTGGCACTCGGGTTGTTCCTGTATCACCATCAGTCTGAGTCCCCTCTCGGGGTGCCAGAGCAGTTCTGGGTGTTTGGGTGTGCCAGCTCCCTGCCCTGTCCTGTGCAATCCCCGCTCTTTTAGTTTCCCTCCTTCTGTTCTCCCTTTGTGCCGAGATCACTCCCAGCCCTTCCCACCCCTCTTTTCCAGCCCGTTAAGCCGTGTTAGCAATTCCTCACCAGCCCAGGGCTGCGGCGAGTGGTTAATGGAGAGCAGACACCAGCGGGCCGGCGTCGCTGACAGGATTCTCTCTCCGTGCCCGTCTCCGTCTCCGCCTGTCCCTTTCCAGGGACCGCAATTACATTCCCTGCTGGTTGCACATTTGGTATCCAAATGCCGCCCATGCGCCGCATCCTAATGCGAGGATGGGCTGGGGGCGTGCGGAGCTGCCGGAGGGTCAGCGGTCCCCAAGATCCCCCCTGGATCCTGGGGTGTCCTGGCAGGGGGGGACACGCAGAGGGTGGGCAGTGGGAGCAGTGCAGGGGGTGAGAGATGCCCTCAGATAGCTTGGGAAGCTTTGGAAGTGCTGCTGTGTAAAGAAAGACACATGTATTCATTATATATATAGATAGATTTATATATATTTACCTGCAAATATATTTATATTATATAAATGATGTGTTTATTTACATATGTGGGTGTTTATTCACCCACTCCCCCCCACATAAATACACTTTACACAGATAAATAAACCAATGCCAAACCCCCCTGTCCAGCAATGCTGTGCCACCCCTGAGTGACATTCCCCTGGAATTCCTACCTGGGGGCTCTGGGGTGTGCCTGGCTGTGGATTTACCTGGCTCCAGGCCCAGGGCTGTCCGTCTGTCCGGCTGTGTCCGTCCCAGTGCCACATCAGGAGCTGGCTGGAGCTGTACCTGCCTGTGCCTGACAAGGTTCAGCTGCTGGGTTGGCTGGAAAATTGCAGCAATTGTTCCTTAAATAGCTCCTCGTTCCTGATGGTGACAATTTCGGTTCTTTTGTGTTAGATATTAATCATGATTTCTGAGGCTCCGTTTTGATCCGAGCTGGTTTTCCCCACTCGGGGCAGGGATCCTGCCCCGCTTCGTTGGATTTAATGGGATTTATGGAAGGCGAGCGGCTCGGAGTGCTGCTACCTGCAGCCCCTAAGAGGAGTTTAAATTCCTTTTCCCCTTTTTCCATGACCTGACGCTCATCCTGATGTCCGGCCGCTTCCCTCTGCTTGGAAATCCATCCCAAAAACAGGACCAGGCCCTGTTTGGCCTCTGCAGGTGCAGGGGGAAGCCCCAAGGGTCCAGGCTGGATCATGGCTTGGAATCCATGATCTTGGAGCCCTTTCCCAACCCAAGTGATTCCATGATTCTCCAGAGCTGGAGCAGTGTTGGGGTGAGCCGGTGGCCACTTTGTCCTGTGCCAGATGAATTCCAGAGGCATTTTTGAAGCTCCCCCTGCCAAAGCCAGGGCTGTATTTAGGGGTGTCTGTGTGTCCAGACTCTGCCACCAGCCCAACCCTTCTGGATTTGGGGCCCTCTTGGCTGTTCCAGGAGCTGTCAGGGCACCCCTGGGGCTGTTTGGGTGTGGGATGCACCAGGGCTGGTTTGATCCCGGCAGGAAAAGTGGGAAGGGACGAGGCTGGGAGCAGGGCAGTGGGATGGAGCCGGTGGGGCAGCGCTGGGCCGTGTCCCTGTCCCTGCTCCGTCCTGGCTCGTTCCCGGGTGGTCACAGTGTTGTTATTTATTTATTTCTCCTCCCTCGATCCCCCTTGGCTTGTTGCTGCCGCTGTGCCTGGGCTGCTAAAGAGCTTCTCATTGTTCCGGAGCTAATTACCTCCTAATGAGGCTCCCGGCTCAAAAGCCGAGCGGAGCGGGGGCTGTGGGGGATGTGAGGGGGCTGTGCTGGGAGGGGGAGAGGGCAGGGCTGGGGTCAGCACCGGGGTCACTGCCGGGGTCACCCGGTGGCTTCAGCTGTGCTGCCCCACGGGGTGAATTTGGGTTGGTGGCGGGGAAATGCCTGGATCTTCATCCTAAAGGGCGGCTGGGAAGTGGTTTTGCCAAAATTTTCTTGTTGAGCCCCAAACCCGTGGATAAATCAAAGCCCTGTGGATTTTGGCAAGGTGGGGTCGGAGCCTGGGAACATTCCTGGCGTTTCCCTTGGTGTGACACTTCCCTGCCAGCCCCTTCTGGGACAGGTGTCACCTTTGGGGCACATCCTTCATTTTGGAAGGGGTGTTCAAACCAGGGGTCCTCAAAGCTTATCCCATCCATGTGCTGGACAAATCCTGCTCCTGACCTTATCCCGTCCCTCGGCAAGAGACTGGGATGAGCCTGATCCTGATGGGATTTGCCCCTTTGCCTGGAGGGAGCCAGGCAGTGTCCCAGGAGTGTCCTTGTCCCTGCTGGGATGTGGAGCAGAACCTTGGGCTCCACATCTGGATCCTGCTCTGCCCCTGGAATATTCCCGTGTCCCTCAGGATTGCGGCGTCTCCCGTGGCTCCTCCGTGCGCTGTGGATGCGATGGGAGAAAAGAGGATTCTTCTCCAAAGGGTTTGGGAAATCTTCCACTTCCACCCCGCTCCAGGCTTTGTGTCCCTGCATGGGGTGGGGGATCCTGAAATTCAGAGGGGCATGAGGCAGTGGGGGAAAATATTCCAAGGGAGGGAAATTTACTCCTGGAATAACAATGAAGGTAGGGGAATGAATTCCCCTTCTCTGTGCCCTTGATGAGGGGATGCCCACGGCAGTGAGGGGTCCAGAGTGAGCTTTTCCTAGGGGATGGAGGTGCTGGCAGGTTTGGGATCACCCATCTGGCCCGGCTTGCCCGTGGATCCGTCTGGATCTGCGGCACAAAGCCCGGGATCGACGGCGCCCGGCTCTGGTGAAGCCGATCGGCGCCGGGGCAGAGCCAGACCCAGCTCCCGTTCCGAGCCCCCTCGGATCCATTCGACATTTTCCTTTGGCCCATTAGTGAAGGGAGAGGGATGGAGAAATAGGGATTTCGACTATTTTTTAAAAATTCCTTCCCTTTCAAATTTTTCCTCTCTTTCTGTGTTTGCTTCCCGAGGCCCAGCGGAGCAGCGAGCGATGCTGCTGCTGGGAGAGGAACGGCCACGGGGCCGAGCCCTGTCCTGGTGGGGCTGTGCTGTGATGGGATCCCATGGGATCCACCTGTGCTGTGGTGGGATCCTTTGGGATACACCTGTGCTGTGGTGGGATCCTTTGGGATAAACTTTTGTCATGGAGGGATCCTGTGGGATGCATCCCTACGCTCCCTCAGCTCATCACCGCTTCCCGACCTCCCAATTTTTCCGCTGTCCTTGGTGTTCTCAGCTGCTCTGGTCTTGTTTTTTGGGATTTTCCCGTTTTCCCTGCAGTGATCTCCAGGCACATGTGTGAGTCCATGCAAATGCCGGAGCTGCCTGTGCCGGGTTGGTCCCACTAAAAACCATCCCGGTGCTGGACCCGGAGCCGCCGCTCCCTGTGGATGGCGGTACCGGTATTCCCACCACCAGTATTCCCATCACCATTATTCCCACCACCAGTATTCCTATCACCATATTCCCATCACTGATATTCCCATCACCAGTATTCCCATCACTGGTATTCCCACCGCGCTGCCGAAGCGTTCCCAGGATCCGCACAGTTTTACGCCATTGCTCGATTCCATTTTTTTTGTTCGACTCCAGGAATGGATTTTTGTTTCAGCCCCTTCCCCACCAGCCCCAAAATCTGCCAGGAATCCAACTCTGGATTTTGGATATTTTGTGCCAAACCCAAACCTCTCTCGGCTTTGATTCCCAGTGCCGTTAATTTGGGGAAAAAAGGGGAATAAATGGCAATGGGAATTTTTAATAACTGGGAATGAGGAACCCCTATTTCATCCCCAGCTTCCTCTTCCCGCCACATCCCGATCTCCTCCTCCATTTATTTCCTTGGCATTCAGCTGAATTTTCTTGGAAATATTTTGCTGTTTCCCCAGTGCAACCGAGTTTCGTTGGATTTTTCTTTCTCCCCCTGCAGAAGAGGCGGAATTATCCGTCTCGGTTTATTTTTCCTTGAACATTACACGGGAGCAAAACTCACCCATGTGCTGGGAAAGAGATAAAGTGTTTAGACAGCAAATACAAATATTCCAGAGCACTCAGCCCGGCTATAGCTATTCCTGCCAGGATTCCGGATTCCGTGCCGTGTCTTCCAGGGGGGTTTTATTTAGACTGTATTTTTTTTTATTCTTATTATTTATCAAAACCCCTATTTATATTTGCAGTAAAATAAAATCAGCCTGACCCTGTAGAGAACTCGAAAAAAATCCCAATTCTTTCCTTTTCCAATCCTGTTTCCACTGAGGAAAGAAAGCCCCTGGACCTCGTGCCCTGCACAAAATCCAACCGCGACGGGATTATTTCGGCGGCTCAGCTTCTCCGCAGGCGCTGGGACGGCACTGGCTCCGTGTGTCCCCCCCAAAATCGGGATGCAGGGAAGCTCCTGCAGCATTGGGGACAGAGCTGGGGCCCCCAGGGTCTTCCCGTGGGATTTTTGGGGCGCGGGCTCCCTTGTGCTGCAAGTTCTGACAGCGCATGGAGCACTCAAAAAGGGGTTTGTTGTTTTGATTTTATTTTATTATTCGATGATGGATGGGTTTTTGCTGCTCCTCGGGAGTGTCCTGGTCTCCCATCGATGCCCCAGCCCTGTTGGGGACCCCACGGGTGTCATTGTCACCCCGGTGCCGGGTGCCAGTGCCGTCAGGAGCTGAGGAAGCTCTTTCCCAGCCAGCTCGATAATCCCAATTATTATCTGGATTCTCGATCAGGGTTGCTTATTAAACTTGGCACCGCTGGCTTTGCCGTTCCGGCCGCCTGCCTCGGCAGAGGGATTTATCTCCTGCCGACGCAGGAAGGAAATTGAGTGGAAAAACGCGGGGCAGAGCCCCCCGGGACGGCGGGAGGGGGGCTGGGGGTCCCCGGCTCCCGAAGGGTCTGGAGATGCTGGGTTGGGTTGATGGAGCTGCCCGGGCCATGTCCGTGTGTCCGTGTGTCCATGCCATCCCTCCGTCCCCACCCTGTGCTGGCGGAGCCGCCCTGTTCTGGGATGGGCGTTTTTATTCCAAGGTTATTTTGGAATGGTCGGTGCTTTTAGACAATACAGCAGCCGTTATTTTGCTTTTTCCCTGAAATCTGAAGGGGCTTTTTGTCCCCCTTCACCCCAGGAATATCAGCTTTTTCCAAATCCAGGCCTTTCCGCTGGAATTCCCAGCTTCCCATGCCACAAACCTGGTTTGCTCACTGACCCCTCTTCTCACATTGTGCCACAATTTGTGTTTTATTTTTACCTGACACTGCGCTGGAGCTGCCCGAGCCAGGGCCGACGTGCCGACCCTTCCAAAGGGGCTTTTCCCAAATTTCTCCCAATTCTCAGCTCCAACCAAGCAGGGCATCCAGGGGAGTGGGGCAGGAGGTGGGAGAGATGCTGTTAGGAAAAGATGCTCTCCCCCAGGGTTCCCCTCCCTCCTGGTGTTTGGATGTTTCAATTTTCCCATTACTCTGCTCCGCTTTTTCCTGCCTTTCCACCATTTTTCTGCATTTAAAAAACCCCGTACAAACCCTGTGACTGGAATTCCCTCTCTTTGTGTGTCTGGCTGCTCTCTCGCCCCTCTGTGAGCTCCTGGGATCCCCATTTTAGGGTGGGGGCTCTCCCCCATCCCCTCCCTGTGCTGCTGCTGGGGGATTTGGGTGAGGATTGGCTCCAAAATCCTTTATTTTTGAAATCTCTGTTATCCCAAACCCCGGTTCTTCCCTCGGGAGCAGCCTCGTGCTCCAGGGCTCGGTGTCCATCTTGGGAATGCTCCAGGCTGTCTCCTTGGCTTTTCCAAGATCCTTCATGCCGGGTGGTTGGGAGAACCTGCTGCCCTCTGGCTCTGGCTGAGGGGCTCGGGCTGTGCCTGTGACATTCCCAGTGATTGTCCCATTGTTGCAGAGCCGCCGTCGGATGCAGCACTGGCACACGGGAATTCTGGCACCCGCCCCGGCTGTAAATGCTGGTCAAAATGGTGCTCCTGTGTGGTTTCCAACAGAGAATCCAAACCTGTCTGGAATAGAAATGTTTTCTGGCTCCTGGCTCCGTCCACATCTCCGTTGGATCACCGTGGGGTCGCCAGGCTCGGTTTGGCCGGAGCCGCGCGGGTGCCGAGTCCTGTGGAGCACCAGGATCCTGCACCCCACCATACCCTGGCATCACTCCTGACCCTTTGAGGTGGGATTTGAGGCTAAACTGGCAGAGTTGGAAGCAGGTTTGAGAACAGGGATCGCCTTTGCAGGGTGTGTGCTCTGGAGGCAGCATCCAGCCCAACCACTGCCTGCCTTCCTAACGCTCATTGCCGCGGTGACCTTCGGCTCCCCGCTCTCCCTGCCTGCTTTTCCTGGCATTTCCAGCTTTCCCCTCTCTGTGGTGGTTCCTGTGGTCAGTGGACCTCAGTTTCAGCCACCCAATTGCTGTTTCCCAGCTCATCCTGCTGCCTTCTGCAGTTTTCCATTGTTCCTTGGCTCTTCCCGACACTGGGATGCAGTGGGGGAATGTCCGGAGCTCCGTGTCGCAGCCGAGATCTGGACTCCAGAAAATCTGGACTCCATTTCAAAGCTGATTAATGATAATCATAAATCATAATCTTGTCTTTTATGATAGAAAGCTTTGGATCGGGAGCAGGGACTCTCATCCTGCAAGCTGGGGATGATCCCGGATCCGGCTTCCAGCTCATTACCCGGAGACAAATGGCTTCTCCCTCCCCCAGCCTCAGTTTCTCTGTGGGTAAGGTGAGGATCTCTGCCAGGGGCTAAATTAAGGAATTAATGCTGGTGGAGTGATTGAGAGATGGAGAAGGACACGGCTCTCACAGCGCCATGTCCTGCTGCACAGCGCGTCCGCCCGCTCCAGGGCGGGATGCGGGAATCTCGGCTGGGAGCAGCGCTTGGGGTGTCCGCAGTGAAGTCCCTTGTTCCTGTCCAGGGCTCCTTGAGGAGGGGCTGGAGCCCCCCAGCTCCTTCCACGCTGATTTGGGATCTGTGTGGGGACACGGTGGCTCAGATCCATGGCTGATTCCGGTGTCCATCCTGCATCCAGGTGGTTTGGCAGCGCTAGAGCCCAATTCCGGCCTCTTCCCGCCGTGTCTCTCACTGCCCCAAAATCCCAGTGTCACTGAGACTCCGTTCCCATGGGAGGGGAATCCAGCTGGATGGATTTTTGTGACTTTCTTATATTTTTTCTTTGAACGTTGTAATATTTATTCCACCTTATAAATCACTTCCTTGCTCCAGGTGGAGGGAGGATTTATGGGCGCAGGTGGGAGGAACGCGGCTCCCGGGACCGACCTGCTGGAATGGTTTTGTGGTGATGGTCACAGCAGCAATTCCGGCCAGGGGAGAGGGAATCCAGCTGGGAATCCTGCCTGGGGATGTGATGGGAGAAGGAATGGACCCATTTGGGATGGCCTGAGGTTGGCACGTCTTTGGTGCCACTCGGGGTTTTCTCTGTGCTGGAAACGGGCACCAACAGGTAGGACCCCAAATCATTTTCTGCTGGACAACCAAAAAAAAAAAAGGGTTCCAAGCCTTTTCCAAGTCTCCCAAAGGCTTGTTTAAATTCTAGAAAAGTCTTGCTTTCCCACTGCAGCCATCAGTGTCACTCTGGGGCCATGGGAATGTCACAGGAATGTGGATAGGAGGGTGCTGATGACGGTGACCCCAGGGTGAGGGGCAGGGGGATGTCGGGGTGCATGGTGAGGGTGGGGATGCCCAGCCCTGGGGACACCCAGCCGGGGCTCTCCCTGCTCCCTGGGGGCCAGGCTGGCTCCGGGGGGGATTCTCCCTGCACCAGCGCTGCTCGCAGCAGCACAAACGAACCAAGTAATTGGCAACATGGAAATATTTTGTGCTCATTAAGCGGTGGGAAGCGGAGGGCGAGGCAGTGGCGGGTGAGGGATCCAGGTTCTCCGGCGGTGTCCTTGGGAGCCACATTCTCCAGTGGCACTCCCGGGGACCCAGGGAGGAGTGGGAGCACCCTGGGATGGGAGGTGAAGGAGCCAGATCCCAACACTGCCCAGCCAGGAGCTCCTTGTGCTGGGGACAAGGACAAATCACGGGAGCAGGGGGATCCTGGCTGCTGTACGGGGACATTTGGGGGATTCCCCCCCCATTTTTTCCAATTTCCATCAATCCCAGGGATTAAAACTCCAAACATCAGCTCTCAGCAGCTGCCTTGGAGCTCCCCAGCCCCAGCACTGCTGATTCCCAGGAGCGACACCAAGGGGGGAAACCACATTCCCTCTGCTCCCAGCGATCCCTGAGGATCCTGTCCCTGCTCAGGGGGACCCAGAGGGGTCCCCCCACCATCCTCATCCCCCAGCACGTGGTGGCAGTGCCAGGCCCCGGCGCTGTCCCCGGCGCGACGCGGGGAGCCCAGCGGTGCTGCAGGCGGGGGAAGCTTTATGGCTGTAGTTAAAGTGACTTTATGATATTGTATCTGAACAATTGCTGGCTATTATCTGGATCGATGCCGCGGGATTGAGACGCCGGTTGATAACCCAGGCAGGGCTCTAATCGCTTTTAAACCGCGCAGGGTTGGTGGGGCTGTCCATAAAACCCCTCTGTGGTTCCTGGTTTAACTCCCTGCCCCTGGCTCTGCTGGGTTTTTCACCCAGGACATCCCTTTGTGGATGCAGGTCCTGCTTTGTCCCTCTCCACCGTGCCCAGGGTGGGGGTCAGGATGCTGGGACATGGATCAGGATGCTGGAATTCAGCATTCCTGGGCTCCAGAGTGCCCACAGTGCTGGGTCCTGCCCTGCTGAGGAGTGAGGGGCAGATTTTGGGGTCCTGTTCCCACCTTTGCCTGGCTCGCAGCAACCTTGGGTGAGTCACGTCACCTCTGCACATTTCGCTCTCTGCAGCTGTGAAATGAGGACAATGATACCTTTCCCACCTCGCTGAGGGGTTGGGAGGCTTAATTAGTTAATGTTCGTAAAGTGCTTTGAGGATTAATTAATATTGTGACTCTAATTTTTTCCGATGGTTGAAGCGCCACTTCAATATCTCCGCGCTGGTTCCTTCCTCCCTGACCCTATAAAGTGAATCCAACCAGGAACGTCACTGGTCTCTGCAGGAGCCGTGTGGCTCTGTCCCTGCCAGGTGTCACCTCCCCAGTGCTAAACTGGGAGGCACTGGTGCTGCTGGGGTGTCCCAGATAGTGGGTGCAGCTCTGCATCCCGGCTCCCCACAGTGTCCAGCTGGCCCTGATCCTCCTTGGACAGGTCCTCCCTGCTGGGAGCCATTCCTCTGTTGGGATTGAGCCACTGTCACCTCCCTGTGACACTGCCCGTCCCTGCCCAGCCTGCTTGGGCACTTCTGGCAACCTCAACCTGCTCGGAGGCTTCTGTGGGAAACTCCCAGCAAATCCCACATCCTGTGCCTGATCCCATCCCGCATTTTGGGGGCTGTGGGGCCTGACTGGGGGTTGGCCTGTGCCTGGTGGGTTGGGGACACTGTGCTGGGCATGAGCCAAAGCTCTGGGCAGCCGTTGGTGGCACAATCTCCTTTCCTGGTGGAAAGAAGGCGTTGGGATCCCACCCGGCTGGGACACGGCTGGCAGGCGTGGGAGGGCAGTCCCAGTGTCCCCATTCCTGCTGGGGACATCTGTGGGGTCACTGATGGGCAGCTTTGGTGTCCTCCAAGGTGATTTCTCAGCAGTGGCTCTGCTCCCCTGTGCTGTCCTGCTGTGTGTGAGCACAGAGGGGACAGGGACAGCGCAGGGTCCCCGCGATGGCAGTGCCATCCCCCAGCCCCTTGGGGTGTGAAACCTGGGATTGGCTCCTCTCCAGGGCTGGGGAGGTTTTGGGTCAGCACCAGTGGGAGTTTTCCTGCTGGGAGCAGCCAAGGGAAGGGATGAGTGTGAATCCCAGCTCTGGGTGACCCGAGAGGTCCCTGCCTCTGGCCCTGGCACAAACCAGGGGTGTTTGGCCCTGGTGGAGATGTGGGAATTCCGAGAGGGGCTGGGGAAGGGAGCAGGCAGGGGATGATCCCATATGGGATGGGCTGGTGGGATGTGATGGAGCCCCAGGGCTGGAGAATCAGAGGCAGCAGGAGAATTCCCAGATGTGGAGCACTGGAGGGAACTGGGACCCACCATGGAGGGAGGAAGAGGAGGAGGGAGGTCTGGAGGGAGCCCCAATCCTCTTCCCTGGAGCTGCTGGGTGGAGCTGGAGGAGAAGGAGCATCTGAGCTGGGAGGGTCCAGCCCTGCCTGATGGCTCCTGGCCAATGGTTCCTGTCCCTGGTTGTCACCAAGCTCTGTTGGTGGCACTTGCAGAGGTTTGGGACAGGACGTCAGCGTCCCCACGCCCGGCCCTGCTCCGTGCCGTTAATGACATCCCGGCAATTAAACTGGAACTAATGCAACGATAAAAATAACCCACTGTCCTTCCTCAGCGCTGCATCCCACAAGCTCAGAGGTGTTTAAAAACCCATTTAATGCCGGATCCTGGGCGTGGGGTGCCCGGGGTAGCACCGGGATCTCCGTGGCCACCCTGGGTTTTCCAGCCCTGACCCATTCCTGGCCTTCTGCAAGGTGTGAACAGCCCCAGCTCCCTCCAGTGCAGAGGCTGGTTTACCAACTGCCACGTTTTAAATAATCTAAATTACATGAATATTTTATTTTTCTTCTTTCTAGAGTTGTGGAATTCCCAAGGGTTGGTTTTCAGGCTTTTCTCTGTAATGGAGGAGCAGGAACGCATTCTTTTAATGGTAATTGAGATTCTTGCATCATTGCAGGACTTGGGAGCTGGATGGGCTTTAAATAACAGGAGAGGGAGGAGATTCGGGTTCTGGCTCCTCAAATGGGTTTTTGAGGTTTTTACGTGGTTTTCCTCACTCTTGTGACAGGGCCAGAAAGCTGCATCCTCATCCCACTGCCCTGGGAACCCTCCCCAAAGCAGGAGATGACTTGAGGTGGTGACAGGGACCTGTGGGTGTCCTTTGGGAGACCTCATGGGAATGGTACTGGGGTGACCTGTGTCATGCACCCCATTGTTGGACCCGCCTGTCACCCTCTCCCCAACTCTTGTGAGCCCAGATATCAGAGCTGGGCCCTCCCAGGCTGAGATTTGGGGTTTTTTTATGGCTTTGTTGCCTCCTGACTGTCGTGGTGAGTGCCCAACCCAGAGGATTCCTGTCCTGGTGATGCATGAGAGCGGGGGGGTTTGGGAAGGGAATGAGCAGGATGAGGATGAGGATGAAGGATGAGGATGAGGATGAGGATGAGGATGAGGATGAGGATGAGGATGAGGATGAGGATGAGGATGAGGATGAGGATGAGGATGAGGATGAGGATGAGGATGAGGATGAGGATGAGGATGAGCAGGGGGTGGAGCGTGGCTGTGCCAGCTCAGGGCTTGTGTCACTGTGAGTACCCAAACACCACGGCAGAGCTGGCAGTGCCACCCCTGTCCCCTCCTGAGCTGCCTGGTCCCTCTGCCACCCCGTGCTGGCCAGGGCTGGTCCCCACCCAGGCCTGTGGGGCGGTGGAAGGGGCTGCCCAGCACTTTCGGGGTGGGGGAAGCGGTTTCCGGCTGCTGGGGGAAACATCTGGATCCAATTCCCGCTCCACGTGCAGCTGGCTGGGCTGGGCCCGCTGCTGCTGCTCGGTGTGACAGGGGCGGCTTTGCTGCAGAGGGGCACGGAGGGGACTGGCCTGGGCTTGGGAACCCCGTGCCAGGTCCCCTTCCCAGCAGGAACCCCAGCACTGAACTCTGATCCCACTGGGAGCTCCACTACTGCATCCCCATCCCACTGGGAGCCCCAGCACAGCATCCGCATCCCAGTAGGAGCCCCAGCAGTGCACCCTGATCCCACTGGGAATCCCAGCATGGCATCCCCATCCCAGTAGGAGCCCCAGCACCAAACTCTGATCCCACTGGGAGCTCCACCACTGCATTCCCATCCCAGCAGGAACCCCAGCACTGCATCCTGATCCCACTGGGAGCTCCAGCATGGCATCCCCATCCCAGTAGGAGCCCCAGCACCAAACTCTGATCCCACTGGGAGCTCCACCACTGCATTCCCATCCCAGCAGGAACCCCAGCACTGCATCCTGATCCCACTGGGAGCTCCAGCACTTCATTCCCATCCCACTGGAGCTTCACCACTGCATTCCCAGCCCTGCACCCTGATCTCACTGGGAGCCCCAGCATGGCATCCTCACCCCAGCAGGAGCCCCAGCACTGCATTCCAATCCCTGTGGGAGCTCCACCCCTGCACCCTGATCCGTCCACTGCATTCCCAGCCCAGCAGGAGCCCCAGCACTGCACCCTGATCCCACTGGGAGCTCCACTACTGCATCCCCATCCCAAAAGGAGCCCCAGCACCGCATCCCCCTCCTCGTGGGACCCTCTGCCATCCTGCCCTGGAGCTCCCCTTGTCCCGGTGCCATCCCTGGGGCTGGCCGTGCCCGTCCCCGCCGTGNATCCTGATCCCACTGGGAGCTCCAGCACTTCATTCCCATCCCACTGGAGCTTCACCACTGCATTCCCAGCCCCGCACCCTGATCTCACTAGGAGCCCCAGCATGGCATCCTCACCCCAGCAGGAGCCCCAGCACTGCATTCCAATCCCTGTGGGAGCTCCACCCCTGCACCCTGATCCGTCCACTGCATTCCCAGCCCAGCAGGAGCCCCAGCACTGCACCCTGATCCCACTGGGAGCTCCACTACTGCATCCCCATCCCAAAAGGAGCCCCAGCACCGCATCCCCCTCCCCGCGCGACCCTCTGCCATCCTGCCCTGGCGCTCCCCT
>VXBR01010370.1:74479-85399 GCA_013400215.1 Cisticola juncidis
GGCGCCTCGTCCTTCCCTCCGTCGCCGCAGGGCCGCGATCCCGGAGCCCCCGGCGGTCCCGGAGCCCCCGGCGGTCCTAGAGCCCCGGCGATCCCAGCACCCGAACCCTGTAAGTACAGGAAGATCTTATCTTTAGTATTTCTTTTTTTAAAAGCCCGTGAGGAACCCCTGAGGGCTCCTAGGCCGCTCTGCTCAGGTTTCTGTTGCAAATCTTTCTGTTGCAAATCGTGTGTAACAATTGGGATCGAATTACGTGTAAAAAGTCTGTCTGATGTGTTATTGTTAGGGTGTAGTTCCCTGTTTTCAGGGTTTGGTCGCAGGAAGCTGTGGATTGGGCAGGCCCATGGCTGCATTACTTAGTTCCTGATAGTGTTTTCCTCACTCGAGACACTCAGTGAGAGCCACTTGTGCTCCTGGAATTATGGAATTCGTAAATCCTGGCATCGTTTGGGTTGGGAGGACCTGAAAGCCCATCCAGTTCCACCCCTTCCACTATCCCAGGTTGCTCCAAACCTTGTCCAACCTGGCCCTGGACACTTCCAGGGATGGAGCAGCCGCATTCAGCCTCTACAGAAAAATGGAATTTAGGATATAATTTTGAAGAATGCTGCAGGGTGATATCAGTGGAGTGATCCTGAGGGTAAACCAGTAATAACTGTAGTAATATGTTTGATTGGGATTGACTCAATGATCTTGGATCCAACCTAGTCGTTGATTCTGTGATTAAATCCTGTATTTCCTTCAGAAAACAAAGACCACAGTGGACAAAGGTGGGTGACTCCTTGATTCCCATTTTTTTTCCCCTCAGAACACCTGGGAATTGCCCTTTTCCACGTGAAACTCAACCATGACAGACCAAGAGTTTGTTCTCTGCAAGTGGAAGAGGCGTTTGTGGCCAGCCAAGGTGAGCAGGAATGAGGAAATGTTTGTGGCGGTGAAACTTGTCTGAGCTTGTCTGAGCCATGGAAATGTCAGCACGGAAAATAAAGGGGGCCTGGAGCAATGGGAATAACTTCCCCCTGCCACAGGGCAGGGCTGGATGGGATATTGGGAAAAAATTCCTCACTGTGAGAGTGGACAGGCCCTGGAATGGATTTCCCAGAGCAGCTGTGGCTGCCCCATCCCTGGCAGTGCCCAAGGCCAGGCTGGACAGGGCTTGGAGCAGCCTGGGACAGTGAAGGAGTCCCTGCCATGGCAGGGATGGGATTTAAAGTCCCTTCCCACCCAATCCATCCTGGGATTTTATCATTCCAAAGTCCTAAGGCTGCTCCCAGGCACTGTCACTGCCCTTACATGAACGTTTTGTTGTTGGTCAAGGATTTAAAATGAAGATTTTTCACTTTTAACGCAGGTTTTGTGCAAACCTGAAGCTGCTGGGAGCAGTCCTGTTGCCACCACAAAAAGGATGGGATTTAAAGCTGAAATCCTTGGCTTGGAGAAACAGTTGAGTATCCCTGTTCCTGTCACACATTTTCATTCTTAGGGGTTAAAAAAACAAGGGGAAGAAAGGAATTCTTTTATCTGAAGGTGCCTGTGAGACAGGATCCTGGATTTGCAGAAGGTTTAGGTGTTTAACCCTGATAAGGACAGGCTGGGGGAGGAAATGTTTGGTTTTTTGGGGTTTTTTTCTGTCTGAGGGCAGTTCTGTGGTGCTGGGAGTGTTTGGGGTGCTGGTTCCAGTCACTTTTTTGTGTTCCAGGGTCAGTGTGAGCTCTGCAAACACCGTTCCCCTCACGGAGGAGCGGATCAAGGCCATCGCCTCCACCCTGGGTGAGGAGGGAGGGGCCCTAATGTGCTGCTCTGTGTCTTTTTGGGGTGAAAAAATACCCCAAATGTGCTACTTTGTGTCTTTTTGGGGTGAAACATACCTATACAAACTCAGCCCCATGTGTGCTGCTTTGTGTATTTTTAGGGTGAAACATACCTATACAAACTCAGCCCCAAGTGTGCTGCTTTGTGTCTTATTAGGGTGAAAAATACCCAGAGAAACTCAGCCCCAAATGTGCTGCATTGTGTCTTTTTAGTGTGACAAATACCCAGAGAAACTCAGCCCCAAATGTGCTGCATTGTGTCTTTTTAGTGTGACAAATACCCAGAGAAACTCAGCCCCAAGTGTGCTGCAGAAACTCAGCCTGGGGGGATAAAACTTGTGTATTTCACTTTTTTTCTTTTCTCCTTTTCCATAAACTTGGAGAATAGGTTAAAAATGATCATTTTCCTCTTCCCTGGGAGGTTTGTTGGAGGGATGGTAAAGAAATGTTCATTTCAGAAGGAAGCACTTCCAGCTTGGTTTTTGTGTGTCTCCATCCTTTGCCTTGGGAATCATGGGTGATTTAAGTAGTAAAAAAAATGCACCTTGAAAGAAAAACTACAAGTAACACTTATTATTTTCTGTAATCATATATTTTGTTCATGACAGAACAATGAGGATAATTTCATTTATTTTATTTTTTTTTCCTCATCAGAGCAAAAGAAAAGCGTGAGCGAGGCCGTGGAGGAGCTGCAGTATCGCTGCTCCCTTAAAATCGCCCTGGATATTCTGCACCAGACTGACTCAGGCAGTCAAACTCCCCCTGCAGAGGGAGCAAATCCCGAATTTCCCCGGCAGGAATCCGCCCCACCCACCCCCTCCCGCAGCTTCTTCCTGCGCTCTCGCTTGAAAAAGCCGGAACCCGAGGCTGCCAAGAGGAGAGGAAAACCCAAAAAAACCTGTGGGCTGAAGGATGAGCCCAAAGCCTTGAGCAGGGCAGGTTCTGCAGCTTCAGAGGGGAGGGGAAAAGCACCTGGAGGGGGCACAAGCCCTGCCAGAACACGTGGGGGTGGCACAAACCCTGCCAGGTGCAGTGCCAGGGACTCGTGTGTGGCACCAGCCCCTGACAGCCAAAACTGCCAAAATCCAGAACCAAAATCGTCACCCAGACAGAGGAAAATCCAGCCCCAAACAGGGAATGGAGTTTCCTGTAAGCCAAAGGCTGGGAGAGGTCAGCAAGGAAGGAAAAGATTCAGGGATGATTCCCCTGAGGATCAAGCAGAGGTGGCTCCTGAGGAGGGGTCTGCAGCTGTCCCCTCTAAATCTGGCACCGTGGAACCTTCCAGAAAGACAGGAGCTCATCCTGGGAGAACATTCCTGGATTCCTCCTGTGGAACTGCCTCGGATGAGTTGGAGAAAAGCATCAGCAGTGAGAGCGAGAGCCTGGCAAAGCAGCTGGATGGGAGGAGAGAGGCCGAGGGTGGAAAACACCTGGATGGGGCAGGAGCGGCCTCTGGCACAGACAGGAAATGCAGGAACCACCCTGGATCCTCCCCTGGGCCTTCTGGTGCCTTCCCTCAGCCTCAGGAGGAGGAAAACCAGGATCCCTCACAGCTGGCTGGGAGCAAAGCCCCTGACTCCGAGGAAGATGAAGGTGGGGAAGTCCCTTGGGGAAGGGAAACCTTCATCCTGTGGGTGTTGGGAACTGTTCCTCACCTTGGAATGTTGCTTTCCTTTTGGGGAAGTGGCTCTTGAATTGCTGATTTATTTCCTTTTGGTTTCTGTTCCTGGGGAGCAGAAATGCTGATCCCTTCAGTGCAGGGGAGGGTTTGGTGGTGGTTGGGTTGTCTGGAATTCTTGGGGTTTTCATGGAGAGCTGGGTTTTGGTGTTTTTGGAGCTCACACTTGTTTTCCCTTGCTGCTCTCTGACAAGTTGAGATTAAATGGTTTTAAATGAGCAGGTGCAGGGTCCTGAAACCAGCCCCATTCCTTCCCCTTTCCCTCTTTTATCCATGATCTGGGAATTAGGATTCCCTAATTAGATGTGTGCAGGTGTGGCAGGTTCCCTATGGGGTCACACTAGGGTGGGACAGACCCCGTGCCCCCTCTGGGGTCACACGCAGGTGTGTCAGGTCCCCTCTGGGGTCACACTCAGGTGTGTCAAGTCCCCTTTGGGTCACACTCAGGTGTGTCAGGCCCCGTGTCCCCTCT
Source organism: Cisticola juncidis (assembly GCA_013400215.1). Classification (NCBI taxonomy): domain Eukaryota; kingdom Metazoa; phylum Chordata; class Aves; order Passeriformes; family Cisticolidae; genus Cisticola; species Cisticola juncidis. The sequence goes on from VXBR01010370.1 coordinate 78,441, forward strand.
GGGTCACACTCAGGTGTGACAGACCCCGTGTCCCCTCTGGGTCACACTCAGGTGTGTCAGGTCCCCTTTGGGTCACACTCAGGTGTGTCAGGTCCCCTCTGGGTCACACTCAGGCGCTCTGGAGCTGCTCCTGTCCTAACCCCTGGATCCTGGTGCTGTTGGCAGGGCTGGAGCCCTCTGGGACATCTTCCAGGAGAGTTTCCTCGGAGAGCCTCCCTCCTCTGTCCCCTCTGGCCGATGAAGAGGAGGAGAACTTCCCAAGTGTCCTGTCCCATCGAGGTGAGACACAGGGCTGAGGGAATCCAGGGGGATCCCAGGGGATCCAGCTGTGTCCAGCCTCGGGATAAAATGCATTTCCTGGGTCCATCGGGCATTTTGCTGCAGAATGAAATGAAAATCCCTCAAACTCGGATTGAAGTTGCTGGGTTTCATTGCAGAACTCCCTGTGCTGCATTTTGGGCTCACTGTAAAAGCACTGAAGAGAAACTCCTGGAGAAGAAAAAGAGAGGGGCAACATCTGTCTTATTTTATTGTTTTTAAGGAAGTTTTATTTTCTTTTTCGTGCCAGAACCCAAATTCTTCGAGGAGGGGATGCTGGTGTGGTGCAAGCTGCGGCGCTATCCCTACTGGCCAGCAGTGGTAAGAGCAGCTCCTGCCTCCTCTTATCTCGCTGATAAGGAGCAATTCCCACTTCTGGAGTGACTTTTGCCCTTGGTGGAAGTGTTGAAGACCTTCCAGTAGAAGCATTTCAAAACTGATAGCAGTAAATTGGTGCTAAAATTCCTCAAACTGTGGTAAATTCACACCTGTTTGTCCAGAGCACTCCCAGTTCTTTTGTCATGAGCAGGGCTTTGTCCCCAATTTGCAAAAGAATGGGAGGCTCTTTATGCACTAAAAATGCTCCCTTGGGGTAACTGGTTGCTGCTTCCACTTGAATTTTTCGTATTTGTGTAATAAAGGAAAGTTGCACCAATTGGAAAAAATTATCTGTGGGTTGTAGTGGGTGATATCCAAGGAAAAATATCCCTGTTTTACCAGGATCAGGATTTTTAAGGCTTTCTCCTCTCTCCAGGTGAAAGCTGTGAAGAGGAAGCACCGGAGGGCCTGTGTCCTCTTCATAGATGGCACCACAAATGAGAAGAAAAAAGGGTAAATGTGGGTTTTCTGAATTTCCAGGCTCTGTTATTCCGTGTCCTGTGCCCATTTCCTGGTGCGGGGTGAGGACAGTCCTCTCCAGGCTGATGTGGGAGGGGCTGGGGCAGGTGAGGGTTGCAGGTGCTTTGTCACGCTGCAGGTTGAGCCAACTCCCTGTCCCTGGGAAGGGCTGAGGAATCGAAAACAAAACCAAAACAATAAAAAAATCCTTGGAATGCAGCCAATGTTCTCCTTGTGCTGCCCAAACTTTCTGGAAACAATGGGCTGCCTTTAACTTTTCTCTAAACGAGGTATTTCTCATTTGTTAGGAGTTTCCAGACTTTTGACTTGCTGTGGAAGCAAAAACCATTAAAATTTGTGCTCTTTAATGGGAATTAATGTAATTTTCCTTAATGGGGAATGGGTTTTCAGGGAGCTGCAGTAACTGAACAGGGGCAGTTGAGTTGCACCTCTCTCTGACTGTTTCTTTAAAAGTTTCTCAGTGTCTCTGAAGAGCCTGAAGCACTTTGATTGTGAGGAGAAGCAGGAGCTCATTGTAAGTATCCCAGAGATTGGAATTGCAGGGGTTGGGCAAATACATGGGAAATTCAGGATATAAATGGCCCTGAGGGGGAATGTGGGGCTTGACCCCCTCAAAGCCACTCTCATCCCTGTGACAGTTCTGGCAGGAGCTGTTTTACTGTGAGGAAAAAATTGTCACGGGCCATTTCTGTCCCCTGCTTGGTGTCCTGGGCTCAACCTGTTGTAGAGCTGGTGGATTGGGGACAGAAAATCCTCCCTGTTTTGCAGGAACGAGCCAAGGAGAACCAATCCAAGGAAATCGAGTGGTGCCTCCAGCTGATCCTGGACTATCGGATCCGAGTGGGTGAGGAGGGGCCATGGAATCCCCAAATCCCAGGAGGGTTTGGGTGGGAAGGGACCCTAAACCCTAAACCCCACCCAGTCCCCCCTGCCATGGCAGGGACACCTCCCACTGTCCCAGGCTGCTCCAGCCTGGCCTTGGGCACTCCCAGCTTCTCTGGGATCTCATCCTGAGATCCACCAGGGAAAGGGAACCCCAGGCTTTGATCCCTAGGCTGAGTGGAACTGACCACTGCTCCTGCTTTGGGTTTTTAGGTTGCCATTCCTTCACTGGCTCCTTCCTGGAGTATTTTGCTGCTGATATCAGTAAGTGAATCCACCCCTTTGGGAATTTTTCTCCTGGCTGGGTGAACGTGGCTCCAGCATTTACACAAAAGTGGCTTTGGCACCAGACTCAGAGAGGGGCTGCTAAATTTACAACTCATTATTGCAATTAAGGGGTTAATAAATTAAATAAATGCTGGTGATTCAAGACAATCAGGTCATGGAATCAGAGAATAGTGTTGTGAGTGGCTTCTCATATTGTAGAGTCCATGTCAGCTCCCTATTTTTTTTTTAAGCAAATAAATATTTTGATGGTGTTTTTTAACCTCTTTGGTAGGGAAGGAAGAAAAACTCCTCTCAGCACTAAAATTCCTCATTTCCTATTGATATTCCTATGAATGTCAGAGTCCAGGCCATCCCTCTGGCCACTCTGAAGGATTTGGAGACCAGACAGGGGGTCTGGGGTCTGTCCAAGAGGGTCAGAGCCTCACACAGAGCCCAGGAGGACACTGCCTCTGATCCCTGCCATGGCAGTGAATGCCCACAGGGTATGAAGAATCACAAGCTGAGAGAATTCAAAATAAGCAGTATTTAGTTTATCACAGAGTGTAAATGTAGAATTTAGGATCTTTAGTAAATGGGTTTGAAGAGGCAAGATGGAGGAATTGGGGAGAGGTCCTGTCCTTGTTCTTGTTCTCATCCCGCATTTTCTGCTGGGTTGCATTACAAGGATTGTATTTATACAATGTATTTATACAATTTATACAAGAATTGCAATTTATAACAGTAATACTCTTTTCACATTTACACAGAAATTCCTGTGGTTTCTCTTCCAGGCTACCCAGTGAGGAAGGAGAGCTACCAGAGCGTGGTGCAGATGGCATTCCCAAACACAGAGGAGGCAGGGGCTGGAGAATCCTCCTCAGACACCTCCCCCCAAAAACCCCCCAGGAAGCTCCTCCCTGACAGGACCAGAGCTGCCAGGGACAGGGAGAACAAGAAGCTGGTGGAGTTCATAGTGAAGACCAAAGGGGCTGAGGAACATCTCCTGGGCATCCTGAAAAGTGGGAAAGAATCCCGCTGGCTGAAGAAATTCCTGAATTCCAGCAGGTACATGACCTGTGTGGAGACCTACCTGGAGGATGAGGAGCAGCTGGACCTGGTGGTTGGGTACCTGAAGGAGGTGTACAGGGAGATGGACACCAAGAACCTGCACCAGATCCTGGGGGATGGCATCAGGTTCATCTCAGACGTGCTCCTACCTGAGGTGAGGGAGCGTGAAACAGGGGGAAATGAGCTGTGGAGGGATAAATCACACTAATTCCCATTATTTATTCCTTTGGTGTGACGTGGTTCCTATGGAATGACTCCCAGAACTGAGCCAGGCAGAAATACTCACCCCTGAGTCACTCAAATGCTGATTTTTAAGCACAGAAAGGAGAAGCCTCGGGTAGTTTGTTGTTTTTAAAAGCAGGCTGATAGTTTTCTGATGTATTTTAATTACTTCTGAAGTGCTTTAAAGCTTTGTTTTGGACTTTTTATTTTAATTTGGCAGCTTCTCAGGGTTTTCTTGTTCCTGTGTGTGTGTTGAGGTGGGGGTGGTGTTGGCTGTTGTTACAGTTGTTGTGGATACCTTGTGTTCTTCCCAGGAATTTTCCCAGGAGAACATTAACTCGTGTAGGAACAAAAATACTGTGAAGAATATTTTAAATCTGAGGATAAAAAATACTCCCAGGGGATGATACAGAACAATTTAATTTTATTTATTTTAGAATTTCAGGCACTCAACGAGCGGTTTCATCCAAGTTTTCCAAGTGATTGAGGAACCCTTTTCTCAAAACGTGCTCAGCTGAGGCAGTTTCAAATCCCTGGCTGAGATTTAGTTTTGCTAATTGATTATTATTATTAATTATTTAATGCTTTTCTAGGCCATCATCTGTGCCATTGCTGCTGTGGATGACATCGATTATGAGAAGGCAGAAGAGAAGTACATTAAGGGACCACCTGTGAGCAAAAGGTAGATTTGTTTTCAGGATTTTCCAATGGTTTTACTCCTCTGTTGTTGGATACAAAAAAGATTTGAAGGAAGGGCAGGAGAGCTCAGTGTCCTCCTCCTGTGGTGAACAAAACATGGAAAACATCCCAGCTGAGCTACTCCAACACTGCAAGTTGAATTTGTCCAGGTGATGTAATCTGGACAATAATACCCTGTTTAAATTTAAAAACCTCTATATTTTTCTTTCCAGAGAGAGAGAATTGTTTGATGAGCAAGTCCTGGGAAGCAAAAAGCTGAAGACGGAGCCAGAGCCTGCAGAGAGCTGAGGAGTGCCCAGGGCTGCCCTGGGGCCAGCTGTAAATAACCACTGGTGATTTGTACAAAACGTGGCATTCTTTGTAAAGTCTGTGCGTGTATTCCCAGATATTCTGCTCCCAGCCCCAGCTGGCTCTCAGCCTTTGCTGCTTCTGTGGCCTCATTCAGGATCTGCCTGATCCTCATCCATCAGTGCCCTCCTGGGGGGCTGCCAGAGCCCCCCCAGTGCTGTGCAGAGCTTCTGCTGCTCCCACGTGGGTTCTTTTAGCCAAACACCCAGCCTGGGAAGGGATCCTGTCCTGCTTTGTGCCAGGGGTGTCCTCGTTGCTCCTGATAAAACCGGGGGGCTCCAGGCAGGAAATGCTCCCAGGGGTTTCCCCTTCTGCCTCGTGGATCTCCAAGGGTGCAAAATCAGATTGTGTGACCTGAAACACAAAGATCTGGGGGGTTTGATTTGTTATGACAAGTAAAATTCCATGGAGGAGGAAGCCAGGTCTGCTTAAACAAAAATATTCCCTTTTCCTCTAACAGTGAACCAGTGCAATGCTGGTTTATTGCCTCTTGTGAGGCCACGAATCTTGGGAGGATTTAATTGTCTTTTTCTCATCTAAATTCCCAATTTAATCCTGCCCATCTCCCTGCCCACCTTTGCTGGAGCTGTGGCACATGGAAGCAGTGTCACCAAGAACTAATTAATGATGAATAATGATAAATGATACATAAAACCCCCTGATTAGGGTTTCTCTGTGATAATGAAAAGTGATCTCCTTGCTTGTCCAGTAAAACCCAAGATGATTTGAAATGAAGAAGTTGAAATTGGGATCCAGATGTCTATCTTGGCTGTAGTAATTATCTGAATATATTTTAATTACACTTTTAATTGGTCTGTGCTCTCTAATGAGTTTTACCACGGAATCCCTATTCCCGTTATCTCAAGTACCTCAATTATAGGGACAGGCCAGGAAGTGAGGGTTTTATTAAAACCTGTGAGGAGGGATAATGAGTTTTGTGGGATAGGATAAAAAATTAATGATGGAGTTAACTCAGAGCTGTGAGTGGCACTTTTATGAGATGAGGGGTTGGGGAGGGACTTCTGCCCCTCATCCCAGTGCTCCCAGTTTGGAGATGGGGATCAACTTCCCCCTCCTTTACATTAACCCTGTGTTCCCTTCTTCAACAAAACTCCTCAAATGCTGTTGAGCTGCTGCTCCACATCGTGCAGAGGCAGAACCACCTCACCTCCATCACAGCTTTGGGATCCTGGGATGGGTTGGGGTGAAGGGACCCTAAATCCCATCAGGGACACCTCCCACTGTCCCTGGGTGCTCCAGGCCCCTCCAGCCTGGCCTTGGACACCTCCAGGGATAATCCTGACCTTGTCCCAGCCCCTTCCAGTCACTCACTGGTCCTGGGCACCAGCTCAGCCTCACCATGTACAGATCATGTGGATTTAATAAAGTGGGATGATGTGAATCATCAAAATACGCTGCTTTTGTTGAATTATTTTAATCTGTGGTGGGTGGTGCTTCCACCCCGATTTTACAGCAGGTGAAGGTTGTTTTTGTACATCAGATAAAGCTGTAATATCCTGTCCCTGTCTCAGTTTTACATTATTAATCACTGGGAAATGAACTCGCTTGGTTTTAGTTCTTGTGCTTTATTTAAAATGGGCTGGCACACACCACCTCTGCTTGTGATTGTCCAGTGTTAATTTATCCACGTTCCCTCAGCTGCCTCCTCAATGCTCAGTGTAAGATCATTAACTCATTAATTCATATTTATTTAATATCTTTAATAATATTTATCATTAATCCAGTGTTATACGTGCACTCCTTCACCCCTCTCTACCTGTGTGTGTGCGTTTCCAGGATATTAAAACGATCAGGTGCAGAGTTTGGGAGGAGATTACAAATTCCGAAGGCTCGGGGGAGTTTTGGGGTGAAAACGGCGTTTTTGCAACGCGGGTCCCGGCAGGAAAAGAAGCTTCTGCCGAAACCCGGGATCGAACCAGGGACCTTTAGATCTTCAGTCTAACGCTCTCCCAACTGAGCTATTTCGGCTGCACGAGTGTGCTCCGCCCCCCCCCGCCCGTCACCGCCGGTGGCGCCACGCCCGGCTGGGGGACACGAGGGGACATGGGCATGGGACAGGGGGGACACAGGACACAGGCAGGGCACGGGGGACAGGACAGGCAGGACACGGGGGGACACAGGGGACACGGGACAGGCAGGGCAAGGGGGCGGGATGTGGGACACAGGACAGGCAGGACACGGGGGACACGGGCACGGGACACAGGACAGGTAGAACATGGCGGGGGGACACAGGACAGACAGGGCACGGGCGAGATGTGGGACACGGGCACGGGACA
>VXBR01010370.1:98038-119437 GCA_013400215.1 Cisticola juncidis
GGACACGGACACGCTGGAGGGAGGGGATTGTCCCGCACTGCTGGTGCGGCCTCACCTTGAGTCCTGCGCGCAGTTTTAGGCGCCACAGTATAAGAAGGATACCCGTGGTGTTAGAGAGAGTCCAAAGGAGGGCAGCGGACATTGTGAAAGGCCTTGAAGGGAAACATTAGGACGAGCCGCTGAGTGAATACTTGGTGTGTTCAGCCTGGAGGAAACTGAGGGGAGACAGACCTCATCATAGTCTAAAACTTCCTGAGGGGAAGCAGAGGGGCAGCTCCGATCTCTGCTCTCTGGGACCAGTGACAGAACCCGAGGGAACGGCTGAAACTGTGTCTGGAGAGGTTTAGGGTGACTGTCAGGGAGGTTTTTGCCCCCAGAGGTGCTGGGGCACTGACCTGGCTCCCCAGGGAATGGTTCCAGCCCCAAGGCTGCCAGAGCTCCAGGAGCGCTTGGACAATACTCCCAGGGACAGGGTGGGATTGTTGAATTCTGTGCAGGGCCAGGAATTGGCCCTCGATGGTCCTTGAGGGTCTGTTCTGTGATTCTGTGACCCCCTGGGGACTTTGACTCATCAGAGCCACCCCGAGGGGTTTGGCTGGAGGAGGGGGAAGGTGATGGGGCAAAGGTGGCACCAGGAGCCTCCTCTCCCCCTCCGTGTCCCCCTGCAGGGCTGCCCTCCTGAGCTCCCCTCTGCTCGGGATGTGTTCCAGGCAGGAAAATCCCGGTTTTAACCGTTCCCGGGGGTTTTGTGGCTTCAAACCGAAAACCTGACACAGGTCTGGTTCTTCTGAGATGCTTTTAGAATCATAGCAAGGCTTGGGTTGGAAAGGACCTTAGAGATCATCCAGCTGCACTCAGTATTGCTCTGCTTGAGAGCTGTACCCTGGTGACATTGAAATTATCAGGCTGCACTCTTGGGCATGGTAGAACTCAAAGTAGCAAAAAGCAAATTAAAAAATCCTTGTCTGGTTCTTCCAGTGCAGGTTTTGGCACAGAATTTGCCCGTTAGGATTAGGACTGATCACCTGGTTTGAAACTGGAAACTGTTGGAATGGTTTGGGTTGGAGGGATCTTAGAGATGATCCCATTCCAACACACATTGCATGAGGCCTGTTTAAATACGTGGGCTTTGCTCTGAAAGTGTTTTTATTTCTCCTGGGCCTTAATCACTGTCTGGTGCCTTGTGAGAGACCTGATCAGGTCTGGCTTCTCCAGCTGTAGGTGAGCGCCAGGCTCCAGGTTATTCCCTGGAATATCAGCTCCTCTCTGAGCAAGCTTGGCTGTCCCAGGGTTTGTTCCAGTCACAGCCTGTGATCCTTTGGAGCTGTAATCAGATCCGGAAGGATTGAGGGTTAATCAGAGAGGGAAATTTTCTTTATTCTCCTCCCCCAAAAGCGCTCAGAGGGAAAGGTGAGAGCGTAGAACAAACTCAGCTGCTCCAGCCCTCAGAAGGAAGCTCTGGTTTAAAGCTGTGGTGAGAGACAAGTGTGGATGGGAAGTTATGTGTTCAGCTGCTTTTCTAGGCAGAGATTTTCAGAGAAAACACCTAAGGAAGCTGTAACCTTCACCTAAGGAAGGTGTGTTGGCATGGGTAGGGAGGGGCCTTGTGAGTGTTACTTGTTGTAATTAATTAGTATTTGGGGCTGGTTTGGATGAAGAAAATTGCTGATCTTGATCCTTTTGTCCTGCAGCTGATGGGGGCTGTGCTGAGGTGTTGAGCAGAGCTATTAATCAAACCCTAGATTATTTATGTAGGCAAAGAGTTTGTGCTTTTGTTGAGTTTTGGCGGTTTTAAAGTACCTGTACATGCTTTTTTACTAATGCTGAGTAGATCTGCTCCAGCAGCAAGTGTGTTTATAGCAACAAAGAATAAATGAGGAATTAAAATTCTCACAGGAAGCAGTGAGGCGGAACACTGGGTTAAAACTTCTTATACAGCTGCAGCTTCTGAGGAATCATTATCCAACTTTGTGCTCCTGGGATGATCCTGTGGGGGATTCTGCACCTGTCAGGATCTCAGTGCTCACGTTGGACAGACTCACCTGCCCAAAAAACAGGCTGGTGGTTTGTGCTGTCGCCTGGCTGTGCTGGAGGGGCTTTGCATTCCAGTGGGGTTGGACCGGAGTGTCCAGTCTGTAAATTTGGAGCTTTGTGGAAGTGTGGGGTTTGGGGTGGTGTCAGCAGGTGTGAACTAAAAACACTGAAAAGTGTGAGGGGAGACTGAGCTGGGTCTGCAGCCTCTTCCCAAGAGGCAGCAGCAGCCTCTGCTCTGTGGGACGAGGGGCAGGGGCTGAGGAAACGTCTGGAGCTGTGTCTGGGAGGGTCAGGCTGGGCATCAGGAAAGGTTCCTCCCCCCGAGGGTGCTGGGGCACTGCCCAGGCTCCCCAGGGAATGGGCACAGCCCCAAGAGCTCCAGGAGCATCGGGACAAAGCTCCCAGGGATGCTCAGGGTGGGGTTGTTGGGGTGTCTGTGCAGCAAAGGGAGTTGGACTCAAGGCTCATGGATCCCTTCCAGCTCAGGATGTTCTATGAATTGTATACATTTCTATAAATTTAATAACTGCCAGCCCATAAAGTGTTAGGAACAAAAGTTTTCTGGGATGGGGTGTGGGTGAGACCTTGGCTGTTGATGCAGCTGAGCGTGGGGGCAGGAGCACTCACACACCCGTCCTGCCTCACAGCTGTCCTGTACCACACCACATCTGGATTTCTGTGAACTCTGGCCCTGCTCAGCCTCTTCAAACCACAGAGGATCCCAAGGCAGAGGATTCCTGGCTTTTGGTGTTCCACAGTGTGTGTATGAACCAGGGCTGTGGATTTCCAGTCGGCTGCTGGAGCTGGCATTGAGCAGCCAGCTTTGCTGTTTCAGTCCATGTAGGGTGACTACAACTAATTCATGGTGGAATTGGAAGGTTTCAGTGACCTCCCTCCTTGCAGACAGCTTGGTGTTCTCTCAGAACACAGCTGGTATTTTACAAGGATGTAAAGTAGATTGCTCTTGTATACCAAGCTATCAAATTGAGTTAAAAACACCCCAAAACAAACCATAAGCTCAAATGTGTTTGGTCAAGGAAATATCCCTAACCACACATCAAAACTTTATTATGAATACAGCAGTAGGTATGGGTTTGGCTGATTAGGAAATCAGAGTTACTTATTTCCCCTAAAAATAACAGCACAGGGGAGGGGTTTGTGTCCTGTGTGTGGAAAGGGAAGGTGGTCAGGGCACAGCTGTGGCAGCACCAGGATTGTGGGGCTGCCTGGGCACAGCCTGGCTGGTCCCAGGGCAGGACCTGTAGCTGTGCACTGGCTGATGTTGAGCAAGGCCTGAGCTGTGCCAGGAGCCAGAGGGAGCTGGGGGCACTTCTCCAATCCTTGAGGGAAACTTTGTCAGAACACAGGCCTGCTCTGAGAGAGGGCAGGGCAGGGGTGCTGGGTGCTGCTCTCGGGGAGGGCTGACACGTCCTTTGGCACAAAGATAACACAGCAGAGGCAGCCACTGTCTGCTGTGACACTGGGGCTGTCTTTGCCTCGCGTGTCACCAGCTCAGTTGTTTGCTGGCTGCTCAAGGAGAGGCTTTGATCAGCGCTTAACAGTTGCTCTGTTTTTGTGGAAGACAAGACTCGTGTCACGTCTCTGCTTGTAACTTAGGAGCAGGATTTGCCTCAGTGGAACAAGGCTCGTAGGTGCTGTGTAGTGTTGGATGCTGTCACTTTGGCTGTGCAGAAGGGTCGTGGCACGATGTCCTTGTCACACAGAAGTGAATCAAAGTGGAGAGGGACGGGCTGGTTTTGTCACTGAGCTGCCCTGCTCCACAGGAACTTCCAGCTGCAAGGTTTTCACTCCCCTGGTACTCCCACTGCACCTGCAGCTCTTGCTGGGCATGACTGGGCTCTCCCTGCCGTTACCTGCTCCTGGAAAGAGCAGGTGAGAGCACATTTAATTTTTTATATTCGGAGGAATTCAGCTTTGCCCATGTATGTTAGGATGCAGGAATTCCCACCACCCTCAGCTGTACCCTGGTATGGGTGAAGGTGAGTAGAAGACAAAGCAGAAGGTGTTTTTTCTCTTTGAGGTCCAATGGAGAGCTAGAAGGCTTCCCCACAAAATAACCCAGTGCTTGTCTGTGCAGAGCCATGGAGCCATTAGCAGAGTTTTTCACAGAATTGCACAATCTCCTGAGCTGGAAGGGATCCCCAAGGATCATGAAAACCCTGCACAGACACACCCCAGCAATCCCAGCCTGTCCCTGACAGCGTTGTCCAAATGTTCCTGGAGCTCTGGCAGCCTTGGGGCCAGGGAGCCTGGGCAGTGCCCCAGCACCCTTAGGCAGAAAAACCTTTCCCTGAGCTCCATCCCAAGCCCTGACACATCTCCAGCTGTTCCTGCTCCTGCTCCCAGAGAGCAGAGGTTGATGCTGTTCCTCAGGAGGAAGCTGCAGATGGGGGTGAGGGTTTTTTTGGGTTGACCAAAAGCTCTAACCAACCTTTAATTACTGAGTAAATGAGTGCTGGAGGTTTTGTCACACCCAGGAGTTGATAAAGAGCCTGGAGCTGCTGTAGCACCTGCCCAGGTCCTTGGGCGTGCTGGGACACGAATCCCTGCAGATTTGGGTGCTCTTTGCAGAGGAGGAGTTGAATCAGTTCTAAGCAGTTCAGTTTGGGGTTTAGCCAGGACTTTCTCCCCTGCCCGGCGCTATCTCGAAACTGGGCTGTACAATGGTTTCCCAACTGGTGCTGGATTAGTGCTGCTCTGTTGTTCAGTAACTGCTGCACAGGTTTGACTTCCCAGGCCTCAGCCTGCAGTTCTGCTTTTGCTTTCACCCCAGAGAAAGTGCTGGAGCCAAGTGAGGGCTCTGTGGTGAGCGAGGGAGGAGCAGAGAGCAGGGCTGGAGGAAGGGTTGGGTTTAATCGGCAGCGCTGGCTTTGTAGGGCGTTGGAGGCCCTGGAACCCCCAAACCTGTCCAGAATTTTTGCCTTAAATAGGATGGAGCTTCTGCTGTGCCCCTAAACCTGCCCTGTGCTCTGTTTGCAGAAAGCTGTTCGTGGGTGGCCTGGACTGGAGCACGACACAAGGTGAGCAACCTGTGCTGCAGGCCTTGGGCCGTGGTGAAAACCCAGCCTGGAGCTCTGAGCAGGCCTTGCTGTGGGGAGGAGATGGGGCTGAGCCTCCTCCTCCTCTGCTAATTAATAAACCTTTCTGTAGAGACAGCTCAGATACATAATTATGTATATTTTTAATATATTTATACTTTTAGGTTTATATTGCTTGGTGCTAAAGTTTCTGTCAGCTCAACAGACAACCCTTTTTATAATCACTTTCCTACCATTTTCCATTTGTATGAATGGAAATAAACAGTTGTCTGCCATTTGTGTACAGGAAGTAAGATGTGATCATTTTCAAAAGAGGAGTTTGAAGTTGTTTTCCCTGTTTGCTGATCTGTTGTCTCATAATTGCAAACACAGTCTGATGTTGTTAATATCTGGTTCTGTTTAATATTTGCTTTTTTTTCTTTAACAGAAACCCTTCGTAGCTACTTCTCCCAGTATGGAGAAGTTGTAGACTGTGTAATAATGAAAGACAAAACAACAAATCAATCTCGAGGATTTGGATTTGTCAAATTTAAAGATCCCAACTGTGTGGGAACAGTGCTGGCCAGCAGACCTCACACGTTAGATGGCCGAAACGTAAGTTGCTTTTGTGTTGTTACTTTTTTCCTGTACCAGATTCAAAGATTTGCTTTAAATTCTGGCTCCTTATTTGCAGAGTGTCAGAGTTAACCTGGTTGTTGGTTTAAATGATTTATTGTAAGGCAGCTCTAACTCTGTGGTTTGTGTTGCTCTGAGCTCTGAGGAGCTGCATGTCAGGGTTCAGCTGCCACAAATGAAAAATTTAGAGCAAAACCCTGCATGCTGAGGTCTGACCAAACTGGAATTTCTTGCAGATTGATCCAAAGCCATGCACACCTCGGGGGATGCAGCCAGAGCGGACACGGCCGAAGGAAGGATGGGTAAGGAAAGATCCCTCTGTGTCCTTCTCTTGAATTCCTGTGGGTTATATCCATGATTTAAAGTCAGAAGTCCTGCCTGTATCCGAGTTCTCTTGAATTCCTCTGGGTTATATCCATATTTTAAAGGCAGAAGTCCTGCCTGTTGTAAGAGTTCTCTTGAATTCCTCTGGGTTATATCCATGTTTTAAAGGCAGAACTCTGTACACAGAACTCAAATGTCAATTTTATTTCCAAAATTTGTTTTTTACTCAGATTTCCATGGGCAGGCCCTGCACAGAGCAGTGCCAGTTTGGGTGTGGTGTTTCTTTCCCAAGCTCTTAGTGATGCTTTTAGTGGAGCTCTCCAGATTTGAGAGCAGTGTCTGGAAGGGCCCTGGCAGGGCTGATGCTGCTCCAGCCCACTCCACACCCTGCAGGTTTCAGTGTAAAATGAGTCAGTGGCTCAGAACACAGGCCCTGGGTTCTTCTGAAGAAGAGGGGACACCAAACCTCTGAGCTCAGAACATTCCTCTCTTTCACTCCTGGGAGACTTGAGGAGCTCTCCCCTCAGCCTGCCAGAGGCTATTGTTCATGCTTCAGTGTAAAATGATAGAAGCAGCCACCCTTATTGTCCTTCTGACTGAATTTTCTCCTCCTTGATTTAGCAGAAAGGATCCAGGAGCGATAACAATAAATCCAATAAAATTTTTGTTGGTGGGATTCCTCATAACTGTGGCGAGACAGAGCTCAGGGAATACTTCAAGAAGTTCGGAGTGGTGAGTCCTGGGGGGAAGGTGCCTCCCCTCCCTGCTGCCTCCTCTCACATTTCCTCAAGCTGTCAAATTTAGGGGTAATTTGGACAAATTGCTGGAGGGGCACCTGAAGCATTTTGTGAGAAACTGTAGTGAGCATTCATCATCTGGAAATGTCCCTTGGCAGAACCCGCTGCTCGTGTGGAATTGTCTTTGCTGCTTCTGTCTCCTCATGTTTTAATCTACCTGATGCATTATTCTGTCCCTTCTTCCAAAAACTCCTGAGGTGGCTTAAGAATGATTCTTTTAATTATTATTATTGTTTCCACCCCTCCCCCCTTTCTCTTGATAACTTTCAGCTGGGCAATTAAAAATGTCTGCTGATTATTTTTTGGGAACAGTGAGTCTCTCAATGGGCTGAGTTTTAAGATCCTGGTATTTGTGTGTACAGATCAGTTAAATTTGGGTCTCCTGCCATTATTTTGGGAGCAGTAGTTGCTTTCAAACCATCTGGAATCTCAGTTCTGGTGTCCCTAGAACCTCCATGCTGAGACAAACTGCTCCTCATGCACCTTCTTTAATTCAGTTTGTAACCTTGGACTGAAAGTGCTGTCTTCTGTGTTATGTTTTTGTTTTGTTTTTAGTTTTAATTCCCATTTATCCCAGCTCTCACTGCGAGTTTAGTATGATAAATGACTGAATTAAATAATTCAGCTGTGAATAAGTTTGAGGAAGTTAAAGATTGCCTGAGTTAAATTCAGGACTGCAGGTAAAAATCAACTTGACTGGCATTTAGTGTAGTTTTTGATACTTTTTTCAATAACCTTTTTCTGATATTTCTTAGTGGCGAAAACAAATCCTTAAATTTACCAAGAGTTAAATCAGTGTTTAAAATTCCATTAAGATAATCTACTTAAAACACAAACAGCAGCAGCTAACAACAGTTTCTTTAGCTTGAAAGGCTGCAGTAGAGTAATAATAAAAAGCAGGGAGCACATTCCACAGCTGTGGGATGTAGTTTCTAAAGGCTCTTCCTCACAGACTTGGCTTTCCAGCTGTGCCCTGGATGCTGGGGAGATACAGGGTTTGTCCTGCAGATGTAGAAGGCAACAGCCACAACTGTAAGTGCCCTTCAAAGTAAGTAGCAGCACTTTGCTCTTAGTATAGAAATCAGAAAAACCTTCCTGGAGTTGTAACAAATCCCCTTGGAGCAGTGGAGCCTCACAAATGTTTTTGTGGCCACCAGAGTGAAGAGCCCGAGGCAGGCAGGGATTTTTAGCCCTGATAATTGCTGGGGCATTAAGGCCAAAGTGAAGAGGGTCCAAAGGGAGCAGGGGAGGGACAAATCTGGCACTGATTGTCCCATGGCCTAATCCCCCAGCTGGGAGCATCCACTGGGGTGTGCTCAGTGAGTGCAGAAACTCACACCCAAATGTTTTCTAGCTGTTAGTAAAGAGAAAATCGTGTCAGACTTTAAACTCATTTTTATTCACGAGTAAAAATATCCTGAGATTATCTTGGAGTTGCAATTCTATAAAATCACACCCGTTTTGTGGGCACTTTGTGCATCTGAGAGGTTTCAGAGCCGTTCCCTTCAGCTGTTTTAATGTTGACATAAACATTACACCTCAGGTTTTGTTTAAATTGTAGCTCACTGTGGTGCTCATTCCCAGAATAATCCTGAAGCCCTTGAACAGCTTGCAATTTCCATTTTTGCTTTTTTTAGGTTAAATTCACACTGATACTGCTCATCCAGAACTTGGAGGGGTTTTGTAAAGCTGTTTATGCATTGGTTTAACTGGTGCTCTGGGCCTCTCTGGTGCTCCAGTAATTCAATCAGAGGAACCCTGCACGTTCCTAAAGGTGCCTGCAGCTCAAGCTGCAGTGAAAGTGAAAACGATTAAAAATAGGGAAAATCATGTTTTAAAAAGCTACACTGATGAGTTGTTGGAAAACAAACCTTTGGGGTGTGCAATAAGCCACAGAGTGGGTACAAATAATGCAAAACCTCAATGTTAAATTAAAATGTTAAGTGAGATGAGGCAATAGAGATGAACTCAGGCTTTCTGAACTCCCAGGAAGAGCCACAGTCGGTGTTTTTGTGCTGTTGCTGGGCTGGAGGCTGCAGCTGGATTGTGCTGTGTGGGTAGAGAGCAGGAACCAGCCGGTGGTGCCTGTTCCAGCCCTCCCCTGGCAGCACAGGGAGTAGAATTTCCCTTCTCTCTTCCAGGTCACTGAAGTTGTAATGATCTATGACGCAGAGAAACAGAGGCCCCGAGGTAAAGGCTGATCTAGTTTGTCCTTGAAATTTCTTCATACTCTGCTATAGTCAGATGGCAAACTATTTCACACCATCAGAAAAGGTAGATTTTTTTTTCCCCCCTATGTTGCCTCAGGAAAAAGAATAATTCACTGGGCAAACATCACTTCAAGTCTAGACTCTTCATCTCCAGCTTCACTTGTGTCTGTGCATTTCAACTCAGATGTTTCATGCTCATTGATGGGTTGGGTTTTTTTTTTTTAGTTGAATGAAATTTGATTCTTGAGCTACTCCTGTGGCTTAAGGTGCTTTTGAGGGGGGAAAAAATAAGCAGATTTTCCTCCTGTTCCACATGAAAGGTATGTTGGGTCTCTGAGTGCATGTGGGGTGCTCCAGCCAGAGCACGAGACAGGACAGGATCCATCCATCACCTGCTTTTTGTTTTGGTTAATGGCTTCGCCTCAAACTAAAGAAAAACTCCTCTTAAACATCACAAAATAATTCTGAAATATATATGTGTCTCTTTTTAATTGGGATATACAATCCCTGCATACCAGATTGCTTTTGAAGAGGGGAGGGGAAAACAACCCAAAAACCTGAAAATTCACTAGATATTGAATCAAGCTGGGAACCTTTGGTCAAAATATGAAGCAATTCCATGTCACCCCCATCCCTTTGCATCCGCACCTGTTTGCCAAGGAAGAGGCAATATTTTGGCACATGAAGCTTAGCTGTGCTCCCACCCTGTAGCATGTTGGACATGCTAGAGAATAGTTTGCCATCTGAACTTTTCATTTCTCTTCTGCCTCATTATTAAGAAATATATCCTTCACTTCATATTTATTAAGCTGTTAAGTCTTAGTTTTATTTTTAATTTAGACATACATCCTTAGTGACATATTTAAGTGTTTCATAGTAAAGTATGGTAATGTTAAGTAAGTTCTTTTTTTGTTTCTTTTTTCTCTGTGAATTGTTTGACTGTGATTAACGATATCTCTTTAGATTTCTTCTCTCTAGGTGATAATTTATCACAGAGGTACAGGCCAGTTCCGCAGTCAGAGGAGGGACGGGCTTTGTCTTTTATTGGAGTGTAAACGAAGTTTCAATATATTTGTTTTTTTTGTTTTCTTGCTTTAGCTATCCTAATCTTCTTCCAACAGATACCTTTGATTTAAGCAGCACATAAATTCATCTGTTTCAGTGCTCCAGAGCAGCTGGTTTTGGGTAGAGGAGACAAAGGCACTGGCATCCAAATGTGATTTGGGGCTGAAGTTCTGAAATATTTCAGTAATTCCTGTATCATCTCTATCTTTGCAATATTTAATCCCAGCCTTGCAGCCTCTGTGCAAAAGGTGCTTAAACATCATGCCTGCTCTGGATTAATCCTGTCTCAATTAATGGCTTCTCTGCTTCAAGCTCTACTAAAAACAAAACAGGCAAAGGAGGGCTTGGGGTGCAAGGCACAAGTGCCAGGTGGGGGAAGGGTCGTGTCTCTGCCCACAGAAGACTTCCTCCCCTAATTCATCAGATTCTTGAGCACTTCTTGAATCCTGTCTCTCTGCCTTTCCTTTCTGTGCTGTTCCAGGCTTTTTTTAGTGTGCTGACTAACAGTCATCTCCCAAAATGGCCCTGGCAGTCCCTGGAGGGTGCTAGGAAAAATTCTTCGAGTTTGTGTTGGGTACTCCTGGTTGTGCATCCCAGAACACATTTTCTCTTGCCTTTTCTCTGTGCTCTGTTCTCTTATTGCTCTGTCCCCTTTTAATGACTTGATAAAATTCCAGAGGCCAGTTCAGTGCCATCTCTCCTCAGACTCTTCTGAATTTTGCCTTTTCCCATTCACTTTACCACCCTTCCTTTGGAAGTGCACCTTGGTTTACTGGTAGGAGGAGGGAAAATGATCCCTGTTCCTAATCCCTGTAGGATCCATTCACCTCCAGCTCCTCAGGAGGCACCAGATTCTCAGGTGATGTCCTTGAGGAGCTGGCTGAGCTTTGCTTCCTCCCAGTCCTGTCTGCTCTGCCCCACCCAGGCTCTTCCCCAGCCCCAGGCACAGCAGCCCTGTCACCCCTCTGAGGAGCAGAGGGGCTTTGGTGCAGTCTCAGCCTCCCCTGTTCCTGTTCTTGGCCAGGGCAGCAGCCAGGAAGGGATTCCCAGGTTCTTGCTGTGTCTTTCCCCTCCTCCCTTGGCTGCAGACCAGTCCTGTCACTGTGCTCTGCTCCTCTTGGATTCCTGCTGGATTTCTCCATCTCTCCAGCCCTTACAGAGTCCTGTCCTTCAAACACTGAAGCTGCAGGTGGTGGGGTTCATCACTTCTGCTCAAAACTTCACCTCTACTCTGATTTCTTCACTCTTCCTTATCTTGTGCTGTCTGACCCTTTTAAATCCCCTTTTTAAAATTTATTTCCTGCTTTCCTCAACGACCTCTTGCTCTCCCTATTTCACCCCTCCATCCCCATCCCACAAATCCCCTCCTTTAGCTTTGGAATCAAATTTAACAACAACCTTCACATTCAGATGGAACCCGTTGTTTTTCTTCCCCATCTCTTTTTAGACAAAGGCTGGAATACCAAACGTGATTTAAATACAAACACTTTTCCTTTGGCTCCAACACTCGGATTTCTGGTTAACTCAGACAAATATATTGTGATGAAATGCTGCCCTCAGCTTCGAGGCTGCTTTCATCACAGCTCCACAAAACTTCGTTTATACTGCCAGTCTCTTGTGTGTGGGAAATGCCAAGTTTTTTCCTTTTTATTTTCAGTTTATTTTAGTGATGTCTTTTGCTCTTGTTGCTGACAGCAGAATTTGACCTGCTGGAATCTATTTTGGCCTGTATCTTTGTGTATTTTTATATATATATATATATATAAACTTTCTCTACACTAGGCCTCTTTGGGCTTACCCAACGCAGTTGCATAAGCGTGGAGAGACATTCCTGTGCTAGATCCTGTATTCTGTAACGCTTTAGAGCAAGATTTGGCTGCTGTCAGCACTAGCTGCAAAGCAAAATGCAAACCAAGGGGGAAATCTTGGGTTTCAGAAAAGCAGAACCGCATCCATGTTCCATAAACGCTTCCCACGCCGCACCTCGGGTTTCTTTTCTAATTTTTTACTGCTCTCCCCCCTTTCCCCCTCTCCGTAGCTGATCCAAAGAATGGCACAACTCCTGTACTGCATGTGTCCCTCCCTGCCCTGGGTTGTCCCCACCAGCAGCCAGGGGGTTTTGGCATGAAGCAGCCGCCGTGTCCTGGGAATTAACCACTATTTTGCCACTCTCTCGGCTGTGTCAGCAGCTACAACCTGCGTGCAGAGGTTCTCAGAGTGCCTCCTAAAGGGGGAGCTTTGCCTCCTTCCCCAGAGTTTTCTCCAAGCTGCTGGATCCAGGTGGAAGGGAATGAGCCACCCGTTGTTGGGGGCAAAAAGGAGTGGGGATTTGTGTGGATTTTCAAAAGGAAACCAGCAGGAAATACAAGGAATTAAACAGATTCAGGACGTGGCAGCAACGCCACGTTCTGTGTGAGCAGCACCTCGCAGGGGGCTGTGTTGGGAAGGAGTAACACCCGTTCGTTCCCTGCTTTTTCTCCAAGGTGTGGAAAACTTGAGAACCTCTGATGTAGGTTGTTAGTTCCTGAAGCTTCTCATTCATCCATGGAGTGGTAAAATTTCTCATGCTTTAACAGCTACATTTCAAAACTAACTCTCTTAATATTCCCTAACTGGAAGCTGGGCTAAGGGATTGGGAGGAAGTTGCTTTGCAGCTTTGGGGAACAGGGATATCTGATAGGTTTTCCTTGGGAAACTAGGCTGAATCAAAGGGAGGAGCAGCAAAGTTGCTTGATTTCAATCTGCTGTCCCACAAGTATTTTGATTTTAGCAGTTTTTTTCCATTTCCTGGTAGGTGGATGAGGAATAAAATCAAATTAAAAGCTGGTTAACGAGCTCAGTTCGAAGCTGCATGTGCACAAGCGAGACGAGGCACTAAAGCCTCTTCACAGGAAGTATCCATTGCAATTTCCTCAGAGTTTTTTGCCAATTGAACACAAGTGTCGTTATCTGAAACCCCTGCTTGAACCCTTGGTCTGCCCCTAATACTGTTCATCATCCTGTTTTGTGTCACAACACCCTGCTACCTTGATTCACTCTTCGTCGTTGGCTAGGTTTTGGATTTATTACTTTCGAGGACGAACAATCAGTGGACCAGGCTGTCAACATGCATTTTCACGACATCATGGGCAAAAAAGTGTGTAGTTGTAGTTTTATTTTACCTTAAGAAAGAACCAAGTCTTGGGCAACGAGCGATTTCACTGGGGAATCCAGCTGTAAGGTTGGTGGGAGGGCGCAGCAGTCCAAATTCAAGGCTTTATCCATGGAGGTGGGGAAAGTCTGAGTTTGCTGGAGAAGGGCAGGATAGGATGGGGGCAGCCTGGGGAAGGGAGGGCTTGGAAGCCTGAGGATTCAGGCTGTGGGCTCTGCTTGGGGTGAGGCCTTGTTTGTACAGACCTGGGGCTGCTCTGGCTGAGCAGATGAGCTGGGATCATCACTGGGGTGAACTGGTGCTCACTGCCTCTGCTTTGAGCACTGCTGTGGTGCAAGGACAGGAATCAGTGATTTCCAGCTGTTGGAAAAGCAGAATCCCAGTGAAATCCGAGTTGTTCAAGGCTTGGTTTAAGATACCACTCCTTCAGATGTGTACTCGATGCTCAAATCTCAAGGTGGTGTCAGACAATCTGCTTTATATAATCTTAAACTTGAAAAGAAAAAGGGAGGAAAAAAAACATCCTGAAGGATTGGTTTTTTAAAAAATTGGGTCACTTACTGTGAAACTTTGATACCAACCCACGTACTCTATATAGTATTTAACCACAATGCAGTTAAGTGACCTCTGGTTGTTTCATCTTCATACTGTGTTGTCAGCAAACGGGGCTTGGATAGGGAGGAATTTTTTAGGCTCTTTTGATGTTACTTAGCAAGGAACATGCTTTTACATGTGGAAAAAAAGAAAACAACAAACCTAAAAGCAAAATAAATTGTTGCAGGATACCCAAGTTTTATATATAGAGAAAAGAGTGATTTAAAGACAGATGAACCACAGGAGATTCTGGTAAATTGAAGTCCTTGCACAGCTTTAGGAAATATCCAGATTTTAAACTAAATGTTAAATCTGATAAACTTAGAGTCAGGGGGTTCAGGGAGACAGAGAAGATTCTCACAATCCTTAAATTATTACATTAATTGAGTTTTTAATTGTCTTTAAAGTCTTTTACGTGGTGATATTTTCATAAGCCTTTCCTTAGCTAGCAGGGGACACACTCTGCACATCAGTGCAGTTCTCGTTCATTTTGCAGTGCAATTCTCGTTCATTTTGCAGTGCAATAATGCCTTTTGGGGTAGAGGGCTGGGTGGTTTTCCTGATAATGGAATAAAGAAATTCCATAAATAATGGAAATGATGTGCTGGTGGGATCCAGAACATCAGTTCTTGTTCCTGGTGTGAGCAGTAAATCACACAGGGCTGTGCAAGGATCACCTGTGTCCCCCAGCATTCCCTGATCTCCCTTGGAATTGCCTTCAGTGAGCCCCCAAAGTGGGAGCAAAGCAGCAGATCCAAGTGGGAGCAGAGGATAAACACCCAGAGGTGCTGGGAGAGGGTGGAGAGCCCAGGGGGAGCCTGCAGATGTCACCTCAGTGCTGTGGCTTTGGGACACCACACTGGGACTCAGAGTCCTCAGTGTTCCCCAAACAAACCCAATTCCAAACTGAAATATTTGGATTTTTGTCTGTTTCCCCCCCACTCAGTGACCACAAAAAGCAGGATTCAGGGATTTTTAGCTCAGACTAATGGAGCTGCCTCAGTTCTCGGGGTGACCTGGGCTCTAGGCAGGTGTGAAATTCGAGCCTCCCTATTGCACAGGGAATTTTCAGTCCTCACTTTGGCAGTTCCCAGCTTCCAAGTGTGCACTGAAAAATTAATGGGATTCTTCCACAAGGATTAATGAGCTCCAGATCCCCTGCTCTCTCCCTCACTGCCTAATCATGCCTGCTTTAAAAATGGTATTTCTGTCTTTTTGGTAATTAAAAAGGTATTGCTGAAATGAATCCATATGTTGTTGAAAAGGGAGGGGGGGAAATTAAAATTGCAAGAAGGCCTCTGCTTTTGTAAGCAATAACCGAATTCCCTCGAGGCAAATGTGTTAAGACTCATTAATTTGAGTCCTTTGAAAAATTCCCTTGGTTCCTCTCTGGAAGGGCCTTGAGCTGACAGAGATTTGGTTACTGTCATGTCTCATGTCCTTGGGGCATTGGCAAGGGGGGTGTGAGGGGCTTTGTCCTTGCCTTGTGCCTGTTTCCTGTTTGTTCTCCGACATGAATGGCTTTTAAGACATGGCAGGAAGAATTCTGAATACTTTATTTTCCATACTACTCAGGCCCATTGATGATTGAGAATTATTTTCTTTGTACTCTGGCACCCATTAAAATTAATCATGAAATGAAAAAAAAAAAGCCTCAAATTCAGCGAGTGCTGAGAGGGTTTCATTAAATCAGAACTGGATTTTTTTTTTTTTGAGAGAGAGGGGTTTATGTTGAATGTGCAGCTTATTTTAAGTAGGTCAAACGCACTTACTCCATGGCTGGGAACACTAGGACATTTTATCTTGGAATGAAATAAGTTAAGCACTGTGGTTACTAATTTTTAAAACAGGAGGGGTTTTGTCACTGACCTAACACAGTATGAAGATTTGCTTCTTATTGACTCAACTGTCCATTTTTATTACTTGCATGTTTGTTTACTTTTTTGTTAGATGTAATGTAAGATTCTCTTATCACATCCATTCCCTCTGACATTGTTTGAGTTAACTGAGATTCTTTAAGCGTTAGCCTGGGGAAGGTAAGTCTTTATCTTCCATTAGACATTTAAATAAAATCTTAAGTTAAAAAAAAAAAAAGACAACAATACAAAAAAAGATACCAAAAAATGTGTGTTTCTCAGGTATGAGCAGAGCTGAAATTGCAGTTAGTTGGGGTGGGTTAAACTGTCACTTCCAAACGGACCCCAAACATGTTTGGTTAAAGCATTAGTACCCTTTTTCAGAGCAGCCTCTTCACTCAAAATTCTGTTTTTTTAACTGAAAACATCACCTTCATATCTCCTGCCTTGAACATGAAATCAGTCTGTCATTAATGTCCAAGATTGTGCTGTTTGAAGTGCAGAGCTGCTGTAAGAGGGTACTGCTGTTTTAAGATTCAAGCCAACGAGACCGAAGCGATTTTTAGGCTGCTTTTCTCGGAATCCCTCGACAGTAGGACTCGTAATGCCTTACCATCACCTACACTGTACCTGAGAAACATTGTTAAAATTACTGGCCTTAAGTTTTAATCATTAAGTACTTAGACATAAGTCATAAGATGCTAAGTGTAGCCTTAAGTGTACCTGCGGGTGTGTGTGCGGGGCCGGGGGGCGCGGGGCCGCCGCCGCCCCGCTGAGCGCTGCCGCCTCTCTTTGTCCAGGTGGAGGTGAAACGTGCTGAGCCTCGGGACAGCAAGAGCCAGACTCCAGGGCCACCAGGGGCCAGCCAGTGGGGGAGCAGGATCATGCCCAGCGCTGCCAACGGCTGGGCAGGGCAGCCCCCTCCCACCTGGCAGCAGGGATACGGCCCCCAAGGTACTGCCCTCACACCCCCAGCCCGCTGTGCACTGGTGTTCTGGGCTAGATGGTGTTCATGGGTTTATCTGCCTCATAGCAGGGGTGAAATCCCACCCTCACAGCCCTTGCTGAGGTTTCTGCGCTGCTTTTCCCAAAAATCCGTTTGGTTTGTGTCAGATCTGGAAGTGTCCCGGGTGTGCCTCACCTGCTCCCCAGGTCTGGAGGTGTCCCGGGTGTGCCTCACCTGCTCCCCAGGTCTGGAGGTGTCCCGGGTGTGCCTCACCTGCTCCCTTTGGAGCTGCCTCTCCCCACATGGAATCCCCATGGATTTGAAGCTCCCTGTTGTACAGGGAATTTTCAGGGGTTGGGAAGGCTCCAGGTGTGACTGCAGCTGTGCAGTGAGCTCTGCACAACACCCCAAATCTGACAAATTGGGTTGAAATATGGCTTTTCAAGGATGAGGCCGTTTCAAAGGAAGGTATCAGGAAAATGTGATAGGGATGAGGGGGAAATGGATGGCCTTGCCTTTCAATTTCATTGCCTGGTGGAGACTGGGAAAGCAGCTCTGGTGCAGGGAGCACTCAGAGCACACCAGGAGCCCTGCAGGGCTCGGCAGCAGCCTGAGCTTGATGGCTGCAGCCCCCCTGAGATTCCAGAGGCAGGATAAACACGCTGACTTCATCCAGAGACAATTTTGATAACTTCTGGAGAAATGCAGAGGGATAATTGAGTTGCTGTGACTTGCTTGCTCTGAGAGATGAGCAGTGTTCACCTGGGGGGCTGCAGGGAGCGTGGCTGCTCCATCCCTGCTCTATGGATGGAAATGCAGCCCTGGGATTGCTCCTTTCCCCACGGTGCTGATTAACTTGAAAGCTGCAGCCGAGGGTTGACATTGTGCACAGATGTGCTAATCTGCAAACTGAGAAACTCCCATTATTTTCCATGCAGTGATTAGTAGGGAAAATGATATCTGATCTCCTGAAAAGATTAATGTCAAACAGACAGGAGATTTATCCTTCAATCTCAGCACTGCGCAAGGGATGGGAAAGGATTTTTTTAATGCTTCAAAAACTGCAAAAATAACTCGGATAAAGCTGGTAGTAAATTAAGAATCCCTTGGATGTGTAGTCTGCTGGGGTTTTCTGGGTTTTTGTTCTCTGAAATACTGGAGTTTCTTGCACTTGGTATGTGGCAGCTCTCAAATGCTCCATCTGATTTGGGGTTGGGAGCTGCTGTCTTTCCTGAATTTGCTGAATGATTCAGAGTCTTTCCAGAATTGCACATTCAGAAATAGTCCCACAATGTTGCTTGGGCCATAAAAATAGCTCTGAGAGGGACACGGGGAGGATACCCAGTCTATCCCAGTGCCAAATCCTTCCTCTTGCATCATCCCCGCTCCAGAGTGCGCAGCTTTGCTGATGTCTGAGGCTCTTTTTTTGTTCTGTTTGTAGGGATGTGGGTGCCAGCTGGACAGGCAATTGGTAAGTACATTATATGGGACCAATTCTGAAAGGAAAAAAATCTTTCTGAGCACGGGCGCAGCTTCTTTGAGCGTTCACAGCGATTTGTGGCTTTCTGTAGGATTTAACCTACATTTAAAAGCTTGATTGAATTTGTCCTGGAGGAACGAAGGGGAAGACAGTGGATTCTTAGCAGCTCAGTAATGGGAGCTGACACACATCCTGCTGTTCCAGCCACATTAATTTGTTATCAAGGGATTACATGCTAAACTGCAATTATTTACAGTGGGGATACTTGGAGGACAAATATTTCCCAAAGTGAGAATTCATAGAAAGCTGAACCTGTGTTTGCCATCCACCCAACAGCCTCACCCCATCTAGAGGAAGCTGAGTCCAGCAGCAGCTCCTGGGCATTCATCTGCTTCAGATTTTTGGGTTTCTCTTCCTTTTGCAGGTGGATATGGACCCCCTCCCCCTGGCAGAGGAGCTCCTCCCCCACCACCACCATTTACCTCATACATTGTCTCCACACCTCCCGGGGGATTCCCGCCTCCACAAGGATTCCCACAGGGCTATGGCACCCCTCCACCATTCAGTAAGTGACCCCAAATTCAGCTTTTCATTGCTTACTGGACTTTGATTTCCCCCTGTGTTCCACTTATCTTTAATTCTTTTTCCTAGATTATCTATTCTGAGCTATAATTAACTATAGAGTTATTTTTTTCCCTGGATTATTTTATTGTTTGATACAGTAATCGTTTCTATTCTCTAGTTTAAATCTGTGTTGCTGAATAAATTTAGATGCATTCTGCACCTTTGTTAGGACATCTGAGAGAAAACTTAGAGCTCACTGCTGATGACCTGGGCCAAACACAGTCAGGGTTTTTTGGAGGAGCTTAAGGAATTAAGGTCATAACTGGGGCTGGAATTACAAATGGGATTTTAGCACCTACCTTTCAAAAGTCTGTCACAAACCTGGTTTAAAGAAGAAGATGGAAAATAGCATCCAGTTGTCTTGAGATACTTTTTCCTCCTAAAATCTTGGACAATACAGCTTCCTCCTCATTTCTTCTGTCTGTGAGCTCAGAGTTTGTCCCCAGTTGTGCTTTATCCCTTCCCCTGTGCTGCCTGCTGCAGCCTCTGCCTTTGGAGGGGACATTTCTACCACATGTGCAAGGTGAATTGCTAAGACCTTTGAGCCAACTTTGGAGGTGAATCTCTGCAGCCACTGGTCACAACCACCTGGGGTTTGTAGCCTTAGAAATGTTGGGTTTAAATTGTTTTATCTCTAGAGCCAAGCAGGATGTGATGCTCACCTTTGTGTCCTTGCAGGTTTTGGTTATGGTGCTCCACCTCCTCCACCTGACCAGTTTGCCCCCCCTGGGGTCCCCCCTCCTCCTGCCACTCCGGGGGCAGCTCCTCTCGCTTTTCCTCCACCACCACCACCATCTCAGGCAACTCAGGACATGAGCAAACCCCCGACTGCTCAGCCAGAATTCCCTTACAGCCAGTTTGGTGAGTACCTGCTGGGATTTATCCTCTTTCCTTTATCCTGGGTACACAGTGTTGGACACAGTTTGCTGCAGGCATTCTCCGGGATGGGAATGTTCCCACCAGCTCAAGCCATCCTTAAATCATGCAGTGTTCTAGCCAGAGGGAGTTTTCTTAGCTCTAAAGTGTTGCTTTTGTGCTGTAAAATAACCTTCAGGGATTTGTGCACTGCCAGGATGAATTCCTGGTTTCCACTCTCCCCAAACCTGTAGCTAAAACTTTTCCATTCCAAGAGCTTCACAGAGCTTGTAGAGAACTTTTTTGTCTCTCCAGACCTTGTTGAACAGACTTGAAGAGTAAGAGCAGCATGGAGAGACAGGCAGTGCATGTGTAAGGATCCAAACCGGTGCCTTTTCCTCCCTTTTCCCATCCCTTCCCCATTTCTCCCAAGCTGCAGTTCTCTCCAAAGCTTTTATTGTGCTCTGTAAGTAACTTGGAGGTAGAAAGCACTGAGCTAACAAGTTTTAAACCAGGCAGGCAGTGCTACAAAAAAAAAAACAAATTCTTTTTGAAATTGCTCCAGGAGTGCCTGTGCCCCAGAGTAAAATTGCTGCTGCTGCTCCCCGAGGGAGCTCAGAGGGAATTCTCATTCTCATCCTGCTCTTCTCAGCCCTGTTCTTCAGCAGTGCTCTCCAAATATCTCTGCAGACATCTCTCCAAAGAGCTCTGTACTGATGCTGTTTTTAAGGGATTTTAATTGGTCAGTTTTAACTCCTGAAGGGAATTTTTCATGCAGCAGCCCCGTGGGTTCAGGCTGTTCTCTGCTGGAACACGTTCTCCATGTGGCAGTGCTGCCTCAAGTTCCTGCAAGGAGATGAAAACATCACAAAATTTATTTAAATAGATAATACTCAAAGTTCCAGCAATGTAAAGCAGCCTCTGAAGGAAGATAAGCCTTTGAGATGTGTTTGTGAAGCAGCATTTTTCTCATGTTGATGAGTTGGAAATGTTTTATTTGTTTCTTACACAGTTGATTCCATGGGTAGTTTTACCCTTGTGACTTGAGGAAGTTTTTCTTGTTCTGCCAGAACTTGGCTCTTTGCAGACTCTTTTTGTAGTGGGTTGGACCCTTCTGAATAAAGCACAAATCCCTGCACAGTCAGGGAGGAGCCAGAGTTTGTGAGGTGTTGGAAGTTTAGGAAGGATTTGATGGAGAAGGACTCTTCAGATGGAGCAGTAGTGGCAGGAAAAGGGGAATGGCTTAGATCTGGAAAAGAGTGGATATCAGGAAAACTTCACTGTGAGGATGGTGAGATCCTGGAATGGTTTCCCAGAGAATCTGTGGCTGCTCCGTCCCTGGAAGTGTCCCTGATTTGCATAAATTTGCATAAATGTGTAAAGCTTGTGGGCTTTAAAGAGCCCCAGAGCTCCCTAATGAGTGTAAGGCACTGTAAGGTTTGTGCTGAGCAGTGTCCTAAACCCTTCAGTGTGTGCACCCAGGATGAGTGTCAGCACCAACACTCACCCTGCAAAATCAAATCAATTAATTACATTCATTTAAAACAATTAAAAATTCATTACCTCCACGCAGGGCGCTCTCGAGGCTTGTCCTTGCAGTCCCCTCAGTTCTCACTGGGATGGGTTTGTCACTCCAGACCCTTCAGGCCTCACCCCAAAGCTTTGTGGGCACTCCCAAGGTCACCAGGAAAATTCCCTGGTGTTGGAGAGGGTGAGAGGCAGGGATGGGGCTCAGGAATTGGGGTTTGTGCAGGGCAGGGATGGGGCTCAGGGGTTGTTGGGGTTTGTG
>VXBR01010371.1:14382-290828 GCA_013400215.1 Cisticola juncidis
ACGAGGGATGCAGGGGAAGGGGAAAGCGGGGAGCAAAGGTGGTAAAAGACTTTAACGGGAGCGGGGAATGGCCCCGGGACCGCGGGCCTAGTGTCAGCAGGGCCTCTTTCCCCGCCGGCGCTGCCTCCTCGCCCTCTCGGCACCCGAGGCGCAGAAGGCGGAGGTGGCCGCCCCTCTTTCCCTTCCCCTGGGTGAGCTGTGAGCTCCTGTCTGCTTTTTTAGTTGGCAGGGGCACTTCAAGACAAGAGACAGCCTTCACTGAGAAGTGAAACGCGGCAGCGACGGCTCCACCCCACATNGCCTCTCCCTTCCCCTGCTCCGGGGAGCCCCCCGCCTCCGCACCTGCCCCTGAAAGTACCGCCCCGCATGTGCGGTGTCGATTCGTGCCGGGCACGTTCCTAAATCTGTACTGGCCAAATTCTGCTTCATCATTACACTTTTCTACTGCTTTTGTGTTTAGAAAGGTAGAAATGAGTGGAGTTTCTTGATAGAAGTTGAAGTAGTTGCTTCTGGTTAAATAATTGAGTGTTTATGATCTGGAGATTTCGTTGGCTTTGACTTTTTCATTGATTGGTTTGGCTTGGTTTTCTTAGCTCTTTACTAATGAGTTTCCATTCAAGCACCGGATGCCATACAGATATGAAAATAAAGATGTTTCTGATTGTTTACATTAAGTAAAAGGCAGCAAGTGGAATCGTTTAATCTGTATACCCTGGTATGTAGATCACTGTACAATGGAAACACCCAAGCTGTGAGCAGTATAGTTAAGCCTCGAAAACACTGCAAACTGATCTTTACGGCAGCTGTAGTAAAGAACCATATTGTAGAACCAGTTTCCTAGAGATGGTATATTGATCCTGACTCTCAGCTACAGGACAAAGAATAAAGAGAAAGGATTCTGGCAAGGCTTTGATGCCAGTGATATATCTATAAGGTAAAAATAATCATGTCTGTTGGAATTGTGTGAAAGATTTAGGCGGGGCACTTTATTTAACAATGAAAAAGCATGAAAATAGTGTCTAAGGAAAGATAAGCTTTCTACTTATTTGTTTAACTTGTTATTCCAAGGCTATGTGGTAAATAAGATAACTATGCCCCAAGATATTCCTTCCCACTGCTTTCCAAAAAGGGTGGCATTTCCTACCAACCTCATGAACTAGCACTGTCAAATATATATTAATGACAAATTAGGGAGTCCTTCACTATTTTTCCTCCAGATCAGGAAAACCCACATTGTGCCATTTAGGGAAGGCTCCCCTCCAGCAAATTCATAAATGGTCATTTTCCTGACCAAGAAAGGAAACCCTGTCCATTAGCAAAAAAATGAGTTATTTTAGCTGGAAACTGCTTGCCTTGGAGCTGGACTCTCAGACAGAGATTTCCTTTTGTTCTGAGTATGCATGTGCTGTCTGAAGGACAATTTCACTCTCCAGTTGATGGTAACTTTAAATAAGCTGCTACACTGCTGGAAATTACTTCTTCTTTCAGAGTTAATAGTGGAAGGGTAAATTGTATAATCATGACTTTAAAACAATCCTTTAGGGAGGTGTCATACCTTTCTGTGCTGCTGATTATTAATTATGTATATGGACAGTGACAAAATGCCAAATAAATACAAATCTCTTGGCAAGCAGAAAGACTTTGCAAGCACTGCAAGAATACAATTTTCAACAAGCCAAAAGAGGAAAGAGAGACATTGAGAGATTCAAGAAGATACTCATTAGTATGCGTAATGTGTAATCAACTTAGTATTGCACAAAAACACCAGCCTAATTTTTCCTGGAGAGGAAAAAATTATTGGCAGTTTGTCCTGGATATGTTTTCTTCTAGCTGACACCCTTTTAATAGTCACATTTGGAGTAGAAAGTTCTATTTTCACTTACCTGGTTCTCTTTCCCTGGGAAGTTAGAAAATAGCTGACACTGGTGACCTAACATTACTTTTCTGGATCAAAATAAATAGGCAAATGAGCCAGAACAGAAAAACATCCTGGTTTTGTTCTTCTTTCAAGTGGAAGTATAAAAACACTAACTCTTTCGTTTAGTTTGCCTTTTTGTGATGGCATTGGCAATATTTTGGAATTTTATTTTCTCTTTTACCCTGTTGTTCTTTATGTATTATTTCAAGGAAAGCGGACATCAGCACTACAAAACACTGCATAGACACCCTTCTGGCAATTTTATGGCTATTTGCCCAACTCTGTTTGCAATGAGCTCTACGTGTGCATTATTACTCTCACTGAAGTTGTAAGTTTTACAGATGAAACTTGAAACTTTTTTTCAAGTTAACCTTGAAACTTGTCCCACGTTTGGTTATCATATTGGATATGTAATTTGCTTTCTTGTGGCCCTTTGATAAAATGTTCTCCTAGAACAGCTTAATCAGTGGTAGAGAAAGTACTCTGTTAGAAAATCAACAGCAACAAAACCAACAGCACCCTCCTAGGCCCCAAAAAACCAAACAAAAAATCCCTAAAAATTCCCCAAGTAAAACATCAAAACAAAGAAACACACCCCAAAACTCCAAGCAAAACAAAACAAAAAAAAAAGCCTGAATTACTTTCTTATGTTGAAGAACTGTGAGCTACCAAAACACCAAAACAAATGCTAGCCAACTACCTTGTCTGCAAACTATACCTGATTTTGTTTTTTGGTAGTAAGGTTTTTCACTATCAGAAGGGGTTCGCTGATCCACAGATGCCACACTGATTTGGTCCTATGGCTTGTACAATGGAAATCTTGATAAACCACAACATCAAAAATGTGCTATCTAGATTTAGGGGTCTTATTTCCCTTCTTCTTTTTAAACTTTCTTTCTATATGACTTCACATTCAGAGATACAGCTGGCTGCAGAGAAAGACATGAACGCAGAATCTAGGACACATGATTCAATTCACAAAGTCTAGCACAGCCCCAGCTTCACAACTGTGGCATCTGTGGCAATTGCAGTAGAAGGTCTTATGGTCGAAGCAATAATTCCCATATTCCCATTGTTTAACTGTACAGTGCTGAGCAAATCCCTCTATCTCTTTGGCTCACATATATGTGAATGGATTGTGGTCATAGACCTGAAGGACAGTGATAGAAAAACTACTGAATGTGATATGTTTTCAATATAAAAAGTCAAATTGTAAAACCTTCCATATACACTGTCCATGGGCTTTGTGATTCTGCAGTTCCAGGGAACAGTCATTCACTGTCTGAAGAAGAGTGAGAGTCAGGCCATGTGCTGAGGGCAAAGCCATGCTTAATGTGTCAGGCAGGTATCAGGCATCTCCTATAAACAACAGCTATGTTGAAAGGTTACATAAAATTCGCAGTTAGCATGGATTAAACATTTAATCAGTTCCCCAAGTGTATGTACTTGTATATGTCATTGTTAATGACAAGACTTCTGCCAAAGCTGCAACACACCAATCAGCTTGCATTGGAGAATAGTTCTATTGTAGGAGTTTTTTGATTTTGATCAAGAGTATGGTGACCAAAATCAACAAAACTCTATTGACTACTCACTTCAGTTAGGCTGCATACAAACACACTGAGATTCTGTATGTTCAATTTAATCTGGTAGTAAACTATCCTTGTTGATTGATGCATCTTTATTGCTATGTATTTATATCCCCATAGGGAACAAAGGAGAAAGATTTCCCATTCAGCTCATGTTGAATTATTTCAAATGGGGCTAGGGGAGTCAGAGGCAGAGCAATTTAGTGTATTATTAAAACAGACAGAAATTTAATTTACCTGAGACCACAGGCATCACGGATTACTTTCTGGTTTTGATTTTTATTCAGACCACATCTCAGCTGGTTGCAAAGTGGCTGAGTGTTTAGTGAATGTTTCTGAACTTTTTGGCAGCAGTGCTTTTCATACCTTTAAGTAAGGAGTACGGGGAGAAGATTAAGATATTTTTTAGAAGCTGACCTGGGAAGAATTTGTATTAAATTAGTTTTGCCCTGCTTTTGTAAAACCTATGAAGTTTTAAGAAAAAGAGAAGCATTAGAAGTTTTCTTTCTCTCTAGCCCAACTTGCTTTATAGGTCAGCTTGAAAATTAGTTGTTAGGATACCAAACCTAATCTTCCCAATCTGTTTGGCAGATTATTGAGGATAGGAGGAGTCTCTATTCAGTGCAGCTATTGAAAACCCAAGGTATGAGTCACTATAGAACATGCTTTAGATTATCACACTATAATCCAAGCAATTTGGGGGATCTTTGGCTTGTCTCTTAATTTTATAATTTCCTGTGGTCATATTTTCAAACCTGGATGTCTCTTTTACTTAATCACATAAACCCATAAACTGTGATATCAAAAAAGCAGGAAATGGGATAATGCCGCTGCTCAGGCTTGTGAGCAACTGAGACGTGAACTCAGACTGGCAGGGAATCTGAATTGTTTATTCAAAGAAAGAAGCTGGTTTTATACACTGTTTCAAACCACAGTATTTCTTTACATGGTAATTCTCACTACATGACTTATCCCATGTTGCCACCTCAGCAAAACACTTTCTAAGTGTCCTATGGGGTGATCATGCACTGTTCAGCTGTCTGTCAGCCTCTGGCAGGCTCCTCTCTATAGGCACTTCCTTCCCCCCAAGGGCAGGTGGAGACAAGCTGCTCTGTGCTCTTTTGTGCTGCCATGTGCTTCTGCAGGCATGTCCCACAGCCCAACTCCTTCCCATCTCTTACCACACAGACTGGTCATACCAAGGTATGTGAAAATTCATCACAATGGTGGAGCATTGGTTTGACTCCAACTATGGCATTCTTGCTTTCAGAACATTCATTAAGTGCTGGAAGTAGGCGTTTAGCTGAAAACTAGAGTATTTTCAAATCCATAAGTAGTTTTCTTCCAAATGTTGAACTTTCTTGTTTCTTGTCATGTCATAATTTCCCCTATTCATCAGGCTTCATATAGTCTTCCAAAGTAAAGGAGATGTTCACTCTAATAAGTCAACTTTACCTGATGTCTCTCAGACATCAAGAATAAGTCTGCCCACTAGCTTGCTATTTTGTTATTTGCCATTCAAAGACCTTTTGCAATAGCTGGAAAGTGGAAACATGGATACGCAGATGAAGCCTGAGGCTTTAGTGAAACTCCACTCTTAGGCAGGCAAAAGTATGGGTTTCTGTGCTGCAAGAGGGATGGTACAGTTGAAGTTACTTTAAAACATTTATGTCAAGACACTCTGATCTCACTGAACTTGTCTTAAAATATTTGATACTTAGAACACACTTATTTTTCTACCTAGTAACTGACTCTTTGATAAATTACAAGGCAAATCTCTTTTGCCTTGGAGAAGGAAGCATAAAGTAGAATTTTAGTTTCTATCTAGCTTGCATTCCACTTTTGAACATGGTTTTTCCTTACTTTCTTGTGAGTTTTTTTTTTTTTTTTTTTAATGTATAATATAGCTTCAGGATATGCTGCCAAAAGTAACATCAGGTAGTTCCAAAGTGTCAAGGGATGAGTTCTGGGTCTGAATGTGGACCAAAGCCAAATGTGGAGATGTAGTAGATCTGATTGAAGACATTCAGTGTTTAGTTGGATTGATGATGGGATGGTGTTTGAAGTTTAAATTCCTTTGTTATTCTGCAGTTTTTATGTACAGTACTGCCTAGTAGGACTCATTATCCAGTTAACTTGTTTGCAAAGTGTTTACACAAGTAAAATAATCTTCAGTAAAATGCTGAGTGCATATTACATGTGTGCAGTATTGGTCCATTTAACATGTGCTTATGCATATGTACTGCAGAAATGTTGATGATGGATGAGCCAGGTAGTGGGAAAATATCTTGCCTACATTTCTAAAACACAATTTAGTCTTTGTCTGTAATCCACCTTGGGTTCACTGGTTTTTCTGATTCATGTCTTGTGACCTGAAGTGTATCCTTTCTGCAGTTCCTTTCTAGAACCTTTCTATGCTTCTATGGTTCTACAGTTTCTCCACTTAAACCCTCTGTTTTATAGGTGAGGCTGTCTTCTATTTAAAAAATTTCAGGGGATGCTTGTGTTATGTTTGTGTCTGTAGATGCACCTGATAGTGAAAGTTAATGTCTCCCACAGAAAAACAGGACTAATTAGGCAATCAAACCTAGTGTTACATACGTACAGTTATTTTAGTATTTACTGACAGTGTTTTCTACACAAGAATCTCTAAATACAAAATTCAGCTATAAAACACTTCTATTATTTGTAGCTGTTGTAATTATGGATAAAGAAGGAGACACCACGTGGTCACAAAGGACCTACCTTGATACTCTGTTGGTTTCTAAAAGGCCATGACCTTGGACTGAAGATAAAATACGTTTATTTTTAACATGAGAACACAGATGCTTTCTGTAAATAGAATAATGAAAGAGATTTGCCTTGTAATTTATAAAAGGGTCAGTGAGTAGATAGAACAATAAGTGTCTTTTAAGTTTCAAGTATTTTAAGGCAAGCTCAGTAAAATCAGAGTATTTTGACACAAATATTTTAAAGTAACTTCAAATTTATAATTTTGCAATGCTGGAATTCTTGTGCATATATGATATAAAACAGAATGGCATATTTTATAATACATACATAAATTACGTGATTTTAAACAAAAAAAGAGAGTATGGTGTGGTTTCAAACTAAACTCTTTCTACCTGAGGAGATCTCTGTTGTCCGTGTTTTATCTTTTGCTTATTAGACTGGTTAAGCTGTAAGGTTTCTATCATTAAAACTCCTTTTTGGCTATTTTTTTATTGTAGTGGTAAAGCCTGTGAAAGCCTTGTGTTGATACCTTAAGTTTTAGCTTTCATATTTTCCAGATTCTGTACTGCATTAATATGTAACTCTGAACTTCATATAAAGCTTTAGCAAGTTCTCCTCACAGTTTAGTTAGACAAAACAATCCTTTTCGAGCCCAAAAATCAAGGACACCATTGCAGCTTCAGGCCCAAAGAGTATAAACAACAATTAATTGAGGAGAGCAATCTGGGAGTCTGGGACTTCATAACCTGAAACTGTAATTGGACAATTAACCCCAATATGTAAATGAACCAAAACTTATAAAACTGTGGAAAAAGTGTGTCCCCTTGTCCATCTTGGTGCAGCCTTGGCCAGGTTCTTGCATTGCCCAAGGTATATCTTTTGAAGGCCTTTTAATAAATACCTCCTTTATTCCTTTAACACTGTCTAGCCTCTATTCTAGGTAGCCTCTCAAGGCATCAGTTTCACATTATGTTTAAATTTCTTATGTAAACAACATTTTCTAGAAAAACTTTGGTAAGACTACCTGTCAAAGAACAATCCTGTTTAGAATTGTAGGCTAAGACATTTTTGTTTATGAGCAAGTATAGTTTTCTCATGGTTAAGGAGGCACTGTGATTTTGAAGATTATATCTGCAGAATGATAGCAGACTCCTTACCGCCTGCAGCTTTAAGGTCCTCTCTTAAAAGATGAGCCACCTGACTGGCCTTGTTCCTCATGATGCTATACTTCATTATTTCTCTTCGTATTTCTATTTAGTTTGGTTAGATATAGTCACTGTAGCACCACAGCCTTTGGTGAAATTAATCCAGCAAAAGCATAACCATCTATCTGTAAGCCACAGAGGGTGCTCAAAGTGAGGAAAAGAAAACAAGTTTACCACTCTGTGCGGGTGTGCCTGTTTTTGTTTGTTTGTTTGTTTGTATTATCAAAATAAAAGATCTCAGGATGATTTTGATGTCAAACAACCATTGGCATCCCATTTCAGGGGCTGGAATAGCTTCTGATCCCTTCTTTACTTTCCTGCAGAGGCTGAGTAGTTAGCCATGCAGCAGCCACTGAGCACAGCAGGAGTATGTACCTAATCTGCTGCTTTTGCTGCTCTGTGGATGCTGCAGTGCAAGCTGCTGTGTGTGCTACTATGAATAACCACATGCTGTATTTTTCGGGATTTTGGGGGCAGCCTATGACGGCTGCTATCAAGCACATTTGGACATGTGTTTGTTTTCAGGTTACATATTCACAAAAGGCCATTTCCCAGGAAACACAGGTGTTTTGCTTTCTCTTGCCTCTGGAACGGCACTGTGTCCTCCTGTCATAAGGTACTTGCACATAAGTTACCATTCCTATAGTCTCAGGTACCCTTTACCACTGTGCAGTCCTCTATAAAGCTATATTTATCAACTCCCGATTTTATTTAAATGCAAAAACTGACTGAAAGTTTCTACTGAAAAGGGAAGATAGTTTTATTTACAATAAGGGAAAGCTGAGGGTTTGTTTTTGTTTTTCTTCCCTCTCGGTTACTGATTTCTGTTGTCTTTAAAGCATCTTCCACATGCTATGTAATCTTGCAGTGACCCATAATGTACTAATGCAGTACATCTGCTTGACTGTGCTAGCTGCTCCCCTCAAAGTCTAACATATCACAGCTCAGGATCCCTTTTTCTGTTACTCCCACAGCAAAACTTCATTATGTGAAGTGCAGCTTCCTGTCTGATTCCTCTGAGTAATGAGAGGGTTTCTGCAGCTGGCAGGACAGCCTCCCTAGCAGATGAAAGCAAACAACATCCCACGCTAGGACCTGCTTGCCATGTGTTCATTCATCAGGTTTGCATCAGCCCTTCTGGTTTGACTCCAAAGCAGTACCAAGCTGAGAGGCAGAAACCTTGGAGCATACCACCTGCTGCAGCTGGTGCAGTGCTGGCCTCCCAGGAGCAGCTGAGTTTCGGTTGGAGTAATTTTCAGGTCTCTGCAGTGGGTATCAAGCATGTGATTTCCTCCACGTGTGCTGAATGTAGATTATCCGTCCACTCAGTTGAATGTGAGGGCTTCTGACTAGCAAAGTTTTATGTGGATTTTGAAAAGGCAAATTTTAAAAGATAAGAGGGTTGTTGCTTAATAGTCAGCACTAAGAATCTGGAGAATCTTGGAAGACTTTGAGAATTGTTCCTTATAATCTTAAGTTCATCCTTTTGCATTTTCTGGTTGTATGCATACCTGTGAGACATGACGGTGATGACCTGTGGCCATCCAAGGTTTATGTTCTATTATATATCTGGTGTTCCTTCAAGGTGACAGCAAAGCAGAGCACCACTACTGTGAGTATTGTATGAATAAGGTCTCAAAAATAAATATAATATGGCTATTTACTTATTTATTTGTCCCTTCTGCCCCTAAAACCCCCATGTTTTTAACAGCCTATATTCAAGCCTCAAGAGTAACCACTAGGACTTCCAAACACAGAGGAAAGAGTGAGGAAGTGATTAACAAGATTACTGCAAGAAAGGAACTCACAGTAGTGGAGAAACAGGGTATGTGGTCAGTGTGACATTCATCTGCGGGTAATGCCTGCAAACAATGGGATACTGTTTTTAATGGATGTATGGAGGTTATACCTGTGACAGATGCAACCATGGGCAGTGTGTGCTTGCAAAAATAGACCAGGCACAGGCAACACATGTAAAGGGGCTTGGCACACTCCAGCTCCAATAGACATGGCTTCTGATTTAAAGCTGATGGTAAGCAGACCTCTCTCCATGTCTGTGGGAGATGGAAGGCTGCTTTGAGACAGAGGCTTTGGGGCAGAATTAGACTTTTCTGTACTCTTTGCACGGTTATACTTGAATATCTAAGTTTTGTAAGACTGACTTCACCTGATCAGTCCCACAATTTCCATGCCCTACCAGCAGATTTCAAAGCTAACAGCAATTTTTCAAGCATATGCTTCTTGAGGAAGACCTTTACTCTTTGCAATCATTGCTTTTATCGCAGGATAACAAACATAGTGCCTCATACCACACCTGCTGCCCTGCCTCGCCCTGCGGGGTCTGCAGCCTCACTCCACGCCGGGACAGCGGAAGAGCCTTTTTTATTGCTGTTTTTCATTTGTTTCGAAATTTTCATTTGCAGCATAGAAAAGCTGCCAGATGCCATGTCGGGGGCGGGTGTGAGTTTTCGGAGAGGTACGTGTGCCACCTAGAGGAAGCGCGGCCGCCCCAGGGGAGACAGAGGGGACGGGACGTGCTGCGCTGCGGTTTGGAGCAACCTGTAAACGAGCGTGGTGGACCCGCAAAAAACCCCCAATACCCAGCAGTGATTGAAAGCCTTTGGGAAACCTCAGTAAATGGCGTGCTATACCTCTGTGTTTGCAAAGCTTTTGCATATACCTAGGGAAAAAAAACCCACAAAACACTAAGAATGCTGTACTCTTTTCTATTCCAGTAAAAGAGAGAATGCCTGTCGATGTATTTTAGTTGCCCTGGCATTTATTAATGCTGTCCAATTCCTAGGATGTAGAAAGAAACAGTTCCTACCTGGCAAAACAAGATTTTCTTCTTGTTGTGTGTTCTTTGTTTTTTGAACGTTGCACAATCTGATGCTTCTGACGTGTATCAGCTTACATCAGTAGACAGAAAGTTCAGTCATAGTTGGTTGTGAGGCTGTTAGAGTCTTGAGAGCAAGAGACAGAACCTCAGAACCTCATTCCCTGTACCCCAGGTCTTGTAAGGTAACAAAAAATAATACTTTTTCATTAGCACTTATGCCAGCAAGATGAATCTGTGTGAAGTTATGTGCACAACATTACTTGTGGGTACGAAACCCTCAAACACTGCAGGCATGACTCCTCAGGCACTGCTGGAACTGCAGAGCGGGGTTTCAGTGTGGCAGTCATTTTCTGACAAGGTCAGCTCTCTATTTTCAAATCACGCATTATAAGGAATGGACCTTGTTAAAGGAAACTGTCCTATCCTGGGGCCTTAGATTAAAGTTGAAGGATCAGAGTGTCTTATTAGGTCTTATTAATTCAAAATCTACTAAGCACTGGTTCCTTGGAGACATGTGCAAGCTGAGGCACAGTGAAATACCCTGTGGTTGCTGCTGCAAAATGTACAGACAACCAGCTTGTTGTGTTTGATAACTTTCTCCTGAATTTGTTGTCACATTAGAAGATTTCTAAAATGAAATTATCATGACTCAATAGCTTTAAAGAACTGAATTTTTTTCCCAAAGCTCATTGCCATATTGCTTGCAAAAAAAAAAAAAATCTAGAATAACAACCAGTACAGTCTATCCACATTTTGAAACCTATCATGACTTCTCTGATAAGTAACTAATATTAGGGGATGACTAACAAGGGTCAGTGTATATTTGGCTTGTTTTTTTCAGTGAGCTCATCTGAATGACATCAGCCTCATGACAAGAGTTCCACTTGAAAGGATACTATAACATCTAGAGGCTGTTTAACACCATGAGGTTTCCAAGTGTTTACTGCAAATTGAAAACCAATGAACAAGGAATGTGAAGTACTTTGTCCTGTAGGTACTTCCCTTGCTCACAGTCAGAAGCTGAGGAATGTGCAAAAACAGAAGGGCAAGCTCAGGTGACAACTCGTGACATGTCTTCTAGTGCATGATACTAACTGGTGCAAATGTTATGAAGCTTCTCCATCTACATAGGAGGAAAAAAGCCTCCCCCTGCCCCCACCAATTTACTCTACACTATATAATGAGGTCACTGTCCACAGAGGTAGGCCAGATCTTTGGCTGCTCAGTATCACCCTGTGCAGCAGCAAAAGTACCGGCATCTAGGACATTGCACAGCAGAAAAGAGCAACACTGGGCAATCCTTCTTGCAAAAGCAGATGCCTTGTGACAGCATCCTGGCATTCTAGGACATCTCTGCACATACGGGGTGGCACATGCAGACCACAGACATACTTGCACTACCTTGGAGCTACCTGGCTTGCTTATTGAAGTCAGCATGACTTTCATTGCTAAGTGTTGCATTATGCAGCTGCTGTGTTCATTGCTTCTCATACCCGTATAAGATAAAAGCCATGTGAACCAAGTCTGAGACATGTGCACACAAGTGGTGCCTCTGTATGCAGCATAGAATCTGTTTTCTGTTGTGTGTAGGGGAGAGGTAAAGTTCACCTTCCTACTGCAGAGAAGAAAAATACACCCTCCCCAACTGACAAGGTGACAGATTCACTTCTTGGAAGAGAATGTTCTTAGAAGATGAGTGGCCAAGTCACGCATAAAAGAGCCATCAGAAGATGAGGAGGTGGCTACAACTCTGTATTTCTTCACAGAACCTTTTTGTCAAGATGGCATTGTAGATGGAATCATCTCCGGGTCAGGTGTAATATCAAAAACTAAATGGGAAGGGGGTGAGGGGGGCATAAAGGGTAGGGGAGAGTCCCTTTCTCTTTTTAACAGACAGAAGGCTTTCCACACAGGGAAATGTGGTTCTTCTCTTGGCCCATCATGGGTCCTGCATCAGCAGGCAGAGTTTTCAACTGAATCACTTTGTATCACCTGTATCTTCCTGGAGAGAAGACAGTTTTGACACTGGCCAGTTCACTTCATTATTTCCAAGCACACTTTTGGGCCACTATGGAATTTTGCAGCCTAGAGGAGGTGCTCACTAGGAACTGAGGTTGGAGTTTGGTTTTATTTTGATTTGCAGTAATCAGAAAGACAAAGCCCAGCAGAGAAATAAATTAAAATTACACTTATTTTGAAGTCTAAGTAATGCTTTCTATTTGTCCTCTGTTTGGTTCCAACAAGCCAGACTTGCTTCTGCAAGCAAGATGTGTGGGTCTTGTAGGACTGTAAAAAATAAAAAATTGTGCAGGAAATATTTTTTGCAAGATCAGTGGCATAATTATACATAGGCATGTGTACATCTCAAAGGTAGATTTTTTTAGTTGAATAGATATTAAGTAAAAATGTTTTCAAGAGCATGTCACAGCTCCCCTTTAGAGTACAGAACAGTTGATCTTTAAAAAAATACCCACATTTTACAGGGAAACACCATACAGAAACTAAAGCAGTTTTATCCATACAGACATTGGAACTGTATTTTCTATTCTGAAAGAGAAGCTATTGAATACTATAATAAATGTGATTAAATATGAAAATCTGCTAAGGACAAAAATATTTACTAATTCCTGCCTGGTCATATTTAGCAACATGGGGTGGTTTAAAAATGATTAAGCATTTAAGGAAAAAAAAAAGGGTTGTACATCGAATAC
Organism: Cisticola juncidis; assembly: GCA_013400215.1. Classification (NCBI taxonomy): domain Eukaryota; kingdom Metazoa; phylum Chordata; class Aves; order Passeriformes; family Cisticolidae; genus Cisticola; species Cisticola juncidis. The sequence continues at coordinate 27,378 of VXBR01010371.1, forward strand.
CAAACTTAATATTATACACAGTGTATCTGCAAACTGTGACTAAAGGTGAAACATTTTTAAAATACCTCTGATAATGAAAAGATTTGATGTAAAATATGTCTTAAATGGCTTGAACAAAATACTCACTGTGTGTGCACAAAACTGCTTTATTCAGCAGTAGTTCTTGGATTTAGGCCTTGATAGGGTCGAGATGCAGGAAGAGTGAAGGATTGGACAGCAGCAGAGCTGGAATCCATAACAAACACCATTTTAATATAGGGCTATAACCACATTGTGGTTTGGAATGGGAGAGCTGAATTCAATTTTTTTTTTCTGGGTACCTGGAGTTACCACCACACAAGCTAATATGCTCATAAAAACTGTCTTTAGTGTGTAAGATGTTGATAAGAGATACTGCACCACAAAACTGCATAGCAGGTTCCACCTCTAGATCTGGGATCTCCCTTTTGTTGAGTGATCACACTGCACGGGGTGTTGCCGTCTCTCTTTCTGTCAGCAATTATATCCATGTTTCCTCATTCTTTGCTGATTTCTACATGCTCAGGGAAAGCATGGACTAGTCAGTCCTGTGAAGTGAGCCTGCAGGCACTCAGAAGAATGACCATACCCTCACCAGATGCTTTTCGAAAGCTGCACGTTCCAATTTTTCATCCTGATTCCCCAGCGTGAGAGTCTGTCTCACTTTTGCTTATTCATACTCTGCAAAACATCTGAAAACAAAGAACTTAAAATTTGTCACAATGAGTCACAAACAAGAAAGAAGTGGCTTTTTACATGCTTGCTTTGAAATTCATCAGTTTATTTTAAGAAATACATGTTTCTGAGCCCTTTTCCTTTTTTCAAACTTTCTTCTCGCACAGTCTTGTTCTGAAACTGTGCACTTTTATCTCCCTGATAATTTCTTACCTTTCTTAGTTTTGCTGTTTTCTTTTTGTGGGACACATGGTGGTTCAGGTGGCAGGAGAGAAACTTTAAAAACTAGAAAATAGATTATAGGTCAAAATAGCCCTAAATATGATTGGGAATAGCAAGTTTTGGCTCTTCTTTCCAGAGAAGCAACCTTACCAGTTGCTTTAAAAATATCCCAGTCCAACTTAACCTCCATTTTTTCATCCATTTTAGATACACCACTACTCCAGACAGGATTGTTAAAAGCTGCATCACTCAATGGGCAGATTACAATATCGCTTACACCAAACTCACCTTCTTCTTCATTTGGGTGGCTTCAGCGGAGATGAGTGGTACTTTTTGGGCACCTTTGTGTTGCTTACTGGCTGATTTACCCCAATCAGAGAGATGGGAACTCATACATTTGCTTGTTTCTGCTGGCACCTGGGATTACAATCACAGCTGAGTAAATACTGTGGCAATCTGGTTCTGGATCGTTAGTTTTGATGTATGTATGTGCCAAGAAAAATCAGTTACTGTCGTGAGTTAAATGTGTCAAGGCTGTGCTTGTGGGTAAAGTTGAAGTGTCAGTGCCACCACAGAATGCCATGCAAACCACCAGTTGGTGTGAACTGTGGTGGAAACTAACACAGGCCTAGGCTAATGGAGCCTAGCTAGGCACCCAGCCCAATGTTTCCCCCTTACAGATTTTATCAATCACTTCTAAAGCATAAATCTTGGGGAGATAGTGCCAACAATTCCATTTCTCTGCTTTTTCTGTTTTTTTCAAGTGTCAGAGACATATTTCTATGTGTCAGAAAAAGCAGCTTACACAGAAAAAAGAAACCTTCAAAATCAACACATACTGTAGGGTCTTAGATCATTATTACTTGTGGGTCAGATGGCAGTTAGATAATAATGAAACAAGGTCCACCAGGATGAAATTCAAGTCTTGCAGATTACTCTTTAGCCTTTTACAACCTGGTAAAAACTGTGATCCTGTGAATTTGAAAATGCTTTCAGACCTCCTTAAGCAACAATACACATGCTGGAAGGAGATGTATGTCATCTTGACACAGCCCACTGAGTTCCTGTTTCTGTCTTTTCCAGAAAGACAGCTGGCTTCCATTTCCCAGCTTTTCCAGCTGTCTGTCATCTGTAAACGAACATGTAGGGTGTCATGGTTATTTCAGTGCCAAATTTATATTCTTGTGATGCTTGCTTACTCATTTTTTAGACTTAGAGGTTAATGTCAAAGACCTTAGAGGTCCTTAGCTGTTCCTACATCCTAGCCCCTAGGTTCAATGACAGTGCCTCTGGTACTGAAAGGAAAGTCTCCATCAGGAAAGGAGACAGCGCTCAGGTTCCTATTTTCACAAAGGGGAGGAGCCATCAGTGGGAGAGACTGAAATGTTTCAGGCTCTTTCACTTCTAACTCTGTCTTTGATTCATGGGGGAAAAAAGTTGGGTTTTTTTACATGTTTTAAGGTCTTTCTGTGGCTGCAATTTGTAAGCTGAAACAAGGTGTTAGACAATAAGAAGACACTGATGCCCAATAGGAGTTGTATGAACAACATGAGGATTATCAGGGGCCAGCTTGAGTTGAAACAGCTTCTCAGATATCCCTACAGACTAAAGAATTCTCTTCCAGAAAAGAAAATTCAATGCAAGTTAGGACAATAGAAAGGCACATAAAATCAACAAAGTTTAAACTGAAATCAGGATTAGTAGTAATTCTGAAGAATAAATGCTTAAAGCTACAAGAACTGATAATAAGGTTTTCTAGTACAGCAGAAACAGAGATACTGAGAGGCAATTAGAGCCATTTTTACCTTATTAGAAGGTAGAGAAAACTTGATACTGTACATTCATCCTTTCATTTAGCAACATTTTTTTCCTAAGTTAAGTTGTAGACATACACTCCGTGCTTACTATCTTCAAGCAATAGAGATATTGTGAAAGACAATTCCTATGCAATAAATAAACACTCAGTTTAATTGTATGTGTCAGGTAAGAAACAAAAAAGATAGGGGTTGGATTGAGTTCCAACTTGAGTCTATTCTTTGCTCTATAGCATTAAACAAACTCATGAATTTGAATTAATTTTGTTAGTTGAATATGTTCATTCTTATTTCAGAGGAGTTGTTGGCAGGAATAGCAAGGAATGTCTAATTATCTTTGCTCTCTCTTTTTCTGTGTTGAAAGACATGATTCTGGGAAGAGATGGAGTCTTATCTCAAGAACCTTTTTCCATAAATTTCCAATTCCTTATGAAAGAATTGCAAAATTCTTACCACAAAACAGGAAATAGTCTCTTAGGTTACAGAACTCCAGATATTTCTCTCAGAAGACTTGGGCATGAGATGGGCTCTCAGCCATCAATCACCACATTTCCTGACAACTGCAGCACCTGGGCAGTTTTACTGCAGTGCTGATAGATGCACTGGTTTGCCTTGGTAGTGTTGGCATAAATGGATAAATGGAATTCAAAGAGACTAACTTAATTGTTACAGTCACAACAAACGGAGAATTAAGGGTGTGTGTGTGTTCTCAATCCCTGCAACCTTTTGAAAACAGTAGTCATAAAAGGACTTGAAAGTTTGGGTATTTCAAGCTCTTGCTACCCATGGGTTCAGCATAGGGAGAGTTTTTATTCTGCTCTTCTGTCAGAGAAGGGGTTGTGCAGATGAGCCAGGTTGCAGTGTTGATTAACAGGTAAATGTATAAGGAATGTGTTGTCAGTGCTTCACATATGTTGTGCAGCAAACATGAAAGAAAGGGAGGGAGGTACCTGTCAGGTGATGCTACTGGAGACGTCAGCAACCAAGTACATCTCAGCAGAAGTTACCATGGATTAGTACGTACATGTGAAGAGTAAATCTCGCTTTCCCTTTTCAGCTGCCATATGTATCTGTCACCCTTTTTTATCTCCACAGAATTTTACAGCACTATGAATTTCTTCCCCTTCTTACCTTGTATCCCAGCTTCCTTGCCATCTGTCATCATACCTGAAATAATTAGCATGCAATGTGCTGAGCTTCTCCCACTCATACTGGCTAGCAGACAGGGCTGAGATCCAAAAAATTTGAGGCATAACCATTTAAACTTGAGACAAATTAGGGTTTCATGGAATCACAGAACCATAGAATGGTTTGGTTTGGAAGAGACTTTAAAGGCTTTGTAGTTTCTTCTCTAGTCAGAGGAAGGGACACTTTCCACTGTGAGTGCTCCTGTTTTAAAGTCACTGGAATTTGATTTTACCTTTGTTAATTCTCCTTTGACCCAAACCCTGAAACTGCGCTCCTACAACCCTATAAAACCCTATGACCTTGTCCCTGCTCCCTTTCTTCTTCTTTCTCCCTTCCTGGCCCTGGGGGAAATAAAAACGTATTCTCAAGCTTAACAAAACAGAGACTTGTCTCGTCTGTTTCCCTGCTGGCGGCTGTACCTCCTTGGACACAATGATCACAGTTGCCACACGATGCAACATTCCATTAGTCCAGGTTGCTCAAAATCACATCCAACATTTTCAGGGAGGAAGGATCTACAATTTCTCCGGAAAACCTGTGCCAGTATCTCACCACTTTCACAGTGAATAATTTCTTCCCAATAGCTAATCTAAAACTACTCTCTTTCAGTTTAAAACCATTCCCCTTTGTCCTGTCACTACACACCCTTGTAAAATAATCCCACTTCAGCTTTCCTGTAGCCCCCTTTAGTTACCGGAAGGCATTGTAAGGTCTCCCTGGAACCTTCTCCTCTCCAGGCTGAACAATCCCAATTTTTTCAGCCTCTCCTGATAGGAGAGGTGCTCCATTCCTCTGATCAACTAGGTGACGTCCTCTGGACTCGCTCCATTAGGCTGATGACCTTCTTCCTTTGGGGCTCCTAGAGCTGGAAGCTCTGTGTGGTTCTCATACCTGGTCTCATGTCTGATTCCCTTACCTACACTCACGTAAAAATTCGATGAAGTCTTGAATTTGAGTAACAGGACACAGATCTTGAAACAGTGCTACGAATTACCAGGGAATAGACCCAAGTGCAAAACATTTGCTTTTACATTTAAGGAGCAAAATAGCGACAGTTGCATTTTACATGTATTCAAGATAGAAGGTCTTTCCTCTATCAGAGTTTTATTTGCAATGGTAACTAACTTGTGTTTTGGGTTTCATACATGCCAGTACAGTCATAATTTGCCTCAGGGGCAAAATGACTAAGATGTGCACCTGAAAAAAATAGAAGCTGATACAAGACCAATACTAAAATGAAGGAAATAGATATATAAGCAGGTCAACCATGTAAAATATATCTGAATTGCCAAACCCAGCTTAACTACTCTTAGAACTGTGTAGGGAAAATTTCTATAAATTGTTTCCTGTTGTGGATCTGATGGGCAATTGACTACTGTCAATTTATTCTTTTTCATTTTCAGCTGCTGTGCTAACCTCATTTATAAGAACTATGTTAACATCTCTGGAGAGGGGAGAAGAGCATTCCTTGCTTCAGTGGCTACTGAATGTGCTCAAGGAAGTATGGTCCAAGACACTGAGGAATGCCATGATACCTGTCTAGATCCAGAGGAATGAGCAGAAAACCTTGCAGCAGAGGTGCTGAAGGGACCGGGATACATCCAAAAAGTTCTACAGGTTGGTCTAACAGTGAGTTAATCGGAAGAAAAATGTCTCAGCAAGTTCACCTCAAAGGTCTGGTAAGCTTGAAATACCATCAGAAAAAGGGCAGGTGAAACTGTTAAGACTTCATTCTTTCCCATCTTCTTCCTATGTTTACAAAAGAAAACAATCAATTTTTTTCACAGAAGGAACCTAGTTATCACCAGTCATCACTGGACCAGTGATGTTAGAGTGGTGTTCAGTCATTACTGGATTTCAGAGCCACCTAAACCCCTGATGAAAGCTTCACATGGTCAGGTGCCAGATAGGCAATTCACCAAAGCCAGTGACCTGGTAAAGCACCTCTAGAAAATATCTCTAGAGGAGGAAGTTTCAGGAGGCAGAAAACTATAAAAGCTACCAAACAGCTGGAAAAGTGCATCTATTCACAGATCACAGCCACAGATTTCTCCTGGAGTTAGACAAAGAAGTAGGGTTAGGTGATACCATTTTAGGATCTGTCTCCTCCTTCTCTGTCCAAATTCTGACCAGAAGTGTGAAAAAGTTTGATTCCTTTTCTTCCTTCACCTGATTTTAACTGAATCTTGAAGTAGGTATTTGTCTTCCTGAAATATCTCCTTTTGTATGTTCTCTGCTTTGTCCAAGATACGGAAAATCTTGATGCTGTCCCAACCTGTGCTCTTACTCTTGCTTCTGATACTGTGCCATATTTTGCTTCAGGAAAAGGGTGAAAAACTGGAGAAGACTGGTTAGTATCTCTATCCTTCTCCTCTCCTTGCTGCTGTGAAATTAGCATTTCAGTATTAAATACTAACATTTTTATTTAAGCTGTGCTTTTTTTTCCTGAAGCAAACACCCAGAGTTTGCATACCTCCTACAAAGATACAGCTTCATCCCTTCTCCACTGCCAGAGCAAATGTGTTGTAAGACCGTGTGAGGGAATTCTTGTAATGTTCCTGAATATGTGCAATTAAATATGTCTACTATGAAAGAGTTAACTTTCTCTTGCTCCATGCATATGCTGCTTCTGAGTCCTCTGGGGACATCCTGAAGTCTAGGTTCATTTTAGCTAAACCGATTTTTTCCCCCACCCTGTTTTAGAAACATTGGGTCCAAAAGCTTTGCTGACTACAGAGTATCAGAAAGGAGGAAATGCACCTGTTTGTGTTTTCCCAAAAATATTCTTCTCTAAACGACTTGAAAAATACTGCAGAGCTTAATAGTAACAGAAGCAAGGGCTCATGGATACTGTAAACATTCAGTATTGGCTTGCGTTACCTGATGAAAAGACTCTTCTGAGAACAAACTATGAGGTAGTCTTTTCATTTATCTTTGTTCTGGGAAAAAAAACCAGATGAAACATTTCTCATTTGTTTGCTTTCTGGGTAATGTCTACCACTGAATCAGTTTACATTTTTGTTTTAGTTTTAAGAGTTAAGAAGCTTCTAGTGATCTTTGCAAAAGTAAAACTTTTGCCTGATAAAAGATACTTTTAAAATGCATAAAAGAAGTATGTATATTTTATATATATCTTACTGTGTGTATTTGCACAGCCAAGTGTGAAACAGGAAGCTGCAGAGGTGCATAGACTTGAGGGGGTTTGCTCTTTAAAACATTGAATGGGAGAACACATGGCCTGTTCTAGTCATCCATGTCTCAGTGAAGCTATACTCACTCACTGCAAAGACCACAAACAGATGACAAGACATTCTCTCTTACAATAGAGTTTCTTGCCTTTCTTTCTGACCTGTGCCCTACACACAGCACTACCTATGTGGGACAGATCTGCAGTGTCATTACACCTTCCTCATAAAGTTCTTTATGTAGATGCTCTTTCTAAGCACAGGACAGTACAATGTCCACACTTCCCTTGGTAGACAACTCTACAAATAAATATTGCCTCTCAGCTGAAAAACTTTACCATCCCTCAGGCTGTTATTCCTGGTGACATGTTTGTCATACAAGAGTTGGTGTGCCCAGTCTCCCTGGCAGGAGGTCAGTCCTGGGAGAAATTGTTTGTGGGTTTGCACCACCTTATTTGAGGTGCTATGCAAACACAGATATCATTTCAAGTAACTGTTTGGGCAGAAGAGGAGAGCTATGGGTGGGAAGGGAGGACATGAGAAGTAGGAGCTGGAATCTGTGGTGGGAGCATACACAGTGAGGGCAGGAAGGCTATTCTTTCTGTTTTACACATAGTCCATTTATACAAGCATGCCAATCACACCACTATCTCTGCTAGTTTCAAAAAACTCTCAAAACTCCATCCTGCTCCCTGTTCCATGGGACTGTGAAATAAAAAGCTGTCCCAACCTCCTGTCTCCAGAAGCCATATTGTCTGATCTATAGGCTCCTATCCGTGTTTTTGGAATTCCCTTGTACACACAGTTTTACCCCAGAGCAGTAGAATTGGAGCATTTCTGGTTCTGGTTGAGAGGGTTGAGAGGGTAGCATGCTTGCTTTCTTTCCAGCAGACCTGAGCTGTAAAATGTTCTTGAAAGGCTGTAGGTTGCAGACATAGAGCTGGTGGCCACAACACTTTGGGACAGTGTCGACATTACCTGTTTAGTGGAAATCACATCAGAGTGCTGGGCTGGTATAAAGGCATAAGTTTTAACAGCATAAACAATATTAATCCTTTAGAACAGAGGTCTTCAAGGAAGAGTACAGGACCTGACTTGCCTCCCTCCAAGGAAACATGCAAAGACTAGTGCACATAATTTCCCAGATCTGTCTGAGTTTGAGACACTGGGCCACTTTTGTAACCAGACAAGCCTGAGAATGGCAGCACATGAAACAGGGTGGTGTATTGGTGTAAGGTGTGTCCCCTTGGTATGGAAAAAAATGATACAGAGCAATATATATTCTGCTCACTGTTTTGTTGTAAATGTATAAAGGCTGCTGCCTTGTTTTCTCATTTTGGTCAGTACACCTGGATTTTGTTCTCAAAAAAGCTTTTCATCTGGGACTTCACAAGCTCTCAGTTTGGACTAAACTAAGGACTTGGAGATAGCTGTCTGGATAAGGATACCAATGGCATTTGCTTCCTTGACAAGATTGGCTTCCTTTGGCAACTCTCCCAAGCTGGGAAAAGTCATGAATGTTAGGCTTGTTGGAGGAGACAGAAGCAGAGATGGACTCTGTGCATTACAGTAACAACAATTTTCCTCTTACACTGTGCATACTGAAAGCTGTTTCTGAAAAAGTTTGAGGAACCTACTAAGAGATCCTGTGTCACAGAATTTGGGTCTGCAAGTAGACTGCATTAGAAGCTCCACAAGGGAACTGATCATACACAGTCTGTTCTTTTGTTTTTGTTCACTGTGCACCTTCTCTTATAAAATATGCTTCAGAGTTCATTCTCTGCCCACCAGGCTGCAATCCTCCAGTGTACAGATGATTTACTTTTCAGTACTTCTCTACCATGAGGTCTGAAATTTCCTACCATAAATTGTGGAGGTTGGAAGAAACCTTAGAGGTCTCTGGTCCAACCAAAAAGTCCAAAATGCTGTTCTGGCTTGAGCTACACTCTGGCTGAGTGCTACATATGGACTCAGCTCCATCTCCTGTGATTTGCAAGCAGACCCTTCATTGATGCCAGAACTGACTTGGTACCTTATCTTGTTGTCAGCAGCAGGTGTTACTGGGCACTGTCAACAGCCTGACACCACTGTGGGCATTGCCTGTGTTGGGGGCACACTGTTTGTGTCCACCATGGAGCAGCCCTGTTCTTATTGTGCCTTTCTGACAATATCAGTGAGAAGCTGCTCCTCAGAGCAGCAAAGAGCAGGAGAATGAAAAGCAATGGTCACAGACTGCAGTAGGAGATGCTCAGGCTGATGAGAAGGAAAAGATTTTTCCCCAGGAAGACAGCCCAGCAATGCAGGAGGGGGCCAAGAGAGGTTGTGCTATCCCTGGAGTACTGTCAGCCCCTGAGTGCTGTCAGCCCAAACAGGATAAAGAGTCCTGAGATACCTGGTCTGACCCCATGGCTGAGTCTGCTCAGGGCAGGGCTAGACTGGAGTCTTCCCAAGTCCATGGTGGACTGCATGAGTCTGTGGCCCTCAGACATGTAGGCAGAGTGTCTTTGGACACTTTGCTGTGCTTCCATCAGGAGCAGGAGTGTTTGTGTGTTCCTGCTGAGGAAGTCAGCTCCCTCTCCTGAAAGCCGTACAGTGGTTTCAGCAGAAGGCCTCAGAGTTAGAGGGGGATGTGGAGAAGCATGCCTTAGGGGGTTGAGGAGCTGTCTATCCAACATGAACTAGCAGCTGCAAGTTGAATTATTTGGCAATAACAAAATTATTTGTCTGATATCATGGGAGAATGATGCCTATTGCATTTTAACTCTATGTTATCCTGTGTTCTTACTCTCTTGGCTGGTTTTTACAAGAAGTTTGGTCACAAAGGGTATTAAGGAAAGCCTTCCTATCTTTTTGAAAACCAGGTCAGTTCTTTTTTTGCAAAATGATCAAGTAGAAATAGGCTTTTGCAAAGCATGTGAAACTGAAATTATATTTTTAAGATTAGGCAAACAAAAATAGTGACAGGAAACCTCAAGCACTGTATTACTAAGCAATTAATACCAAGTGACTTTCAGTAATTTCAGAGTTCAGAAATTCAGTAATTCCTGGAACTCGTTCACACTATTACTACATTTCTTGGTAATTTTGTGAAGGTATTTCCATCTGCCTGTCTTAAATTCTTCGTACTGGCTCCTTTTGAAGAACAAAGTGTTTACTAAAAGAATATTTTAACACAAACAAAGGAAACAGAATAGATGGAACCTGAACATTGAAAAGTAGATCAGTTAAATGCAAAAGCTGTTTGGTTTACTCAGAAAACCCTTGGCATGATGCAACCTAAACAAAACAGTTTTCAACATAATGACAGAATGGGATACTGAGAAACTAGCAATGCTCTTTCAGAGCAGGAATATAGAGGTCTGAAATGGAAAGATCAGCTGCAATACTGCACTGAGAGGAGCACCATGTGAAGTGCCTACAATCTTCAACACAAGATGTGGAGCTCAGTGCCTGAGATGAGCTTTGGATCACTTACAGGTTGCAGATATTCTTTTTAATTGGCAGTACTAAAAACAGGAAGATATTTGCCTGCCTGTGGCCACAGCTAGATGAGTGTACATATCCAGGATTATAAGAACTTCTGGCTCTTTCCCAGCTGGTGACCAGGGACAGCATCTCTTGAAGTTTACTGTGAGATGAAACATAAAGGAATGGGAAGGAAAATAGTGTATTAATCTAAGAGACTAAAACACCAACCGTGTAAAATTGATTCTTGTAGAGGTTTCTATGAACCAGTGTTCATAGAAAATGTTCTGGCTTAAAGACAGAGCTTCCTCTTGTGTTAGAAGGACTGCACTCATATCACATTTGTTAGAGAAATTTCTCCTCCTTCTGAAGTGTATTTCTCTGCTCCCTGTCTCTTCTTGATGTGAGGCACTGACCTTTTTTCTTATATATGGTGGTTGGAAATGAAAACCACCAGAAGTTTCTATTCTAAGTTTCTAAATCCAAAGACTTTGTAGGTGAATCGTTTAGCCCATGTGGTTCATTTTACCCATTTGTAAAGTGGACTTTGTGAAAATACACACAAACACACACATTTGTCTCATCTGCCACACTGGGCAAAAATCAGTTTCAGGCTTTGGAGAAACATGGATTTTTATGAGTAAAACCTAGATTTTCTGAAAGAGACAGTCTGCCGTGAGGGAGCACAGTGGCAGCCTAGGGGAATTCTAGGACTCCTGGTAAGACAAGAGATCTAACTTGCAGTATTTTAAATTAACTGCCTCAAGTTCCAAGAAATTGCCCTTTACTGATGGAGGGGTGCTTTCTTCTCCTTATTATTATTTGTACTGAGGGGGTGATTTTCAAGGTATTGCATTGTAAGTTTCTTTATTTAAAATTTTATACCGAAGCCTGTGTTTTCAGTACTAAAGCCAGTAAAGGAGACTTCAGTGAGTTTCTACATTTTTTGCAAGTGAGTATGGGAAAAATGCTTCTATCTGGAGCAAAAATGGACATGCATACATGTATGAATAATAGGAGAAATAGCATAAAGCTATTTTATACCTTTTGCATTTGCAGTATTGAGACATGAAAGTAAAGATGTCTACAATAGCATAAAGGAGGACCACTGCTGGGAATGGTACTTAGATACCAAGTCTCTGAGTGGTACTGCCAGATGACAGCCTTGCCAGCTTCTGTGGAGAGGGGTTATGAAACTATCTGCTTAATTTTATATTGGTTTCTTGGCTTAAGATGGTCTTCCTGTGAAAAAGCTTAATATTCTGTGTTTGTAAGATTTTGGATTTGAATTTTTAAAAAGTTTTAAGCTTTTCATAATGTCGCGCCCTTGAAACTGAGTTTGTTTAGCCCTGTCAGTGCAGAGAACCATGAAAACAACACTTGCAAAAGAATAATGGAATTTTAATTTTTTTTCTCATTTCCTTTTCCAGACAAAAAATTATTGCTTTGAGATTATCTTAGAAGCAATAATAAAAAGATATTTTCATGGGGAAACAATGTAATTTTCTCCCTCTCTCATATCTATGTTTCAAGTACTTCTTTCACTTAAAATGCTTTGATTTTTGATATTTCTGTAGTTTCTCCCTGTGACTGGGAATTTTTTTCCTTTTTTTCGCACAAGAATTCTCTCTCCTTCACTTCAAGATGGTCTCTGCACTTGGCTTCAGGTGTTAATCTTGGCAAGGAAACTCCCAGTTATTTGGTATTTTTAAAAGCAAACACAGGTTTTGCATTTCTCAGGTGAGGAGTGTAAAATTCTGGCTGTATTCCAAAACAACTTGTAGTGCCTTTAACAGTAAAAGTTGAGAGCTAGGTGTTAAAATATGAAAGTAGTCCAAGTGTTGGTAAAATATTTTTTATTATTATGAGCTCCAGGTTGGTTTTGGAGAAATGTATGCATGTACATCATGTAATCTCTGTATCATTTGTACATGGCCTCTAATTCATTATGCCAAGCAGCCAAGAACACCCTTGCCCAATCTGTCAGTTATAATCTGCGGCTGTGTATGTTGCAAGATTTCAAAGCTTACTTGCTGCAAAAAAAGCAGAAACAAAATTACTGTACCCATTAGTGAACCCCTACTTTTAGTTTTATTTCAATAGCAAGTGAGCATTCAGAAGACTCTTGATGAAGGAAAACACTCAAGGAAGTTTTCTTTTGGCTTTGTTGCTTCTGTGCAGAGGAACAAAGTGGACTCAGGAATGGAAAGCAATTGAAAAAATACACCTGGGAGGAAGGAGGGGAAGAGGAGGGGAGGAGGAGTGAGGGGTATAAGCTGCTACTGGAACATTCTGGGATGAAGAGTATGAGAGTGGGAAAACAGGCTTGAGGGGAAAGTGGTGGTGGATCACCTGAAAGAAAGTCAAGGGCTGTTACTGCATGGAGCTGACACATGTTGATGAGTTTGATCAGGTGAGGGTTGACCCACGGCCAGCCTTCTGTAAGAAACCAGCTTCCACCCTTCTGCACTTCAGCTCTCAGCCTCTGTTAAAGAGTCACAGAATCACAGAATCACTAGGTTGTAAGAGACCTTCAAAATCAATGAGTCCAACCCAGCCCTAATACCTCAATTAAACCATGGCACTGAGTGCCACATCCAGTCTTTTTTAAATACATCCAGGGATGGTGACTCCACCACCACTCCAGGCAGACAGTTCCAGTACTTTATCACCCTTTCTGTAAAAAACTTTTTCCTAATTCCAACCTGTATTTCCCTTTGTGCATCTTGAGACAGTGTTCTCTCCTCCTGTCAGTTGCTGCCTGGAGAAAGAGACCAATCCCACCTGACTACAGCCACTTTCCACAGAGTTACAGAGAGTGATAAGGTTATCTCTGAGTCTTCTCCAGGCTAAACAACCCCAGCTCCCTCAGTCACTCCTCACAGGGTTTGTGTTCCCAGCCCCTCTCCAGCCTCGTTGCCTCCTCTGGATGCTCTCAAGTGTCTCAAGGTCCTTCCTGAACTGAGGGGCCAGAACTGGACACAGCACTCAAAGTGTGGCCTCACCAGTGCTCAGTACAGGGCAATAATGACCTCCCTGCTCCTGCTGGTCACACCATTCCTGATCCAGGCCAGGATGCCCTCGGCCTTCTTGGCCACCAGGGCACTCTGCTGGCTCATGTTCAGTCAGTTATTGACCAGAACCCCCAGTTCTTTCTCTGCCTGGGCTCTGTCCAGCCACACCGTCCCCAGCCTGTAACATTGCAGGGGTTATTGTGGCCAAAATACAGGACTTGGCACTTGGACTTATTAAACTTCATCCCACTGGACTCTGTCCATCCATCCAACCATTCCAGGTCTCTCTGCAGAGCTCTCCCGCCTTCCAGCAAATCAACACACGCTCCCAGCTTAGTGTCATCTGCAAATTTACTAGTGAAAGACTCAATATCCCCATCCATGTTGTCAATAAAAATATTGAACAGAGCTGGCCCAGCACAGACTCTGAGGGACACCACTGGTCACTGGCTGCCAGCTGGGTGCAGCACTGTTCACCTCCACTCTCTGGGATTGGCCATCCAGCCAGTTCCTGACCCAGCAAAGAGCAGAGTGCTCCCGTCCAGGCTGTGGGCTGCCAGCTTTTCCAGGAGTGTGCTGTGGGAGACAGTGTCAAAGGCCTTGCTGAAGTCCAGGTACACAACTCCAGAGCTTTTCCCACATCCACCAGGCAGGTCACTGGGTCATAAGAGGAGATCAGGTTGGTCAAACCTGACCTGCCCCCTGTAAACCCATGGGTCTGGGATGGCTGGGTCTGATACCCTGGCCATCCTGTAAGTGCTGCGTGATGACACAGAATAAACTGCTCCATAACCTTACTGGGTACTGAGGTCAGGCTGACTGGTCTATAATTACCAGGATCCTCCTTCCCACCCTTTCTGTGAATAGGAGTCACATTGGCCAGGTTCCAGCCATCTGGAACCTCACCAGTGAGCCAGGACTGTTGGTAAATGATGGAGAGTGGCTTTGCAAGCTCATCTGCCAGCTCCCCCATCACCCTGGATGGATCCCATCTGGGCCCAGAGATTTATGAACATCCAAGCAGCTCAGCACTTCTCTGCCTGCCTCCTCCTGGATAACAGGGGCACCATTCTGCTCCCTGACACCATCCACAGGACAGCTGTCCTGAGGACAAGCCTTTCCCACTAAAGACCACAGCAAAGAAGGCATTAATCACCTCTGCCTTCTCATCTGCAGTTACTGAGTTCCCTACCCCATCCAATAGAGAAAAAAGGTTGGTCTTACCCTTCCTTTTGCCATTAATATATTTGTAAAAAGATGTTTTATTGTCCTTTACAGATGTCACCATTTTAAGTTCAAACTGAGATTTGCCTCCCTAATTTTCTTCCTACATGCTCTGGCACCCCCCTTAAATACTTCCTGAGAGACCTTACCCTCCTTCAAAAGATGACACATCCTCTTTTTATTCCTAAGTTCCTTCAAAACCTCCTTGCCCAGTCTGGACGTTTTCCTCACTGAGCATTTTTCGTCACAGAGGGACAGTCTGTTCCTGTGCCCTCAAAATCTCTGCTTTCAAGCACGCTCACATTCCTGGATTCCTTCATTTTCAGGGGCTGCTTCCCAAGGAGCTCTCTTAGTAAGTCTCCTAAATAGGCCAGAGTCTGCCATCTGAAAGTCCACCGTAAAATCTTATTTATGTTCCTCCTCATTTCACCAAGAAACAAGAGCAAAAATCAAAACAGCAGTATTTTTCAAGGACAGAGAAATCAGAGGGCTTTGGTTTCAAGATTCTGTAACAGAAACTGAAGTTTTTAATTTTAGTTAAGAAAAAGATTCCGCCTCTAAATGGTGATTGAACATTAAAGATTTTTGAGAATAAATTTCCCGTGAAAATACCACCACCATGTAGTTTTCGACAAAACACATTAGTTTAATGTAACTCTGTATTTCAAGAGGAAATAATTAGGTCTGTAGTTTATGTCTGGCTCCTGAGACCAGGGCTGTCACATGAGATCTCTTGTTGGGATTGTCCTTGTGCCTTGGGCTGCAACCACAAAGTAACAGCCAGTGCTGTGGTAAAAGTAGGTCTGTTGTGGCTTAGTTTTGTCAGTGCAGTACCTTGAGAGAGGGGATGAAAATCGGTTCAGAGTCTACTCCTCTGATAAAAGCTGAGGAGCTGCCATGCTTTTATGAGAAAGTGTTAAGGGTTAATGTTGGCCAAACACCAGTGCACCCACAAGAAATCATTCACTCATTCTCCTCTGCTATAGTTGAATAGAGGAGGGAGAAAAAAAGGGGTTCGTGAGTCAAGGTAAGGATTGGAGGAAACATTTTAAGGGCAAAACAGGCTCCAAATTTTAAAAGTATAAAGAAAAAAAATTATTAACATAATTAAAAGAGGATAATAAGAATTAAAATCACCTTTAGAGCACCTTTCTTCTCCCACAGATTTTCTTTCTTTCTCATTGATAGTGCAGGGAAAAAAAATATGGAGTTTTAGTCAGTTTATCACTTCTAAAAATCTTTCTTCAATTTGCTTAGGGAGAGGAGTCTCTTTTGCTATGCTATGGGGTATTTCTCACAGGAGACAGTTCTCTGTGAACTTCTCCAATGTGGTTCTAATTTTCACAAGTAGCAGTCCCACCACACCTGCTGTGAGTCCCTCCTATGGACAAAGCAGTTTCCTCAGAACTGTTTATTCATGGGCCATTTCATTCATGAGGTTTTATTTTACAGATGAGCTGTTCTAGTTTGGAAGCAAGGGTCCTCTTCCTCTATCTCAGGAAACAAGAGTTTTTTCTCTCTCTGTGCAAGCCTAACACCAGATCACAACTTTTCAGCATCCACACGCTCCAGCATGAGCACCTTTTTCTCACAGGCTGCGTATGAATTCTGCATCCCTCCATGCACTTCATGAATTACAGGGAAAGACTTTGTTATATTACAGTCCTCACCACAGCTTGCAGAAGAATCTCAGCTCCAACACCCAGAGCACCTCCTCCTCCCACTCCCTCCTTTCACTGACCTTAGTGGCGCCATGTTGCTCTCCTCACGTCTCTTCATCTTTTCCCTTTTCTCTGTTCCGGGAGAGAACTGGTGTCTGTAGGATTGTTTGTTCACAAGTTCTATCAGCTGAAAAGTTCTTACAGAGTTCTGCAGCACTGATAGATTGATCTTGTCCAGGCTCTGCCTCAGGGAATTGCTTGCGGTGCCTCTCGCTGCTGGTCACACGGCACCACGGGGGCCACACGGGCAGTGCCACCCACCATGGCGCAGGCTCCGTTTGGTGCCTGTCTATGCAGGGCACTGAAAAGGAGAAGCTGCTGCTGCTTCTGCCCTTCTGTTTGCGGTGTGGCAAGCCAGAAGTGGCCAGGCAAAGTCCATTGCTGGACGTGCCAAGATGGTGGTGGCCATGTGGCCACTCCTGCCCTGCCGCGTTGCAAACAGAAGGGCAGAAGTGGCAGCAGCAGCTTCTCTTTTTTGGCACCTCGCACGAGGAGAGGCGCTGAATGGGGCCGGCACCATGGCGGCTGGCGAGGCCCATGTGGCTGCTCACTGCACAAGGAGGGCCCTCCTGAGGCATCATCTCGGTGGCTGCGCCGCAAAGGGCCCCAGCCCATCTGGGAAGGGGCCTCGGTCCCGCTGGGAAGGGACCCCAGCCAACCCACCAGAAAGGAGCCCTGGCCCTGTCAAGAAGGGGCTCGGTGACCCCCTGCCCACTCCTCAGAGGCAAGGAAAAAAGAAAACTTTCTATGATTTTTCCCTTTCTCAAATATGTTATCATAGAAGCTTTACCAGCTCTCCTAATTGGCTTAACAGTATGTCTGTTCTCAGAGCCAGCCAGTCACTGGCTTTTGCTAGGCACAGAGGAAGTTTTAGCAGTTCCTCCCAGAAAATCGCTTCTGTGGTTGGCTTCTTCCCTCCTCACCAAAAATCAAACCATACGAAAACCAACAAAGATACCAAAATCTGCAGCTGTTCAGGTGCATGCTCCCCTAAACATGGTCTCTGCATGCAGGGAGGAAACTGCTTGTCTTGGCAGTCCATGGCATAGCTCATTCTTTCCCAGTTTTTCCAGTGCCACTTACTTCTGATTTGGGGGAAGAGAGGCCATTCACACCATGTACCAACAGTGTAACATTCCATAAAAATTTTGGTGGTCATGGAGACCTCTGTCTAGCCACAGAAGAATCCAGACAGAAGGGCAGATGAAGTTAAATAGTTTTAGCTGAAGACTTTTGGGGACAAAGTTTGCTCTTGGTGATTTAGGCTCTTCTTTTGTTCTTGCTATGTCTTGTTCCCTTGGAGGGTAAATATTACAAATGCCCTGTTTTAATTATTTAATTGAAAATTGAAAAGTCTGTAGGAGGAATAGCTTAGTAGTCACCAAGTCTCGCAAAGAATGAGTCTGTAAAAACCCAGAAGAGATACAGAGTCTAGGTTCTGTTAAAGCCAAGAAAGAAATTATTTTTACACTTGTTGGAGTCCTTGATTTAAAAAACAGAAATGACCATAAACTCATAGCTATTCTACCATAGATTTTTTAAAGATAAGTCCTTTTTTACTGTAATATTGGTTTAGGTGGCTGAGTTAAAGCCAGTTAAATGCCTTCTATCGTGTGTATATTTGAGGCAAACCTCCGCAGGAATGCATTTGCTGAAGTGGGAGCCTCTACCCTCTCAACAGCCACAGAACCTGCCTGTACTGGAGACCCAGCTTTTTATTACAAAATTTTACCTTTCTAATGGTCTTCTCCATGCAATTTTTAAGTGAGGAGGAGGAAAACAAAACATGAGGAAGGTTTTACATGATTTATAGTCTTACATGATTTATAGTCTTACATGATTTATAGTCTTACATGATTTATGTCTCACTGCAGCAGAAGGGGTATGAGTATTCTGAAATTATTATGAAGTCTAGACTACTTAGAAATCTCTCTTCCAGAAGGAATGCAAATGCTCTGACTTACACCCACTCTCAGTTAGCTCCATGACCAGGGCGGAGCTTGCATTTTTTTATCTGTTAAAATAAACAAAGCATATTTTGATGGACCACAGAGTCTCCAAGTTTGTAGGGTCTGAATCAATGTAATTGAAAATACTTGTTTGCTCAAGAAAAAAGAAAAATGGAACTTCACAATTTCTGGAGTAAGCTATAATAAAGAACATTACTGCATCTTTTCACTGCTTTCACAGGTACACATACTGTTCTCTTAACTAATATTCATAGAATTATGTCAGTTCTTCTTAGAACTCATTCAGAGATCTGTAACTAAAAATAAAATCTTGAAAACTACTATTTGTCACATCCTTTTCATTTTGGCACTTAAACACTACAATTATGAACATTCAAGAAAGTTTTAAATAAATGAAGTTGCTTTGCCATGCTAAAGCTTTGAGAAAATAACTTAATTAAAGATAATTGCACTAGATTTTATATGGAAATCAAAATAAAATTTTGGTTCCAGAAAACAATTTGTTGTTGTGGAATTAATGTCACACTATCTTAAAATATAGTTCTGAGGACAAAGGGGGAAGAATAATGTTGAAAATAGAAAAATACACTCCCAAACACAGAAGATTAGAGAAGATATGGTGACATTAACCTGTGTGAAATAAAATAACCAAAGTTTCTTTTTAATAAAGAGTATAGGTGTTATTTCAAGCTATTTATGTCATCAATAGTGTTGTTTCTAAAGGCATGCTTAGACCAAATTTTAATATAAGCAGGACATACTTTTTTAACAAGGACTTTTTTGGACTGTCTTAGTGTGATACTGAGAAAGCTATAGAGATCAAAAATAGCATGTTGTAGGGTATAAAAAAAGTACTCATCTTATAAAAAAAGTAGCTGCCTCTCATCCAGAAGCAGAAAAAGCAGACAGAAATGTACTTTCAGGATGCTTGTCCTCAGCTGTTACTTGCACGGATTCTCATATTATTTTGGGTGAAATTCTTACTTCAATGGGGTAACTGATAATTTTGGCATTTTTTTAATGAGGTCTATGATCAGTCATCTATATTTAGGTATTAAAAATTATTTTGGAAGTTGAGATCCTTGAACTCAAGTGTCATTGTTTCTTGGTTGCTCACAGAAAACTGAATTTAGAGTATATGAGTGATTATTATTTTGATATTTCCAATTTTGCATTTTTGTATTTGAATTTTGATGTATTTTTATTAAATATGTCTCATATGCATGTATTTATGTGGACCAGTGGGTTATTTTTTTACATTTTCCCATAAGAAAAAGTGTTGAGACTCCTGACAACAAACTCCCTTCCTCCACAATATTTTTCCAGGACTGTCAGTGGTCCAGTCTGTGCTGTGTCAGTGGTTCGAGCGCTGTGCTGTCTGCAGAGGTGACCAGAGTTCCAATGTCCCCCTCCACTATCAACTCTGCCCTGGCTTATTTCATAGCCCTGGCAACCAGTCTAGCCCCCTTGGATATGTCATTACCTGTGTAAATTGTCATGGTGCCATGTAAGCCATTAGCACAGGCAGCAAGGCTCTGGCTCGATGTGCCTTGGTTTACTCTCATGATTAGATGAGCAGAACTGGCTCTGCTTGCCAAGTGCATTGCACTGGGTAAATAATGAACAGATGCCAACTCCTCTGGGCTTCTCCAGTGGGGGGAAAGCTAATCACCCACCTACAAAAAGAAGCTGCAGGAATGAATAAGAGTGGTGCTATCTTCAGAAATCTTCATAGAGGTGGCAAGTATATTATTAGGAAAATGAGCTGTGGTAAACACTGGTAACTCTTAGTTCCTCATTAAAATATTTTATTACAGATCTAAGTTTGAACCATTCTTTTAGAGTCATGGTAATGGGTACCTTTGACTCATGTAATGTTTAACTTGCAGTATTTTATTTGCTCAAGATTTCAAAAGCTTTGTAAGTTCAAATGTGTGTTGTAGGAGAGAAAAAGTCAAACAATATCTGAGTTCCAGCTGGCCTCCAGGAAGACACGAGATTCTTGCTTATCTATTAAAAAGTAAACACTTGCAGCTATAGTTTGTTCAGCATCAGTAGCTGCTAACTACTCTTATGCTACATGGTCTGAATTATATTTTTTTCCCCTAGGAAACTATCAAGTCTCTAAAATACACTATTTTTCATACAAACCTACCTACATAATGAAAGTTGCTTTGGCTAAAGAGGTCCTTGGATCTTAGATTTTTCTTGTTGTTATATAATTATTTTTTTATTAATGTGGTTGCATAGTGGGGGGTTGTGGGGTTTTTTTGGTTGTTTGTTTTTTGGTTTTGGTGTGCTTTTTTGTTGGTGGTGGTGTTTGTTTGTTTGGTTTGGTTTGGTTTGATTTTGTTAAGCTGCAAAAGATATTTCTTTCCAAGCTATAATTAAAAGCTGCCATGCAAATGATAGCAAAAAATTGGTAAAGTAAGTTACCCCTGATGCTTTTCATGGCTGCTTACATTCTTTATCAGTCTTATGTGAAACAGAAAAGTGGAGGGGCCAGTGCTATGACTTACCAGACATGAGAAGGGTGCCAGTGGCAACGAAGCCACTGGGGAGCACAAGCTGTGCTCAGTTTGCAGAGATTTTGGGTGCTGCTGCAGTGACAGGGGAGGGTGAAAAAGAACAGGGGTCCTGGAGGTGTCTTGGGAGAAGGAGGATGGTCTCTGAGGAAGCCTGGGGAGTCACCACTGAGCCTGAACACCTGGTGGCTCCAGGAACTGCAGTTTTCAGCCCAGTAACAAAAACACAGCTGCAGGCTTGCAAGTGCTCAATTTTAGTAATTGGTGGTAAAACTATAATCTCACTATAATCTCCAAAAGGAAGTGTGGTTGTAGGGTGATGGGAGCTTCAAAATTCTTCCTATTTCTTGGAAGGCCAGACATGCTCAGCAAAGCAACACCTTCCTCGAAGTCCCCCATCAGCCACAGCAGAAAGCAGGAAATCATCATTGGCTGAGCTTGTGGAGTGGGGCTGTTCAATGCTCTGCAAAGTGAAAGCCTGCAGTGCTGTCAGCCCACCACAGAGAGGAATCATATTCTGAAGCAAGAGCTGGGGAAAGTAAAGTGCTGCCCTCCAAACAGGTGGTAGCAGCTTGCAGCAGCTGTTCTTTGCTTCCATGCAACCTTCCATTCCACCTTTTACCTGCCCCCTCCTCTGGCTATGGTGCTGCTGGTGCTGCAGGGTGCCCTAAGGCTGCTGTGAGCCCTGCAGGAGCATCTTTCTCCTGCACTAAGAATTAATTTGCAGGGCTGCAGTTTGTATGAATAACTAATGTGCCTCCTTCCTGTTTGCTCCCTCTCTGTCTTGTTATATCTAAATGTTGTTAAATCATCTGTGCTAGACCTTCTCCAGGTAGGCAGTATTCCAACTCGTGACAGAGACTGGTAGGAAGATGAACTTTGTTAAAGTTGCCAGCAAATCTACACAGTTTAGGGTGGTTAAATGATTGTTTGAGTATATCATTATTAATACCTTGTCAAGGATCTTGGGGGAAAAAATCAACACTTTAGGCAAAAATGTGTTTCCATGCAATCTGATATATGTTAGATGTGTAGTCTTCTCATAAATTAAAAAAAAATCTTTTGCTATCTTTACTATCCCTGCCTCCCAAAATTTAAAAAATGCCTGTTTGTGCATAAACTTAGAAAAACAGGAAGAGAGGAAATTATTTTACTAATTTAATTAAGATATTTTAGAAAGACTTGAACCCAATGAGATTTCAGTTGAAGAGAAAAAAACCCAAAACCTGACAGGGGATTTGATATAGCAACTAAAGAAACACCTATCTGCCCTGATGAACTGTCCAAGGCACATGCATGGTTCATGTGATACCAGTCTTTCTATAAGATAAGTACGATTCTAGCCCTTGATAACGAAGGCTGAATTTTTACCTGTGAACCAAATGGAGAGGGCTCATGGCTAAGGAGGAACTATTTCCTCTTTGGTGTGCTGCCAGGCATGCTGGAGGATCTCCATGCCATCCCCCCAGTATTGCTCTCTCTGTAGCCTCACCTTTTATGTTGCTCTAGAAACAGTGTCCACAGCTCTGAGCATTGAGTCTGTGGAGAGGGAAAAGCTGGTGAGCACCAACCACAAAAACAATGGCAGAGATACAAGATGGACCAGGGGATGCTGCAGCCTGATTTGAGTCTGCTGCAGTAGAAACTTGGTTTAGCATTTTCACCTCTACCTGTCCCTCCTTTCTTATCCTTCCTCCAGTACATTTAGCAAATGAATGACTTAGGCCATGGCCTGTATTCTCTTGACAGTGTACATGTGTACAGTGTCTGCTTATGATCTTATCTGACATTTCTGCTCCAGCTCAAGTAGTACTCAAAATACATGTTTAAGAGCCAAGTAATTGAACTCTAAGTGGTATCTTTTGGTGAATGATGGAAGTTTCCTCTGTTAGACAACAATCACAACCTCTGTTCTGAGTCAGTTCTTTCACATCAGACACTTAGGGATCTTTGAGAAGTTTAGTCTCAAGTGCAAAGGCTGCATGGAGAGCAGTTTATGCTTTGAACATGCCAATATGAACCAGTTTTATTCCTGTGCATGTATGGCACTCTGTCCTGGTACTCAACAAATTCTCAAAGTCTCTGGACTTTTGATTATTGACAATACTTTGCATTCCCATAATGCTTTTTCAACTTGTTCACCTTCCCAGAAGTACTGGACTAGACTAGAGGTATTTCAAACAACTATGAGAGTGTTTTATTTTTCTCTAACTATATTGCACAATTGCATATTGCATTATATCTCACATTTCTGAAAAATCTTGTTCGACACCCAGGGGATGTATGTCCTGTGCACTGCCTCAATAAACTCCCCTTGAGATCAATGTTAAAAGTGTTTTCTCTGCATTGCTGGTGGAAAAATTGTAGACCCTGATGTGGTGCCATTCCCACTGGTCTGAGATGGAAATGTACTCTTCAGTGCCAGCAGTTAACTTATCTCTAGCTTATTAATAATTTGCACCACCAAGCCTGTGTTGCAAGTTCTGAGCCATTGGAAATACAGCAGGCCACCCAGAAGTCAGGCATCATCAACTGAAATTAAAATGCTACAAGGCTTTCCTGCTTCTTGTGCTTTATGCTGCCATGTGGCAGATGTAACAGAAACCCTTCCGACCTCCCCGCCAGGAGAGTAACATGATTTTCACTGGGGAAATGATGGTATTGGAAGCAGAGTGGAGCTAGTAATGAAAAGTAGCAGACACAGTCATCACTGGAGATACACAGAGGTCAGACTTTCTCCTTGACAGGGGATGCTTCTGAAAGATAAAGTTTTTTGCCTGTCTTAGTAGGGGATGAATTTAATTTTCTCCATCCTTCTCTCCATCCTTCAGTTAAGAGTAGCAAACTGTGGGGAAGAACTAATGTCCTGATGGCAATATATCCAACTGCTAAAGTACAAAATCGCTCAAAAGTCTTTTCAATTTCCCATGGAGTAATCAAAAAGTCTGTCTGTATGAAACAGCAGATCATCTTAGATGTGTTACACATTGCAAATTAATTGCATGAGATTGTTTTCAACCTACTGGTTTCAAAATTGAGAGACTGAAATGTAGATTAACTATGCATCAGGTACATGATCCAACCTGCCATTACCCCAAACCACAATGCTTGGCTTTCCAGTAAAGCATGTAAAAATGGGTTTGCATCAGAGTACAGTACAAAGAGAGATGGATTGGGACAGCAAAAGGAGCATCTGGCATTTTTATGGGCTAACGTCACAACTGGAAAGCTGCTACCCTCTGGTTAGTCAGCACAAAAGAGATCATACGAGCCTCATCCTCCAATCACTTGGCTGCAGGAAATATGTGCTGTTCCTGCCAGCAGACTCATTACAACTAACTTTCGCCCTTTATTTATCACCCTTAAAGCCCTGCAAAGAGTCCACTAATAAACTTCCACCTGTTTTTCTTGGCTGTAACTTGGTTACTGCCACTGTCTGTAACCTCAGTTACTGTCACTTGCAGATTTTCTAATTCAAATAAGGGTGTGTTACACACCTTTGCCAGCTGTGCTCTCGCTGGATTGGGGCAGGAATATCTTCTTTATTTGATTGGTGATCCATGTGGTCATGCTCACACCTGAAGCACCACAGCCCTCTTTCAATAAGAAGTGTAACAGTGGTAACAATGCACCTGGCGTGCTCCTCTTTCAGACAGTCTGGATCTAGTTCTCATGTCCTTTGTTGATAGGAAAACCAGAAGTTCTGAGGAAATGGGTAAAAAGTAAATTTTTGTATCTCCTCTGTGGTTTGAAGTCTGGAAATGTTTCTTGCTTATCTTTTAGTGCTCTCTGCCATAGCTCTTGAGATGCCAACTGAATTTTTGTTATGAGTAGTATTTGTAGTGAATAAGAGAACATCTGTTCTCATATTCACTACAGATTTTACTTGTAGAGAAAAAAATTAGATACTGCCATATCATAATGATTGCAAACTGGGTCACATCAAATAGGTAAAGCATCTCTTTGTTGTGGTTTTCTTCAAGCACCCTGTTGTTTCCTGCTGCAAACCAATTAGAGAATTACTCATTCATTGGTTACTCATCAGTGTCTCATACTCTCTAATACCTCCCCCATGTTCCTTTCCATCTTCTGAAATTCATTAAGAACTCCTGGAGAGAGCCTTACAGATTAAGGCAAAGAGATTATTGTGCATGTAGGGAGAAAAGTGGGTAACTACCACCATCTCCAAATAGCACTGACTGTCAAACTTTCTTTGTATTAACCCCACAGCTGTGCTTCAGTGTGTCTGTGGGGAAATCAACTTTATTTATCAGAAAACTTGCACTGGCAGACAACCAACCCTCGTTTTAGTACCCAGTCACCCTCATTTTAAAAACTATCATGATTGTTTAAAAACAATCATTATTGTGGGCTTGATTCTGTTCCGTTTTAATTTTCAGCCATTAAACTACATCATGTCTCTTTACTTATTTGATTGAAAGATGCAGATAGTATCAGAAATGTGCCCCAAATGTAGGTACTGGCAGGTTGCGACCAAATCACTCTTTAAGCTTCCGTTGTGGTTGTTGGTGAGACTTCTCATTTATCTCATATTGAAAGGAAAATCTTTATGATTAAGGATTGTCATTCTGGGTTTTTTTGCCAGAATGTACTCTGAAGCATAGATGTCAGGACTGGACTGACACTTGCAAAGTCAGTCTGCAACTGCTGTAATAGTTGCAGAAGTAATATAAAGCTCTAACCCTCTAACAGGTCTAACAAACTTCTTGTGAGATCTAGGCTCTACAACCTGAATATTCATGTTCTAAAATAAAAATATATTTCAGATCTATTTTTATTAGTAGTATGAATTGGCATCATCATTTTTGTATGATTATAGCTTCATGAGTGTTGTGTGTCTAGTTCTTAGCAAGTCCTATTTTAGGTTGAGTAGGACTTACACATGGGAATTGACAGTTACTGGGAAGCACATTATTCTAGTCTTAGCAAAAAATTAGAATCACCCTCAAATGTCTGTTCAAGAAAATGGGAAGGGTTACTTCCTAAAAGTTACTGTTTCTGAATGCAGAGGAACCCAAAACAGCTGTCTTATTTCCTGATTTTTAGATGGCTAAAGGTGAGAAACTTGCCAAATAATTTTACGGGTGTCTGTTCTGTGATTTGAATAGGATCATAGCTTTACATGTAATGATGGGGTTTCTCTGGTGGTCTGCTCTCAGGGACTGGTGTGCAAACAAGAGAAACTGAGACTCTTTCAAGTGCTGGCAAAGCATGCAGGCTGTGAGCCTGGAGCACCCTGACTTAAGATAGCCAGGCAGCTTTTCCTGAGGTGGCAAGACTTGCAAAGAGATTTCTCAGAAAAATCCTTCTCTCACTCTGCCCCTCCCCTTTTCCTGGAAACAAAAAACCAACCAACCAAATAAATTAAAAAAAATACCAAAACCACTGCCACCAACAAACCTGAAAAACCAACCCTGCCCTGCTGAAGGCTGTCCACACAATTTCAGGGAACAGGCTATTTTTATTTCACTTGCGTTCTAATACTGTACAGCAAGGACCACTTCTGCTGAATGAACGGGAAGGAAAGGAGGTTAGAGCATGACATTATCCCAAAAAACTTTGCTGGCTTGTGCTGTTTTATAACATCAGACTCCTTGATGGCTGTTTTATAACAACCATCTCATTTTCTATTCTGCACATAAACTCCTGGCTCGCTCAGCTCCCTCAGACTTTCCCATAGCCTTGAACTTTCACAAGGTCTGAGCGACTCTGCCCAGTCATTCTGCAGATATGTCTGAACGGGCTCTTTGCAGAGGTGCAGCCCTGCAGCTTTCCAGGACGGTTACTGCTCCAGGGCAAGGACACAGGTGTGTCCCAGGCAGTTATGTGGGTATCAGAAGAGGATCAGGGATGTTGAAACTTCTGGAAATTGGCCTCCTGTACCTTGCTTTCTTCAGTGTGCCAGATACAGGCTGCTTGAGATGTTTCTGTCCCTAAAGGAGCTTAAGGTGAGTTGTAATGAAAACTGGGTGGCATTCATACCCACTGAATATTATAAAGATGTTCTGCACTAAAAAATCCCACCTGAATTTAAAAGGTAGAGAAAGAGCTGTTTGGAAGTACACAGCAAAGATTTTGCTCCTTTGAGACTTTTCTCCACAAGGCTGTTGAACCTCAACATGAGAGAAACAGTTACAAGTATATTATGTCTGAAGTCATGTGTGAAAAATGTGTGTTTGCTTTTCAGATTTTGCTATTAAACCCTTTTTTTACAAGGAAGGTAGCATAGGCAAAAAAAAAACCCTCCAAACAAACCCAAAATAAAGGCTATTTAAAAAAGAACTATGAATTTAGTGAAAACAAACTCTACGAAACTCTACTCTTACTGCTGTTGGCAACTTCCTGGTGAATTTTGTGCTGCCAGGGAATAGCCAGGAAGGTCACCTCTTGAGTGGACAGGTTGTACGGAACAGAGACACAGCCCACTCCTTCCTACCACTGCAACATGAAACACCTGAAAACTAACCTGCAAAGGCAGGAACGCTTCCAGCCTGTGTTGCCTGCCAGCATCAGGAAGCTGGGATTGCACACAGTGCCAACTGCATTAGCCATAGGAATCTTTCTCCCTAGTATAACATACTCATTTCATCACAGAAACAAAAATAGAGGTACCATTGTGGACTAGACTTAGAAGGTATTGTCAGATTTGGGGATATCCATGTGGTCCCACTGCACAGAGTAGCAGATGTCTTTGCTGTTCAGAAAGTATGTGTTCATGGTTTGAAGAATGCCTATTATTTCATCCCAGAGAATACTTTATTTGCTACCACATCAAAGGTATTCCAGAATAGATTTCTTTCCATATTGTTGGAGAAATTGTGGTTATAGACCACCAACATTCATTGGACATCTATCAGACAGACTTCTACGTACATTTAGCAGAAATGCTGGGAAAAATATATAAAGTTTGCTATTACTGGCAAAATCCTACTCCATCCTATTAACTGTGGTTAACACAAAAAAGTAGATAGTAATAAATACTATGTGTGGGTGTATTAAGTAGGCAAGTGTTTAGAAAATCAAAGTCTGAACAAAAACCTATTTGAGAATTTTATGGCTTTATCAGGTCTAAAAAATCTAAGCATGGCTAAAAAGGGTAAGCTGGTGTTTCCAGGAGTTGTTGGAAACTAAAACTAGAAACCTACTAAAAAAGGAAAAAAACCCAAAGTAAAAGGTTCCTATCCTGTCATTTTCCTGGTGTAGTATCATAAGTAGTTGCCATCCAGTCTAACCATTTTGCCTGCTCATAAATCACATGCTTACTTCTGTGGCCTGGAAATGATGTATGGGGAAGTCCTGCTGCTCTATATATGAATGTTCACCTCTGTTTTTGGAACTACATTATCCCCCTTGTTAAATACTGAGTCTCTGCTGAGGATGGGAATAACTTCCTCCAGGTGCAGGAAGCTCAGGACAATACTGCTGCCATGTTAGTATGAACTGCTGGAACTCCAGTTAAACTTTAACCTAATTTCTACCACAAAATCAGTGGGTTTCAGTGGTCAAAGCAAGAGACCAGAGACAAAAGTCTCCTATCAATTGGTGCAGTTCAATGATATCTTTGGGATATTTCAGTTAATTTCTGCAGGCAGTTGTGTCAGTGTCCTGTTGAAAGGGAGAGGAGGGCTGAATACTTCAGGTAAAGAAGACTCTGGACTCTGTGTTTTCAAGGATGCCTAGGTGCTGCTGGGAACGCAAAGGGTCTTTTGAGAAAGGAGTGAGACTGCAGTCACACCTTTCTCTGCCATGTTTGCCAAGCTACAGATGGTTTCCTGCAGAGCAGCTGGTTTTATTGTACCTCCTTCCTTGAGTATTGACTCCTCTGCCTCAACATACAGGGATATTTTGCTGTTGCTGGCCTTTTGGATTTCACTCCAAGGACCAGATGCTGGAGCATTAGGTAACTCAGTACCTGACTTGAGGTTAGGTTTAAATTATCTGGCCTTGAGTAGCATGTCTGAAGTTACTGAGCCAAAATCTCCCATGTTCAGAAGCCTGGGTTTTTGCAAGCATGGAAAAAGAGCAAACTCCTTTTCCTCCACAGAATTTTCACTTAGTTTTTCACTAATGAAAGATGAAAAGAGAGCTCCATGTAAGTCATCAGCAAGTCCCTGGAAAAACCTGACAGCCCCGGCCTGCCTCTTTCCTTTTCCCATGAAGTAGGATATATAGAGGAAGATGGCAGAAGGCAAGCCCAAGTAAATCTGCAGCATAGTTCAGACTCCTAAAAATTAGAGGAACAGTCACAGTTCAGCTTCTTGGGAGAACAAAAGAATTCTTTATAGTAAGGCAGTTATATTGGGGGTTCTCTTGAAATACTGATTTATGTTTAATGCCATTTTCCTCTTGTCTTCAACTTGTTTTCTTAGTATTTTATAAACTTCCATAAAGACAAAATTGTGTTTTCTGTTTCGTATCATAGAACACTTGAAAGTGCTTGATTGAGCACATAAAATATAGCTATTTATTTAGCTCTGAAGAGATTTGTTAAGATAGATATGGTAGCCTTTTAACTATCTCTTCAATCCTCTCGCACCCTGATATCAGGGGTTGGAAATTGCTAAATTTAATGAAAATGGGGGATGATGTTGGCTTAATATTGAAATCTCAGTTTCATTGTCACTGGACAAACTTTTTACATGAGACCTAGGATTGGGAAAATTAACATAGAAATGGTTGCTCAGAAATTTATGTACAGGTCATTTTTTTGAGCAGAAGATTATCTCACTCAGAAGTCTACCCAGGGTGACCTGAAGCTGACTTACTGCACTTGAAGTTATTAGAAGAGATTTTTACATCTTCTCCTACCCTCCCCTTCAAAGAGTTATGTTGTGTTGCCCCTGCAAATCTGGGGAAGTGACAGTACCCTTTTTATGTCAAGGATAAGAGTAAAAATCTGATAAATGGGTTTTAAACCATGTTTCTGGAGGAGATTAACTTAATTTGTCCCAAATTCCCCCTGTGTCAGTGCTTGGAAAAATTCGTGCTGTAGTAGGTTGTTTGCTCTTGACATAGGATATGAGTCATTTCATCGTTTTGGCAGTGAGTAAACGAAATCCTGGACTTAACTATACAAGAAGGACTTTCTTGTTGTTTTTAATGACATACCCTTTTGAAACATGAAGTAGCCTGTTTGGAAGAGCAGGTGACTATGGGTGGGGAGTGAAAATCTAACAGGTTGTTCACATGGCATTTTCCAATCACCTCCTCAAGCCTATTAATTTTAACTCAACCTTTGTAACACAGCCCACAGAAACCACACAGTTTATCACCCTGACTCTTAATATTATCGCAAAAGGGGAAAATAAAAAGAAGAACGCAATACCACTCTTCCAAACAGAGAAGGTGATAATCCCTGACCCAATGGCTGTGAAGACAACCGTATCTTGAGCTGCCCTTTGGACACCTTCGCTCAGTGTCCTGCCAATAGCCAACACGTGAACAGGTTCTACAAAGCCAAGCTCGTTGCTCTCTGCATAAATCTGTGGTCGTTTCAGGTCATCCAAGCTCTCCTCCAGCCCAGACCTGCAGCACCCTTTCTCACTCACCACAGACCTGATTGTACTTGCCACCTCAGTCAACTGTTCTTTGTTCAGGGAGAGGAGAACTTCTGATCTTTAAAGGAACCAAGAGCTGAAGTATAAATGGCTGTGCAAAGATCATCTGATGGCTAAAGATGAGTGGAGAATGTTCAGAGTAGATATTTGCCTTGGTTACTTGTTATGGGACAGAAGAAGAAATGTTGAGTCTTTTGGCAAATCTGCTTTCAGTAGTATAAGTCTCTGTTTTTCTGTGTACTTTGGCAAGAGATAATGCAGATGATTAGCCACTTTTTACAGCCTTCTCTTCAGGCACGGGAAAGTTTGGTTTGTCTCCAGGTCAGAGATGGATGGGCAGACACTGGACCCAGGCCTGAAAACTCTCAGTGAACTCTGAGTTCTCAGGGGCAGCGGATGAACAAATTTTCCTTTTCTGCTTCTCTCCAAATGAAATTGAAGGGACGGGGATTACGCTTTAAAAATATCTTCTTTGAATTTTGGGGAGATACAGTCGAACCTTCAGGTTTTCGGGTTCTGAAGAATATGGTCTTCCATATAGTAATCACTCTTAGGAGCCTCCTTCATCTAAATATTTAAAATTTATTGCAGTAAGTCAGTATACTTGTCATAAAGATAAGCACTGGAATTAAAATTCCTACTGGGTTATTAGCTGATAAAACCTTTCTTGATTCCATAAACTGAATTACAGTCACTTTCTTTGTGTCAGCTGACTGCATGCTGAGAAGACAATGAGCACAGGAAGGAGCGTAAAGGTGAGCTTTGGTTTTATTGCATTGAATAATCTCTTGTTGATTTTTTGAACCGTTTTTCCTGCCCCTAAGCTACGCACTGGACAGGGATCATTTCTGCATGCAGGCATGATGTTTAGGAATAGCCCTTACACTCAACTGTCTGAACAGCTGGGGCTGATCTGCAGAGCCACGGCAGGTAATTGTGCCAGTAACTCTGCCAGGGTGTGTAGGAACAGCCCTTTTATTTGAGCTCCTCAGAGTCAGGCAAAGACTGATTATTAATAGCCAAACAGTAAGCTATAGCCACATCTGCAGCAAGGAGATGTTTGCATTTCAAAACATCATTAAAAAAATAATTTGGTTGACATCTATGATGGGTTATTTCACACATCATTTATTGCTCTTTGTCTAAGGTGAAAAGCTTAATAGTATTGAAGCACCTCTTGAGAGTATTTGCACTTAGCAAAAACATCAAGCATCTTGTAGAGAGCATAATACTGTTTTCTTTTTATGAACATCAAGGCAGAAGTGCTTTAGAAATATTTGTTATGTGAACATTCATCTTTATTTGAAATGCCTACTGTGACACACAGCACTTGCTGTGGATTCAGAGAGAGCTGTCTCTAGAAGGCACTCACAGGATTGTGTGTCACATGAAGGTATTAAAGGCCACATGAAGGTGTTAAACTGCTCATAGCTGGACAAGGTCAAACTGCCAAATTATACTAATATTTTCTTGAGTCCATGGACTCAGGTTCATGTGGTAAAGATGATGAGAAAGATGTGTCTCTCCTGAATCGCTGTCATGGGTTCCATGTCTGAAGAAGTCATTTCAAGAGTGTCAGAGTAGATGGGCAGACTGTGTAGCATTAGGAAGGAGGAATAGGATCTCCATGAGGTTTTTAAGATATCCTGCAGATGCAAAAGCCCAAGCCACAGAGCAAAGAGAGAATTGAGGACATCGGGAGGCACAGAGTATTTTGGAGAGCCTTGGGATGGGAGTGGCTGAAACCTTGTGCTCTGTGTCAGCAGCAGATAGACTCTATTCATTCCCAGGCCTGCAAAAACTAAACAAAAAATTGGGATACAGACAAGGCAGAAGAGTCACAGTGTTGATCAGTGTGTCTCTTGACAATGCAGATGATGAGGTGAATGGCAGTCTTGGATATATGGCCATAATACCAGACTTGGTGGGACAGTCAATGCACAAGGACTGCTGTGCAGACAAACCTGAATCATAGAATGGTTTGTGTTGGAAGGGAATTAAAGATCATCTAGTTCAAATCCCCTGACATGGGCAGGGACACTTCCCTCTAGACCAAGAACCTCAGAGCTCCAGCCAGCCAGCTCTTGAACACCTCCAGACATGGAGCATCCACAGCTTCTCCAGGCAACTCCGTCTGGTGCCTCATCACCGTCACAGTGAAGAATTTCTTCTGGATAAGTCCAGAGAAGGGTCACTGTAAGGGTCAGGCTTGGAGCACAGGGCATTCAAGGACAGGTGGAGGTCACTGAGCTGGTTCAGCCTGGATAGGAGGAGGGGATGGAGAGAACTTTTTCCTGTCTGCAAATGCCTGGTGTGATGGAACAGAGGAAATGGACCCAAACCCTTCCCAGTGGTGAACACCAACAGGACGACATGGTGTTCCCATGGAACATGGGAAATCTCATTAGATATTAGGAAAAACCATGTGAGAGATCGGGCATAGATACAGAGCCAAGAAGGTGTGTGAAGTCACTGACCATGGAGAAACTAAAATTTGACTTGACAAATATCTGAGCAGCCTGATCTAACTGCACCTGTTTCAGGCAAGGACATTAATTCTGGAGGCCCCTTCCAACCCTGATTATTCTATGATTTCATGAAAATTATTTGGAATTAAAAATAGCTACATTTTAAAAATAAATAATTCACTTCCCATTTGTTCAGTACACAAAATTGAATGGATTTTTATGTGCTTTTAAAAGTCCAAATGTTACCATCGTAATTTTGAAAGTTTTCTTAATTATCCACATATATTAAAAAAATTGGTGGGATGTTATTATTATTGTACTTTGTACATTGTTATAATGATATGTTATTAAATGCAGGGAAAATATTCCATTTAAGTTATCATCAGCTAGTTATGTTTTAATTATCATATTTAGGACCATTAGCCATCTATTAGAATGTGACAGTGCAAGGTGCTGCACAATTCAGGTCCAAAAAAGTCTATACCACAGGGAGATTTTGAGCTCAATAGAACTAATACACTTACATTCTTGAAGGTTTTCAAGTGTTTTTTGGTTTTGGGGCTTTGGGGGTTTTTGGGATTTTTTTGGTGGGTTTATTGGTGGTTTGTATTGGTTTGTTTTGGGTTGTGTGTGTATTTTGTTTGTTTGTTTATTTGTGGATTTTTAGTTTGTTGGTTGGGGTTTTTGCACTGAAGTTTGGGATAAACAAGCAAGATGGAGAAGTGATGTGAACTGTTGGAAAGATTTCTTGAATAAGGAAGGTCAGAAAGTAATTGTGAAAAGTTTCAGATTATACAGGCTTATTATGTCATTAAAAAAATAGTAGTGGGAGAAGCCCTACTACTGTATTTCAAAATAACCTTTCCCAGGCATTTTCTAGCTTGGTGATCCTTTGATTTTTTTCACTAACCCTGTCTTCAACAGATGTCAAGCTTTTTCTCAATACACTTTCTTCCATATTTTCTCTAAAACAAGGGAAGTCATGGGGCTTTACAGTAAATACCCCTACCTAAGCCTGACCACAGCTGCCCATCATTCACTTTAAAGCATCTTTTCCCACTGCCTTTTAATTTCCATTCTCCTAGAAGACACATATTGTGACTTATGAGGTTTACTTTTTGCCATTTTGCAGCGTGAGGTTGCCTTGCACTTTTGCCTAACCCCCATTCACATGGGTGAAGTGATTCAGCTTCCCAAAAACTGGTTCTTCTTCTTTCTGTAACTAGACTCCCCGTGTCACTGAGCAAAGAGAGAATGAATGTATTACCATCCTTTTCTTACAGCTCAGTGGCAAGGCTCTGATGAAAAACAAATGCAGAAAACAAATTGCCAGAACACTTAACAAACCAAGCTGATCTTCCCTTGAAAACTTTCCTTCATTCCCCAGCAAGAGCATGCTTCATTGTAAATTGCAGTGTCTTTCAAGAGGCACTTTTGCACATTGCTGCTTCATAAGAGCTGTTCTGATTAGTTAAGGGATAGATTTGGAAGCTTAGGGAAGGAGGTGCGTGAGCAGCAAACAGCATATAGCTCTTCTACTCCTAACTGGGTCATTTTGAAGCTCAGTAAGAACATTGCAAGTTTTATTTCTTCCTATCTTCCCCTGCCCCCCACCCCATGCTCTCCCCCCCTACCATTTTCTTAAAAGTCAAGGCTTGTATCCTGAAAGATGGTGGCTTGTTCCTTTTACAAATCTTGGGATTTTACAAATCTTGGAATTCAATACTTCAACTCCTGTTGAACTATTGAATATCTAAAACAGTTTAAATATCCCAAAGACTTGGTGTTTGCTTTATGTGGACTAGAGAATATTTTCCATTGGTGACAAAACAACTTTAGTCCTGTTAACCTAATTGTCTATAGGAGTCACAGAAGAGGCAAATAACAGCTAAAAGGCTAGAGTGTATTTGGCATTGTGGTTGCATGTGTGGCCATGGCAGATAATTCCCACAATTTTTACAAAGTTTCACATTGATTATATTATCTAAGGCAACTTAATGTAACTGTATTTACCAGATAGGAGGCATACATGAAGAAAAGGTACTCCCACCTTCTTTGTCCTTAGTGCTGCTGGATACAGACCAGAGTAGTAGCAGTAAATGAAACAGAGCTGCTATCCCATTAACTTCTGTATTTGTCCATAAGTAGTTACCATGCAGATGGAGCTCTCATATTTGTTGATAGAGTTATACCCTGCAGACATTTCTTTTGTATTGGCTGCCATATCATATCTTGGATGTCATAACTGCATGTATAACAGAGATGAACTAGTGGTTAGAGGACACCTAAGGTGTGTGTGATTGATGTGCAATGGTGTCCATGCCTCTTAGCTCCTTGAAAACTTGTTCTGTTGTTTCTCTCTAGTTTTCTTTTTTCTTTCTTTTTTTTTTTTCCAATTCCAAATTGTAATGTAAACAAATTGTAAATGTAAAAAAGTGGGTTTAGGGTGTCTTTTTTCAATTTTGTCATTAGTTTTATAGCCAAAGATGTTTATTACTATTCATCTTAGAAGATGTTCTTAGCAATGAAATGGCTGCAGACAAAATAGATAAGAATTCTGCAAACTGCTGAAGGAGAAAGAACAACTTGGTTAAATTTGATGTAAAGGACAAACATTTATTTTGGGTTTGCTTATACCCTTGTACATGTACACATGTGATTTCTGGTAAATTCCATTGCAGTGGTTCTGGGTAGAGCTTTGTGACAGGCTTTTCAGTGATAAGATAGCTGAACTAAAGAGCTGCTTTCGGCACAAAGTGCCAGAACTCTAATGGAGCTAAAATCTGTTCTTTTGCCATTATGGAATACAAAGTGGATTTTTGTGTACCATAGGCAGGTCTTTCACTTGCCTGTGGCAATCCCTTCCAGCTGTCTGTGTTAGTGGGTGTATAAATACAAAGCGTTGTTTGCTCAGCCACTAGGAAGGAGATATTTTACATGTTTGAGTGGAGTCCAGATTTACAGTTCTATCCCTTGGCACTGGAGGACATTGTTTGAGAATTGCATCTGGTCCCGACAAACTATTAGTTAAGTTTGTTACTAGATGTTTTCCCTTGAATCAGGTACAATACCAATACTGTGAAACATCCGCCAAAACACATAGTTTTTAATGCTCTGCTCCCCACCCACTGCTGATAGTATTGTGTCCCTGTCTGGCCAGACAGTATGAGTCACCTTACCACCTTTCAGGGCAGAATTGCTGGGAGGGAAAACATTCTGCCGAAAATAATAGGATGTACTGAGTGAGGCACCATTTTGTCTTTTTCCTTAAATTATGAGGCCTATTCCTAAATGAATAACTCTTGTATGGTAAATGTGTGCCCTGCTCTTCGGGCCCTGGGATGTTCAAAAGCATCATTTTTAGGCATGTTTGGTATTAATGGAAGATTAGATTATTTACCCTTTAATCTCTAATAAATGATGAGTCTGAACACAGCACGTATTTACTTCCTGCTCATTCCTGAAAGGGGAATGGAAAAAAGGGATTGACCAGACAGCCAGCTGTTCTAGCTGTCTATGATACTTCCTTTCCTTATACAGTGGCTCAGTACCTGATGGAAAATTCCTATTGCATGCAATCAGAAAGAGACTTTCAGTTGTTTTATGTACCTGTTCCACCAAATTCAATAACCAGTACAGTCCTCTAAGTTGGTAGTGGTCTTTAACAAAAATCATCATCTACTAAATTCTATGAACTTGAAATTTGTGGGAAAGGTCTAGAATTTGACTTGGTTCTGGTCTATTATAAGAGGCACTTTTCTAGAGATACTACTCTGAGAGGATTCCCATCCCAGAAATAGGAATTAATTAAACATGGATGACAGGCAGGACAACATGTCTTCTGACCAGCACATCAAGAACTTCATGGAGGCATGAGGTCTTCTCCTGCTCACTGTGTTCTTGATTGGCCAGCTCTTAGAATCTTTTTCGCAGTGAAAACAGACTTTTAAAGCTCTTTGTAAGTGATAGCACTGACTGGGTTCTTCTGGAAAGAGAATCCATTCTGATCCAAGAGGTATACAAACTGGCTACTGGGAACAGAAAGCAGCAGTAGCACTTCTGACCAGGGGAGATCTCTCAAGGGAATAGCTTCAGAGAATGCTCAGTTGGGCTTTGTGTGTGAAGCTGGAAGTCTGATTTCTTCCAGAGTTGTGCAGGTGTCATGCGTGCCCATTCATGCCCTGTGAGCACTAATCAACAGAGAACATGCAATAAAGATGTGCCTTGATGATGCAGATGAGCACCAGAGTGACTCAGAGGAGGGGTCAGACTCCTGTCATTAGTTCTGTCTGAGGGTAAAGCTGTATGAAAAGCTACATGTTAAGACTCCTCTGAACTGAGGTCATCAAGTGATACAAACTCATCACATAAACTTATTCTGATGAAAGTATATTTAATACAAGGTGCTGCAAATAAAGTTTTTCTTTGTTTCCTTCCGTCACAATGCTATTTGTTGCTATTTGTTGGCTGTTTATTAGACATAGCATTTATTTTAAGTCTGCAAACTTCCCTAGTTGGGGACACCTAGATAACTTCAATATTGGAAAAAGTTAAGTTACAAGACAGGCATACTCTGATTAGACCTCTTGAGGAAAGACTTTTTTATCCTGTGTCAAAATTTTACATATATATCCTACCCCAAATGCTCCAGGGCTTTTTGTGCAGAAGCAGGAACCCACTTTAGACCTGAAGGAGTGGCTTATCTTTGCAGAATCACAGCATTACAGAAAGAGTAAAATTGGAAGGGCCCACAGTGGGTCATCTGGTACAACCTCTGCTCAAGCAGGGTCATCCCAGAGCATTTGGCACAGGATTGTATCCAGATAGTTCTTGATATCGCCAATGAGGGAGACTCCACGCCCTCTCTGGACAAATTGTTCTAGTTCTTGATTACCCAGACAGTAAAGAAATTCTTTTTCATGTTCATGTTGAACTTCTCTGTATCAGTTTCTGCTTGTTGGTTCTTGTCCTTGCTTGCAGCTTGGCTTCATCTTCCTGACACTGTCCCTTCAGATACTTATGGACATTGATAAGGTCCTCTCACAGCTGTCTTGAGTCTGAACAGACCCATCTTGCCCAGTCTTTCCTCATAAGAAAGATGCTCCAGTCCCTTAATCATGTTTGTGGCCCTCCAATGCTCCAGTACGTCTTTGTCTGTCTGGACCTAGGGAGCCCAAAATGGGACACAGAACTCCAAATGCAGCCCTGCCAGGGCTGAGCACAGGAGCAGGATCACCTCCCTTGACCTGCTGGTGATGCTCATCCCAATGCACCCCAGGATCCCACTGGCCCCCAGAATACACTGCTGGCTCATGGACAGCTTGTTGTCCTTGAGGACCCCCAGGTCCTTCTCCACAGAGCTGCTTCCCAGCAGGTCACCCCAGCTTGTGCTGGTGCCTGGGGTTGTTCCTCCCTCCCTGTATGTGCCTTTGTTGGATTTCAGATAACTTTTCTCTGCCCGGCTCTCCAGCCTGTTGAGGTCCTTCTGAAGGGCTGCAGAGCCCTCTGGGCTGTCAACCACTTCTCCCAGCTTTGGGTCATCAGTGAACTTGCTGAGGAGGCATCTGCCCTCCACCCAAGTCATTGACAGATAGGGCAAACAGCCCTGGGCCCAGTATGGAATCTTGGGAGACAATACCAGTGACAGACCTCCAATCTGTCTCTCTCCAGTTGCCTGAAAACTCCCAATTTACTGTTAACCAGGTAACAAGCATTGAAAGGGTTTGAAAGCAGAAGATGGGACCAGAAGAAAAAGATTTTCAAGGTTTCACTCCAGCCAGCAACAAAGCACCAGACATAGCCACTTGCTACCTGCCCTACCAGCATGATCAGGGAGACAGCTGTAAGGATAAAACCTGGAAAACTCATGGGTTGGGATCAATTCAGTTGCATAGGGAAGGAATGTAAAAGCTGCACACTCAGGCAAAGAGAAACAAAGAAGTCATTCCCTGCTTTCTATGGGCAGGCAGGTGTTTCCCATCTCCAGGACAGCAGGACAGCCTCGCGCCTCACAGTGACTTGGGAAGACAAATGCCAACACTCCAAACGTCCCAGCCTTCCTTCTTGCACGCAGCTTGAAGAACTGAGCAGGATGTCACAGGGCTGGAATATTCCTTTGCCCAGTTTGGGTCACCTGCCCTGGCTGTGTCTCCTCCCAGCTTCCCATGCATCCCCAGCTTCCTCACCATCTTGGTAGTTCAAAAAGCAGAAAAGGCCTGGGCTCTGTGTAAGCCCTCCTCAGTAATAACAAAAACATTTCTATATTATCAACTCTGTTTTCACCCCAGATACAAAACACAGGCCCATACTTGACATTACATACATTACAGAGAAAGTTAACTCTACCCCAGCCAAAACCAGTACACAAGTGCATTTATCATTACTCCTATTAGAACAAGTAAAAAGAACAGCTATATACATATTCTACCCAATGTTTTGTTTGCCTTAAACCAGTCCATAGTTCATTTGAAGTATAATTAAAAGAATTTTATGTGTTATCTCTGACTGTCCAGTTACAAATCCTACACCTATACTGTCAATGATCTCTAGTGGTTTTAGTAGTTGGGCCCCCTCTTCCAGGATGTTATCAGCCATATGTTTAGAAATTTGCTTCAAAGTCAAGCAACTGGCCACACTAAAAGATGACAAGTTGTGTATCTATGGAAGTGAAGTAACTGCATATATATATATAGGTGGAAAGTTGAAAGTAAACCTATCTCCAAGCAAAAAATGTGAGGCAGCATGAATGTTACCTTGGTTTACAAGCTCTTGGCACACTTTGGTCTGATTCACATCCTTCAGCCTCTGTAGTCAAGCACAGTCTTAACCTTTTAAGAAGCACACAAACTGCAGAACTACTTGGAGGTTGTTTCATCTTTGAAAGGAAAATTTTTTATCATACAGTGGAACAGCCTGGTGATAAAATCTGTTCTACTTAGCCTTGGGACCAGAGCAATGTTCTGGTCATTAGTACAAGACCTAAAAATATTGTTATAATGAACACAGCATAGATTGTTTTGAGTCATTCACTGCTGGCAAAATTGGCACAATTTCAGCATCAATTCTGCTTCTACCCTTCTTCAGCACTGCCCTGCCTGCACACACACTGTTAACAACTTTCCTATTTTCCGTTTTATTCACGGCAATGAATGACAGCACAAAATGACCTGAAATGGAGAAGCCTGTGTGGGAACCTTGTACTTGCTGGTCCTCTGAAGATGGGTGAATTGACTTCTGCTGTCTAAAATACCTCATGGTTTAACACTCAATAGCAAAGTCAAGGTGCTTGACAGAGA
Organism: Cisticola juncidis; assembly: GCA_013400215.1. Lineage (NCBI taxonomy): Eukaryota > Metazoa > Chordata > Aves > Passeriformes > Cisticolidae > Cisticola > Cisticola juncidis. The sequence continues at coordinate 67,740 of VXBR01010371.1, forward strand.
TACTGTCATTTAAGTGGCTAAGGTTTTTCCACAGACTTTCTCCAGGTATCAGATGGAATAAAAGATTAAACCAGATTTTCTTCATGGGGATAGATAGAAGAACAATCTTTTCCCACAGTAAAGGAGGAACTGTGGAGATACATTAAGAAGCTAAGGATTAGGGAAAAACAACAGAAGGGGGAGGCAGCTGAAAACTGAACTAGATGTGGTCAGAATGGGTGTATATGTGGCCACGAGGAGGGAGGGCACTGGTATTCTGACTGCAAGACAAAGTATTGTGATTGCCTTCTCTCTCACAAATGACGTGTGAGAGAGAAGGCAATGCTTCACTGCATGATCCACGTTGACAACTCAGGGAATGTTGTATAGGAAGAAGCTTGTCCTCACTTTTAGATTGTGTCCTCCAATGTGTGATGACTATCTTCAGAAAAACAGCGTGTACTGGACTTAAAAGCATTAAAATTATGTATTTGATAATGCATGTGATATTCTGATATCATATACATTATCAAATATTGATAATACCGATATTCTAGTTAAAACGTGCCTTATGTGCAGAAGCACAATAGGAACACTTGAGTATCAGAAGTTTTCAATAGCCAAGTCTGTTATGAAATTCTTGAGAAGGTGACACCTTTTTTAAGCATTCGGATTAATATATAATAACATAGTCATCCTTCACCCCAAGAAAACTGTGAGGTGACTCATAATAGAGAATTAGAATCTCATGAATATCTGAGCACTGTTGCAAAGTTATGAGAGAATTTTGTCTAAATTAATTAAGCATTTTTGGCAGTACACTTTATGTACTTAATTTTAAATAAGTTTCTTCTCTTTCATTTCCTGAATGCAGTAATATAAAGGCTGCAGAGTCACCATTAAAAGGTTCAAAAGAATAAAGAATTTTTTCCCACCACAGCAATAACTCCAAGTCTAGAAAAAAAGTGTTGCAAGTAGCATTGATATTCTTAATGCAGTGTCATGGCAGCACTGGTGTGTGTTTCCCTCTGCTTTAGAATCTAATCAAAATTTAAGTTTTCTGTAGGATCACATCCCAAAAGAAACAGTGTAGTATGAAATAACACATACATCCTTCTCTTTGTAATACACTATTTAGCAGCTTTGCTTAAAGGATGTCAGCTCATCAGCTCCTCAGTTTTATTCGTCTCTATTTCCCCAGTTTTGGTTCATGAAAATGTCTTCCAGTTTAAAACCAACTTTTAAAATTTGAAATAAAATTCTGTCTTCATCCTATTTTAAGATGTAACCCACAATTTTTTATATGCTTCCTTTAAAAAAACCCATTAATTTCTCAGGTCTTCTGAATCCTTACACATTCTTGCTAAGGTCCATTATTAAAACCTTGTAAATGCTTCATTACACTTTGTTAGCAGAGATGACATGATAGGGTTAAATAATTCCATGTTAAGTGCAGCATGTATGAAAATGAGATAGGCAGTAATTCCATAATATTTTCCTCAGAGCCTGAAGTTCCTCTTCGTATCTAAACTTACTGTTTAGAGAATGATCTATTATGAAACCCAATACTTAATGTTTTGGGAATTATTTTACAGACTGATCTTGGCTCACAGGAAGCAAAATATTTTTAAGGTTAATTCCTGTAAAACTGAACTAGGAGATATGTGAGTCAAGATAGATTCTTTCATCTATAGGCAGAAACATATTCAATTCCAGGACTGCAACTATGAATCAAGCTGTCTAAAAGGTTGTTTTGCAATAAGTGTGCACCTCTGAAGACAGTAAACAGCTGAGTAAAAGAAGACAAAGTAAATTTTTGTCCTGAAAATTTAGGAAATTGTCCTTATTGTGCCATTCTAGCCCACTCTTATCAAAGGGAGCTCATGGTTGACTTCAAGAGTGGCATAGTGAAGGTGCCTGTTAAACACCCACCCTTGTTCTGCAAAACTGGATTTTGCATGCTCTCACATGGGATAGAGACAGCTGTATGTAGATTTGATCTGCAGGATGCCTGAGTGAAAAAAACGGTGTTGTCTAGAGATCACAGAATAACCTGATTTGGAAGGAGCCCACAGAGACGGCCCAAGTCCTATCACAAATTTATACATAAGTGTACAGGGCAAAAATTCAGATTTAATCTTGATGATTTAAATGAGTTTTGATAGGACAATAAATCTGTTTCATAAAGGCCCAGCAGAGAGGCAGGGCAGAGTGAATCAATAGCTCATGAGTGTTTGGATATTGACTCAGCACTGAGTTTAGCAGTGATTTGTCTTCGTTCTACGAGAAAATTATTCCATTCAGAGAGATTTATATACAGGAAGGTGTTTTAAAATACAAATTAAGTCTTGTTTTGTCACAGACATTCAGTCTTCACATTAATTTTAAAGTTAGACTCCTTCCTGGAGTGTAACCCCTCTGCCTTGTACAAGGAAAGATCATCTAGAGCAGTGTTTCAGGACTCACAACAATATGATTCAGTTTTGCACTTTGCTTCAGACAGTATTGTAAACTTCAGCACTTCTTATTTTCTACATCTAAGAAATGTGAGATCAGGGTGAAGCTCATATTATATCCTTGTTTTGACGGCTAGTCCAAAGATAAACCAGATGACATTGGTCTTCTGTGGTAGGAGAACAGAAATGTACCCATATCTCAATAGAACTCAGCTGCATCTTAGAGAAAGCTAGTTTTATGACCAAAAATTGTCCACTTTTCCAAATAAAAGCTGTATTTTTTTTTAAATTTTTTTTTACGTTGGTCTATTGAAATTGCTCCCCTTTAGTTTAAAATTACTGGCAGTATTTGATCAGTTTGATTAACTTTGTAAGCCAGTGGCAATGTTTATTTATCGGTCTTCCACATTTAGAATTCAGGATACGTTTTAGAGAAGTTTAGTAAGATCCATTAGCTGCCTGATTGAAAAACAATGGCTTCATAAGCACTCTTTTGATACTTTATAATTGCCAGATAAAACAATGAGATAAGAAGGGGGGAATTTTCAGGAATCTAAGAAGCATTTGCAATAAGAAAAATCCCTTTCTCTGTTTTGTTTGTCAGAGATAGCAGCGCATCAATCCTCTCCATAGCACATCATAAGCTAAAAATAAAACCAAGCATTCAAAAGCTCAACTTGATAACATTACAGAAGGCAGAAAACCACATGAATTTTTAGTGTTTAACTTGAGATGGCCTTTAGCTGGTTTAAAGGACAGACAATCGTTTAGGTGTGACTCATATGCCTTTTTATTGATCTGTTGTACTTTGCATGTAGGCATGTGTGCTTGTAGGACTCGCTCCCAGCACAAGTATTTGGGAACAACATGTCACAATACATTAAGGATTTGTCACTGCTATTCTTCCAAACTTCATGGCTGTAAAATAGAAGGCACCCCAACAGAAAAGGATTGTATCCCATTATGGAGAATGCAATTATCACTTCTAGGCTAAGAAAGATGTTTTCTTACAGACTTAAAATTAAAAAAAAAAAAAGATTTCACAAGCCAAGTTCATAATTTCTTTCACAGGAATTTGCTAGATGAACTGATAAATCAAATAGTACATACATAGATCACATTGTTACCAAAATATTGACTTCAATAGGCCTTACATTAATTAAATTCCTGCAAATCTCAAGTTTGAACAATCTCCAAAAGAAAAAAAATTCTCCCTTATACATGAGTGTTTAACCCTGCTCAGCAATTAAGAGTAAATAAGCTCCTTCCATTAGAGGAGCTTGGTAATCAGTTGCTTGGCCAAACATTAATAATTTTAGAATGAATCATCTATCCTGGGTTATTCTTCCCAGGAAGATTAAGCTCCCTTTTCACTGGAAAGGTTTGTTGTCAGGCCAGGCAGCCTCCTGAGCACATTAGCCCAACCCATATGAGTGAAGCATGAAGCCATCAAAGCCACACAGGTCCATGTGACCAGCTGGGATTCACCCAAGGGCAGAAGGAGCTGGCCAGTGTCATTGCAAGTGTGTTCTCCACCATCTTCATCTCTACCAGCTTCATCTCTGCCCACTAAGATTACTTAGATTTCCGATGATGATGACAGTAAGACAAATGTTACATGGATTTTCAAGGTGGGCAAGACAGGAAGCAGGGATCCACATGCTGGTCAGCCACAGTTCAGTTCCTTGAAAGGTGACAGAAAAATTCCTCCTGGAAGCCACTTCCAGTCATGGAAAGGACAACAAGGTGGTTGAAAATAGCCTAGTCAGAGAGATAGACCAGGGACAAATGGTGCTCAATCAGCTTGATTGCTTTCTACAGTGATGTAAGGGCGAAGAAAGTTCTACATTTAAGCAAGGGCTTTGGCATGGTCTTCCTTAGATTCCTTGTAGTCAAACCAGTGAGGTATAGGGTATGTACACCACAAAATGCATGGAAAACGGGTTGGACTGCCAGGTTCAAAAGGTGGTGATGGCAGCATGAGGCCCATTTAGAAGTAGTATTTTTCAAAGATTAGCAGTGGGACCAGTAAAGTTTATTTCCTTAATTAATGACCTGGATGATGGGTTGGACTGCAGCACTCTTGGTGTAATTGCAGATAAAATCAAATGTGGGTTTGTGCTAAAATGTACTGAAAGGTAAGCTACTTTTCAAACAGGACAGACTTGTTGAACAAACACCAGTGTAAATGTGGTCTTCTGGAATGGACAAAGCCCTGCACTAAGACAGGCTAATGCCATCCAGCTGACAACAGCTCTGCAGAAAAATTCCAGGGATCCTAGGGGGATGCAATTTGGCCAGGAGGCAGAAGTGCACCCATGCAGCAAAACATTGCACCAGCAAGGGGAGGGGATTCTTCACAGGTTTTCAGCAGTGGTGAGACCACTCCTGGTGTGCTATCCTGGGCTCACAGCAGAGAACAAATGCTGACATACAGGAAGGATCACAGTGGAAGGTCTCCTGTGATGGCTGGAACACAGGGCAAATGCAGGAAGTGGAGTTCAATGGGCTCCTTGTGAAGAGGAGGGAAAGGGGAGACCAGGCTGTGATTACTGCCTGGTGGGAAGGTACAAGTTCTGCTCAGGGATGCACAGCAACAGATTAAGAGGCAGCAGGCATGTGCTGGAATGGGGGAAACCCCATTAGGTATGAGGAAAAACTTCTGTAACATGATGATGTTAAGAACTTTGGAACAAAGATCAGGGTAGTCCTTGCAGATACTCAAACCATAAATGAACAAAGTCCTGGCATAACCTAATCCAACTGGAGCTGTTTCAAAGTGGGAGTTGGAGCAGACTGCCTATAAAGTCTTCCAATCTAAATTATCCTATGATTACTTTTTAATGGTTAATTACTTCAGCTAAAACAACTCCTCTGGAAAACAAATTTAGAGGAAAATTAATTCTTTTGTTATTCTAACTGATAAGAATACATTTGTTGATAAGAATACAAATATTTTGGCAGAACTGTTTTCAATGTATCAGACCAAGTGAATTTGATTAAAGTTACTGGTGCAGAAATAAGCTTTGTTGTTGGAATAATGCCTTTTGTTAGAAAGCTAGTTTTCTGTTCAGCAAACAGCAGTGCTGTCCTAGGGTCTGTGCCTCACAGACACCCAGAGAATCGAAGTTTGATTTGAGAATGTAACCAGGCAGACAGATGAAGGCACACGTTTTGTCTGCTTATAATGATGCTGGACTTTTGCTTTTAACATTAATTATACCCATTAAGAAAAGGAGATTTATCTGTCTAGACAAATGGAAAATGCCAAACAGACTTCGTAAGAAGAAAACAATGATTTCTGCTAAGTTCCATCAGCATTTCTCCAATAGCTATTTCAAACTACACACTGAATATACTCCAGCTACAGAAGAAGGAACAGTGAACAACTTCCTTATCAGTGTTTAGAGATTGTCTGAAACTCATCTTCATAAGAAGACAGTACCAGTCCATTTCAGATATCTCAGATGAGGTCCCTGTGGTAGTAAAGCAATATAACTGAGACTCATGAAGCTTCCTGAAGCTTCATTCTGCTTTGCTTAAACTCAAGGGGGAGCAGAGAGGATTGGATAAGAGAATAGGCTTTGGGAAAATACCCACAGATAAGGACTGGCATTCCTCCTGCTTTCCTTGCAAGGAGAAAGAAAAAAATTTAAGTGGTTATGGTGCTAAGAGTAGCATGACGGAAAAGTGAGTCAAAAGTTGTCATTGCAAGAGTCCACAGAGAGGAGTCCTCTTGTGTGGCTCTGTGAACCCAGATGACACAGGCAATGAAGCTGGGATCAGCTGTGCTTTATCCCTTCTCATGGCAAAAGCAAAGGATTGTTGACTGTCTCCTGAAATTCAGATAAACCTGAAATTACATCTGCCTGTGTGATGTCTGTGACCATTGGTGTATATTAAAAGTTACACTACTTTATAATTTTGTCCTTGCTCTTGAGCTATAATGGCTGCAGACCATATTTTCAGCTGTGAATATGTGTGATACAGCAAGAGTTGAGACTTTCAGGGTGCTTATATCAAAGAGACTAGCACTTTGTGATACGGTCACTGAGTTGCTCAGCAGTGGCTCAGCAGCACTGCTGTGCACAGGACCAGAGTCTGAGATGTGAAAGCATACTGGTAAACATGCAAGTCTAAGTCTGTCTTGCAAAAAGCCTTTAGATGTGGATCAGGGCGTATGCTTTTTCTCATTTCCTTTCACATGACATTGCTCCATTATTCTTGTCTTTAAAAGTCATTTATTGGCATAATGCTGCCTGTTACTGCATAGTCTGAAAGTCACATCACTCCCAATATTATTTTAGTAAAAATACACTTCTTCAGCAAATACTCTAGTTTGAAGAGAATGTCAGTGAGTCAGACAAGGCATTGGGAAGACCAGTACAGATTTATTTTCACATCTTAGCATCCCATCTTCTTTATTACCACTCAAAATACATGTTTCATCTGCTAGGTTCACAAGCATACTGAATATGGATATGAATATCTGTTTTTTCAACCCAGTGCATGTTTTCACTTTGATTTTATATAGCAGTTTCAGAGTGTATTTCTGTGGCCTCTGCTGGACTCTCCAGGCTGATTTTACTATGATACATCTCCTTGTCCTGTTAAATTTTTTTCTTGCCACAGAAATCTAACCCAATGGGAAACAATTGGAAAAACCCTCCAACCCTACGTGAAGGAAACTGCCAATCCTATAAGAAATACCTATTTTTAAGACCATGCTGACAGGACATTATTATCACAGATGAAAAAGGTCCTGTTTCTGCTAAAGAATGCACTGCATGGTGCACATTTGAGATTTTGGAAGGATCCTAAATGAGGTCTGTGGTGCTGTTGACTCACTGTCAGCTCCCTCTGGTGAGGTCTCACCCTCACCCAAAAACCTGCCATGTTTTCCCATTCCAACCATGCTTGGCAGATGCTGCAGAAGGTGAGGGCTCTCTGTGCCTCTGCAGGGTTTTTCTCCCAGCTGCAGCCTGACAAGACAAACAAGTAACCTCCATCCCTGAGGCCCGACCGCACCCTTTTGAAGAAATATGCTCCTATACAGCAGCACATTGTACAGCCACTGGCACTGACAGCTGAATCACAGCGACCTACGCAACACCAAGGGTGCCAGTCTCGGTCAAAGTCTCATGTGTTTCAGCTCCTAAGGGACTTTTGTGCACCTGAAATCATGCACAGTTTCCTGCAGCTTTCCTCCCCCAGGTTCATTTTTCTCACCCTACTTGGGCATAGGGGGATCAGGAGTTATGGCATGCTGAGGCATGGCAGCACCTGCAAGTGGGTGTAAAAAGAGCAAGATAAAGCTTGTGTGATGGGATGTGATGACTCTTTTTACATTTGCTCCTTGACATGCACTGTGCAAACCCAGAGGGGTCAAGTGGAGGATGTGTGTGCAGCCTAACAGGTCTGGCAGCCACAGACAGCAGATCAGGTCACGCTGTGCTTTGGAGGACAGGTGGACATTCCAGCAGCGCCCTGAAGCTCAAACAGCACTCTGACACAAAATTGCTGGCAGGAGTGTTTCCACCTCAAGCTGCCATTAACACCATCTTTCCACATAAACCTTTATATCTGTATTTCGTATATGGAGGATCACACTTTGGTCTGTTTCTCCTCCTGCTGGCCATCAGTTAAATTACTGCTAACACTGGGAGATCACAGCACAGGTTTAAAATAAATTGAAAGGAATAGAAATCTGGCTGTTTGAAGTACAGCTGAGAAATGCTGAAAAATACCTCCAAGAACTTACCTGCACAGAAGATGAAGGTAGAGAGAAAATTACCTAGAACTAAAATTTTCCATTTCTGACCACTTTCTGAACAGCTTTCTTAAAAGAACAGAATAGTGATGATGATGATGCTTATAACAATAATAAATAATTTAAGTTTCTGCATATAAAATGCTGCTGTGTTGTCAGAGCAATAATGGACATTTTTCAGAGTAGTCTTTGTTGTTGCAGAAAGGAAAGAGCTTGTTGGTCACAGCAGTCAGGAGACCCATGTTTTTATTTCCAGCTGAGCTGCACGTTTCCTGTGTGACCTTGCAACTCCCCCCTACCTCCGTTTCCCATTTTTTTATGTTGCATAATAAATATCCTGGTGAAGCAAGGCTGATATTCTGCTCACAGAAACTATTTGCACCTCTTTATTCACATGGTGCCAGAAAAGTCCAAAGTCCCCTTTAATGACTTAATGAGATCAGGAGTAATGGCAGGAGGATCCTTGCCTGTGCTGCAGGAGTTTGTCACTCTCTTTTTCAGTGACATTTGGGAGGCTGTGTCTGGAGAAGTGTGGTCTTCTTGTCTCTTTGGGGTGCTACAGAAACCCAGAGTTGGGAGGAGGTGTCAAAACTGCCTTGCAGGAGTGGGAGGTGAATGAAACAAGTAGTCCCCAAGCCACTGAACTGAAAATCACCAAATCCTTGACGACCCATGTTTCTTTTTTTGGCTCGTACCACACACCCGTCTACCTTTTTCTGAAAACAGATGAACATACTACCTTTATGCCTTGTTTAGTTTCATTCCTCTGAAGTGCATTTTAAGGGATGATGTCTTGCTGTCTCCATGCACACTTGTGAAAACCAATGTGAAATTCTACTACCTCAGCACAAAAGTCTACCATATCACAAAGTCTTCATTTAGCTCAGGTGAAAAACATTTCATTTCCAGGTGAAGGAAATGGAAAAGTATCCTCTCACCTTCTCCATCTCCACAGATGCTCCCACAGCTTCTAACCAAACACAGCACATGGCTATACTTATGCAGACCTGGTGGGATTCCAGGGATTTCCCAGAAATTTTTCCTCAGCCTGAACCCAAGCAGAATCTCCTGAAGCAAGTCTGGCAATCTGTGGTATATGTGCCAAAGACAATACAAAGGCAGATTTCAAATGACACTTAAAATAGGAAACCCACAGCCAGCACACGGCTGGAGGCATTTGAATATGGAAAGACATTGCCTCTCACAGCCTCTGGGATTTCCTTCTAGAGAGCAGCAGGGAGTGTGGAGGCTGATGAGCACATTCTGCATCACACTGGGATGTGGCTGGAATGCTCCTCCTGCTCAGCAGCATGGAGGTCCCTGTGGAGGTCCCAAAGCTGAGGGATGGGCACAGCTGCTGTTTGATTTAGGAAATGTCAGGCTCTCTCAGCACCTTGGAAATTAAGGGTGGTTCACAGAATCCATGCCATCCCAGAAAAACAGAAAATCATGACATTGTAAATAAATCCTAAGCCATCATTCAAGGCCATTCAACCCTCTATTACAGCAACAGTTTGTGTTCATGACTTTTTAGGAATATCAGGCTGAAAAACTGAGTGAAGATGTCCAACTCTTTCACAGTGACTTTTAGCTGGTTTAAATAACTTGGCAAGGGAAGGATTTTATGCATTAATTTATGAGTACAGGAAGCAGTTTAAGGAAGATGCAACCTGTAAGTTCCTGTGTTTCTTCCTCTTAAGTAAGGATCATGCTTAAAAACAATGAGGCTGAAGTTCTGATTCACCTTTTTTAAACTGTGTTCCTGGCAAAGGGTACGGATCACTTCTTGTGCGGGAGAATTTATCCATGAAACCTGTCATTCTCTCCCTTTGCCATTAACCCCAGTGTTTGACCCAGTGTCTATTCTCTGCCACTCAGACTCTGGCATTTGTGAAGCCTTCATCTTTCTGGTAAAATGTGTAGCAAAGGTGAAAGCTGGAGTTTGTGATGAGACATCTTTTGCTCCAGGAGACACAATCTCCAAAGTGCACACACCCCCTTTGGGGTATATTGAGGGTAAAATTGCTCAGGAGGAGCATGTGGTGTTTCCAGAAAAGTGCTGGTGGGCACGACACTCTTTGGTCTGACATTCCAAACCTGTCACAAAGTGCTAGTTAGGGCCACCCTGTAAGTTAAGTGCTATGAAATGGTAGCTACGGTATTGATACATAGCACTGGCCATCACCTACATGAATGCTTGAAAGGCAGATGGTGATTTTACAGTAGGCAATGCTTGAGTGTCCTTGAAAATTTCGTGCCACTAGCAATACACAGGATTGAACAAGAAAATGTCTGCTTTGGGCTCCCACCTCCCTGGTGTGAGAAATTACCGAGCCAGGAGAGGTAAAGAGTTGGACTGCCAGTGAGCTTAGGCCAGATTTTTCAGTAGATGTGTTTTGGTCAGTCCTGGGAGTTCAGTAGGAGCCCTTGGCAGATGGTCTGCAGAGCACAGCAGTAGAGCAGCCTGTGCAGCAGCACAATGGCAATACTGTTTCCCATAGACTGAAATAATGAATCGTGGCTTCCTCTTGCTACTGTCGTTCATGTAACCTTTTACAATAATTTATAATTAGATTAGTTGCCCTTTGGGTAGATGCACGTGCTTTTTTTAAAGTGTTGCTAAGGCAACTGATGATTTCCTTATTTCATCCTGTGTTAGGGGAAATTTTGCTTCCTAGTGATCCTGAACTTGAGACTCATTGAAAACAGATACTTGTTTATCAGGAGTTTCAGAGCTCCTACAGTTATCAAGCAGATGACTCTCAATGTGTGTTACGGAGTGTTGATTTCACTGCTTCATTTTAATAGTAAAAGAAGAGCTACTGTAATTTACATTAATTGTTTAATCTCAGAGATAAGAGAGTGTAATTTTTGGGATTTGAATCTTTAAAAGTCTTTTGACACATTCTTATTAACTTTTACTCAGCCTGTTTGCTTTGCTCTTTTCTTTCCTCTGCTTATAAGCACAGTCACTGCTGTGCATGCAAAACAAACAAATTAAACCCAAAACTACCAAAGAAGGCTGTGTGGGTGGATGGCAGTGTGCCTCTTCTTGACCTGACCAGTTCTTTCTCTGAAAACCAGGAACTGAAGTTTTATAAATCAAAGAGATGAAGGGAAGAATAATTCCTAGATTTCCTCTCTTCTCTCCTACTTATTCGAATACAGAAGCCTGAGAACTAAGGGGCCACAGAAGCTAAGCTGCATGTCTCTCAGCTGTGGGAAACCTAATACACACCTCCAAAATAAACAGCAAAGTTCCCCAGTGTCCTTGCCCTCTACCACTTTGTAGCACGCGACAAAAGCAGAGAAGTTTTCTGGCTTCTGTAAAAAACCCTAACAAGTCATCATCCTATGTTAGGCAGCTGGTTGACTCCATAAATGCTCTGAGCCCCTGTGTGCTGTGCAGCAGGAGCTGTCTGCACCCTGCCTGTGCACACTGTGAGCAGCTTGCTCCCAGCAGCCTGCTTGTGGTGTGAGCACACAGCCCACGGGGCAGCAATGGCCTGGGACAGGGCCAGCAGTGGGTAACGATGCCCAGGGCCAGATGACTTGACACTGGGAATTTCCCTTCTCTCACTGAAACTCTCTTGTGTGCCTTGCTCCAGCAGATTTATCCCCAGATGCTCTGGCTTGTCCTCAGCAGAGGGGTTGAGAAAGTCAGCCCCAGACTGGTGCCCACCCCCTATCCAGAGTGTGCACTCGTGCGGGGCACCAGTGCTGCTGGAGGACAGAGGTCCAACACCCAGTGTTCAGCAGCCGTGCTGGTGCACAGAGGTAAAAGAAGTTTCTCCAAGAAACACTGGTTCTAGTTTAAAAGTAGCCTCTAATTTGATTTAAAGGACAAAGGTGAGTACCTTTTATTATTTAATCTGTCATAAAGTTCATTGCAATTCAAGGTTACTGTAAAAAATAGAAATGTTTAACTTATCTTTCTTCATCGGATTCACTGCGAATTGTGTGATATGTCCTCAATGACAGAGGACTATAATCAAGAAACAAGCAGATAAGAGTTCGTCCCTGGTTTTATATAAAACAACACTAATGACAGACATGTTCTGAACACAGGTCTATATATATATATATTCCACTGACAGTGAGCTGCTCAGATGTATTTTCCGATGACAAAACCCCATAGAAATTCTTCATCAAAAACTTTCATCCCGAGAACTTCCACAGTTAGCATTTCTATCCCTCTCTCTCCTCACCTCTCCCTTACTAAGTGACACCAATATTGAGAACAAAATGGTTGATACTGTTCTCCCTATTTGACCACAGCAGAGGATGTTATTATGAGTCACTATAAAGGAAAAGTCTGAGTTCTTCATCAAAAGTAAAGATTTGTGTCAGAAGGTGTCTCTCAAACTACTTATGAAGTGTGAAAGTCTACACTGTGACTTTTCTCAAGTCTAATTTTATCGGTAAATTGATCTGGTTGATGTTTTTGGAGGAGAATAATCCTTGGTAAAAAGCTATATTCTAATTAAAGCTTTCCATATGAAAAAATTACTTATATGAAAACTTTTCCTGTCAGTGCTATTTAATTTTCTTTTTACTCAACAATTTTTAAAAAATTACCTTTTATTTCTGAAAGTATTTTAATTTAAAGGTCATTTAGAATTAAGTCTATGGTCAATCATTTAGACATTGACTAATATTGAGAGTAAGTTTATGGTCAAAATTAAACCAAAACTCATGACATTTGGATTTTTGAAAGTTTTTGCTTTTAATTTATTTTCTTACTTTTAGGACCTTTTGTCCTAATTAGGTTTGGGACTTTGTATTCCATGTTGAAAACATGATCCCACTTGTTTTGGGGGCAGGAACTATTTCCCTCTTGAGATTTCCAGTTTTAAAAGGACATATTTACTTGGTAAGTGCTCAAAAAGACACAAATGCAGAGCAGAAGTAAGCAATTGGAAAAGGGACTCAAAACATCTGTCAGATCCTGAGTTTCTTCCAAGACCTCAGTCCTTTTCTTCTGGATATTTGCCCTGTTTTACATAAACTAAACACTGGTCGGGAGAATCAAGACCACTCATTCTTGGAAAGGCCAACACTTTCCAAATGACCAGGAAATTATTAGGCACTTATGACTGCCCATGGAAGCAAGGTGCTTCCTTTGGTGTCATTATAGTTTCTCCAAGAGAAGTGGCAACACTCTCTAAGTGGGAGAAATCCCAGCTGTCACCTCTTGAAGCACAGTGGGGCTGTGGAATGCAGTGGCCTCTCCAGAGTTAAGACTTTTGCTGCACTGGAGTAGGACTTGGATTGTGTGCAGAGTGCATGGGAAAGGGAGGCTGCTCCTGGAGGAGGTGTGGTATTCCCACGCTGCCTCAGGTTGATAATTTGGTCTGTTGAAAGGCATGTTGGAGTATGTTTGCAGTAATTGTTTCCAAACCAGAGTGGGAAGAGTTACAGGATGAGTAACTCTGGTTAAACCCCTGTCTGCCTGTGGAGAAGCAGAAGATAACACATCGCAAACTGAGCACCCCATCTTTTATAGATGTATCTTTTAATTTTGGGAAAAAAAATCATGAAACCCTTTTAGAAGTAAGAGTTCTTTTTCAGAAAGCTGGACTTCATCTGGAGTACTTGGAGGAATTATTTGTTCAAGTGATTTGAAATTATCAAGAAGTTAAGCTGCAACATGTGTGAATAACCTGGAATTTTATGGTTTTTGACTAGAAAGAGATTATTGGATTATAGAGTGCCAAAGTGAAAAGATAATTTTTAAAGGTATGAGGAACAAATTAGAAAGGTTCAAAACAAAAGTAGTACTCATTCTTGCCTAACAGGACACCCTATCTTAGTTTTTTAAAGTAGGTTGTGTCTTTACTACCTCAGGTGTTTCAGGTCTGAGAAATGGTATAAAACTTATGACCTGTAAGCATCAATGTTCTGTGGACCTGTACAACCAGAGTCTTTAAGGTGGCCTTTCTTTCCATAAAATCAAAGTAAATAGCAGAAGTTAAGGACACAGCCATTGACACAGAAGTCTACTGAAACAACAACACTGAGGAAGGAGATGAAGAAGTAGGATACTTCAGAAAACATATCAAAACATGGCATTAATTTTGTCACATGGCATGTGGAAAAGAATTTATGAATAGAATGATATACATCTACTTAACTTCAGTTGTCTTCTCTGATTTCAGCACTAGTACACAACATAGCATGCAATAAAATACACAGAAAATTGACTGTGTCAAATTAAGACTCAATTATTTACATGCAAAACCAATTAACATTACAATTACAATTTACAATACTTTGAAATGTCCTAGACATCTACAGACATTCTGCTGGAATAGATGATACATAAAATGTAGATGGGAGCCATCTAAATCTGAATTCATAATGCATCTGCAGACCTTTATTTTGGCTTTGGGACTCTCACACAGAAAAAGGAAATTCCTCCTCTGAGTGTTTCAGATAGAAACTTACCAATGTTAAGAATGGCATAGACGTGAAACTATGCAGTTTATTTGAATAAACACTTCTTGTGTTCACTTTGGTTTTTGCAAGTGTTTTATCAGCTACTTCTTATCCAACAAGAATATATTAACAGTACTATCATCTCCTTTTAAAGTATCCAACAATATGTGGTAACACCCAGAGCAATGGTAACTTAATGCCAACCATGACTGCTATATGGTTTTGTAACACAAATATGATCAGTCTACAGTCAGGGGTTATGCCTCAACCATGCACAACTTGAATTCCTGCCAGCTCTGTTTCATCTGTACCTCTGTAAGCAAGTGCCTGTTCAAATACTCCCCCACTTGCTTTTATGACTTCCCATGAACTACACATAAGCTGCTCCTCAGCTTTCTCAGCATTGAGAACATTATCCTCACTCCAGCAAAGTCTGTTTCTCTAGAATATTCAGTCTTTTGAGGATGCTGCAGAGATATGTACTGCTACTGCTCCTGCAGAGACACCAATCCCTCACCCACAGCCCTGATCCCTGCCTCCACCAGATAGGTATCATACTGCCTTTGGGTAGGAGGGCAGTGATTTTCCACATTACCTTAGCACACATTTCATCCTCTAGATTTGCAATGCCTGTGGTGTGATCACAGTGATTCCTGGCAAGGAATAGGGGAATTTCCACAATAGCTGTCTTTGTACACCTTCTGAATTACGAAAGGTATGAATGTCTCACAAAGCACCCAGTTAGTTCAGACCTTGGTGTACTGGGAAGTGCAGGACATTTGTGTCTTTCCTTGGCTGTGTTTCATCTGGCAGAGGCTCAAGGGGCTGAAGCAGAGCCCGTTTGTTCAAAAGGAGGATCCATGATATGGTCTGGGGAACTTTGCATCCTTAAGTATTCAAGGTGAACATTGTACAGTAAGAAAATTCCCGACTCAATCTTCTTGTTTCCTCTATATGTACAAGGCTTTCATCTTTAATCTCTGCAACTGAGACTTCTCCTCTGCAGAGATTTGGGAATTTCCAAGAGGAACCTCTGGAGGGGAGAACTCTGCAGTGGTGGTGGCACAAGCCTAGGTCAAGATCATGTTGAGGTGAAGAGTGACTGGTGGGTCAGAGAGGCAGCAAACAGTACGTGGTACTCTCACCTCTGCTTTTTGAGGGCTCGCCCCAGTGTCAGCAGCAGCATTTATGCAGCCCACTGGTATCACATCAGCCTGCCCATATGCAGCCTTGGTCAAAGACTATTTGGTTTGGGAAGACAGCCTCTATGCATTTCCCCCAGCCACTTCTAGCTCTTTATGGTCTTCAATTAATGAAGTAAGTACACAATTAATCAGCATTTAATTAGTGACCATGATTCATTTATCAAGCTTCATGGATCTTCTAGTTTCAAGTGTATGGGCCTCTCTTTCAAAGACACTAAAAACTTAGCTGACTGCTCCCATGTGTGTTGGTGTGACTGAGTATTTTTTTAATCATTAATTGATTAGATTTTCATTCACAAGATGAACTAATGAAATCTTCCACTGGCAGGTGACACAGCATAAACAAACTTCTGAGCAATGTGAAGCTGAGATATGTAAGCCCAAATGAGATAAATATTTGCTTTTAGAAAATTTGTAGGCAATTTTTTTTTCCTTCTGCTGGTACTTCAGCTATCAACATTGCAACTTTTTATTTTTAGCATCAATTGCAGTTTTTCCCCTGCTTGCATGTTCATAATTTCTCCTTGGCTGATATTAGCACTGCCCCTTTAATCAGGCATTGCAGTCAACTAGAAAATGGGATACGAAAGGATCATAACATGTAGGCATTAATGAAAGGCAAGAATGACTCTGAAGGACTGACTGCAAAGCTGTGGGTGGCTACATCCGCTTGTATCATTAATGGGAGACAAATATCCAGAGGTTTCAGTGGAAAAAAAAAGAGTCAGGAAGAAAGAGGAAATTCAATATATTCAAAAGATTGTCTAAGCCCTCAAAAACTGTAAAGGAGTGGTCCTACAAACAGGCAATAAAAAAGGAAATGAGAATGGTTTGGGGATTTTTAGTGGTATCCTGTGATTTCACGAATGAAATATGTATTTTTTGACAATTTGGCTATACATTTTCTTTATGATTTACAAAGAGTTTTTGTCTACCTCTGACTTAAAAAAGCTATTTATTGCCAAATCAGGGTTTTTTTGATTGTGTCTCTGGGTGCATGATCTTTTCAGAGGGCCTGGAGATTCTGTTCTGACATCATATTTTTCACTGGGGTCCTGTTATCTGAAATCTCGAGGAAGCCCCTCTCCCATGTGTTGAACTTAGAGTTCTGTGAATAGGCACAAACAAATAAATTATCTGTGCTCTTCAGTTAAAATGTTTTCCCTTTCCTGGTAACTAACCAGTGTTTTTCTGTTGGTCATTGAACATAAGCAAGAAGAATCCATGGATCATGATCCCTAGTCTTACATTTTTTAAACACTTGAGAATGAAAAAGATCATACAAATCCGTAACTCTAAATATTTAATGACTGAATGACCTAAGTAAATTTTTTACTGCTGAGGTTATCACATGAGCCTTTTTCAAAACTAATCGGGTATAAGCACACCTAAGCAAAATGCATGCAGGCTTGAGTTCAAGAGTTAAGTAATCTGAGCTATTTTTATTTGCTCTTTATTAACAGTATTCAAACTAAGATTTCAGGCCCAACTGCTGAGAAGGGATGGAGGTCAATGGACTAAATAAAAAGAGTAAAAAGGAAGCAATTGCTTATTTATTCAGAACAGAATAAACCAGAGCTATGATATATAATATGGAAGGGGGTAATGGTATTAAGAACAGTTGAGAAGTATGTCAGACATTTCAGAAGTTGAAAAAAGGAAACAAAATTTCTGTCTGGAACAGAGACTAAGTCAGAGGTCAGAATTGCTTAGGGGTAGAATCTACAGGCTGACAGAACTGACTTTATGGGCCAAGGAGAAGGCATTTGGACAAGGAAAATGAACCAAAACAAGCTATAAAGAGCAAGTGCTAAATGTTTTGATATGAAAGTTTAGCCTATCATGCAAGTTAGGAAAGAGCAACAAGATATCTGAAAAGAAAGGACTGAATCATGAAAGGAAAAAAAAAACCAAAATAACTAATGATTGATAATGAAAAGAAAAAACCATTTGGAAAGCCTTCCACTCAGAAGTACATAAACACTATTTAGTTATAGTGAGTAACAGGAAGAAAAATCCCAGGACCCTCTTTAAATCCAAAATAGGTTGTAAATCTGAAACATAGGAAGAGGAAGAAAGCATGTACAATATTGTTTCCTAAATCAATAAAAACTACACCCATGAGATACACTGAGTGCGATGACACATTTGTCTGAATTAATTAAATTTGAATAGGGCATGTTATATTTTCAATCCAGTGTGAGAGCTAGCTAGCTAGTGCTTTCTTGACATTCCTCTCTGCTGTACTTGCTGTTTGTTCACATAAGTGTCTCAGCCACAGAAATCCTGTATACTGCTGTCAGGTCTTGAGTTGTCCTTGACTGTTTTGGTGTCTGTCCAGGTCTATATTTAACTCTGAGATTCACCCAAGAAAAGGCAGTTGGCAGCAGAGAGCTGAACTCAGCCCTTTTTTTCCACAAACACAGATGTCTGAGAGGACACACCCTTTGTGTAGTAGTACCAATGAGCAACCTTTCTGAGAATCCACAGTGATGGGAAGAACACTGCATATATTTCAGCACCTAGAAACAGGCAGGTGCTTGATAGATATGCTTTTCTGTGGATGGTTAGTCAGGGAAGTGGTTATTGTGGCTGCTAATTATAATGACTGCCATATACACCAGGCTCTTAGACAGAAGGCTGATTTCTGGGAATTGATTTCAGGCAGAAAAACCTTACAAATTCAGCAAAGCTCAATTTAAAAAATCTTGGGTACAATGTGAAGTGGATGCTAAAGGGAAGGGAGTGTCTGTGACTCTTGGCAGTACATCCTTCACTGTACCAGCAACAGGCACACAGACACTGGAAACTACACCTGGATGAACAGCTCCCACCACATCTCCATCTCCTGCCCCTCTCCATGCTGGGATGGGACACTATTTCAAAGCAGTGATGGACATTGATGAGGCACTTGGTTAGAAGAAGCTGAGGCAGCTTTAAATAGAGTGCAAATACTGAGGGAGAAATTATGTCCAATCAGAAGGCTAGGGGATGTGGAGAGCCTGCTGCAGATTATGATGAACCAATTACTAGAATCTGGGACTCTTTAGGTTTGTTTTTTACAAAAAATGATGTCCTTTCTTGGTGAGCCCATTCATCCTCAACTACTAAATACTGGTTTTATAAGGAAAAGGTACAGTTTGAGTCAGAGGCTGCCATGCTGCATCCTAGATATGGTCAAGTTTAAAAATATTCCTTGAAGATACTCACCTTGTCTGATCACAAACAAGTGAGATAGTGTAAAATACTGTGCAGCCCAGAATTCAATCTGATATAGATTAGCAGAGATCCTGATGCTGTTGTACTGGTTTTGTGCCAATCTTAGCACCTATGAATCCCCAAGGGTTTCTTACACCCTCATTTTCTAGAGGGCACACAGTGGTTCTAAATAGTTAACAATTGAATAGACTTACATAATGAGAATAAGTCTCAGCACAAGTTGCCAAGAAAGACAGATGTTTGTTTTCACATGGTAACCTCAGGGATAATGCTTTTTAATAAATTTTGCTAAGTTTTGCTTTTGTTTTACTGTCAAAACCTCCAACATACTTCTATGTCTGTTGCTCTGAGGTGTAATTGTAAAATAAAAAAAAGCCCACAAGAAGATAGACCCATCTCATAAATATAAACTATGTGAATTAACAGGATAATTTTGGCATTCTCTTTGGCTTCCCTTGTGCCTGAATCATTAAGGTCATACTCTTGAGTCTTACAGGGAGAGACAAGGAATCAAATTAATCTGTAATGCTTCTGAAACTACCTGTGTTCTGAAATCAATGGGCTATTTCCTTGGAAGGGATCACTTAATATTGCCCATGGGGCCATTTGTTCATGGAAAAGGAAGCTGCATGACAAGACTTATTTTGAGAACACTTATAAATAATTAGGAAGCTCTTCAAACATAAGCATACAGTCAGATGATCAGCCAAATTTGAAGTGATGGAAACACATTTGCCTAATTTTATTTCAGTATCTTTTATTGCATTATTTTCTTGTTCAATCCGAAGATTTGGAAAGTCAGTTGCTCAAGTGTTGTCTCAGTCTTGAGCTAATCTCTTGTTCCAAAATTCATCTGAATCAGTATTTTTGTCTTCGTTACAAAAAATCCTTTACATTTAGGGAAGTTCATTCATTGCCAAGATCCAAATATTTGGATTAATGCAAAGCATTTACAGGAAAAGAAGATAGAGTCTCTGAAGATGTTTATAAGATAACTACGTGAAAGACAGTTCTTTTGTGACTTAGCAGATACTGTTAATTTTTAGTAATTATTTGCATGTGTAGACGTGTATGCTCTGACAGTAAGCTTTATTTATTTACTTCGGGATTACTTTTTCCATTGAGCTGAAAAAACATGCATCAGAAGACAAACAGTTTGTAGTGACACAGAGGGGAAGGTCTTAGAAATGGGTCTCTAGGCCTGCTTGTATGTGGTGTAAAAATTTCATGGAGCTGCCAGTTGGGTAGTTTTTTGAAATCACTTCCAGCAGGTGACAATACTAGTGTGACACATTTTCACAGATTGCTGTGGACACAGGAACACTGAAAGAAGGAGAAGGAAGCACAGTCTGAAGACAGTGGAAAACACAACAAATTGTATTGCCACTCACAACAATAGCAACAACAACAACAACAGAAAATCCAAGCAAACAAACAATGAGGTTTTGCTACCTAGGTGTGTTTTGGACTTAAATCTTTCAGATAAAGCATTCGGGGTTTGACAAGAAGAACTTTCAAGTGAAAGTGTTGGCACTGAGCAGTGTTGCACCAAGTACGTCCTCTGTGGTAAATATGAAATCAATAGGGCAGTTACATCTCATGAGGCTGGTGGGATTGGCCAACTGTGAAAAAGGGAACTTTTGCTATCCCTCAACACCCACACACTTCCTCACCAGCACTGACTTGATAACACGGTCTGTAAAAGACCGCTGCTTTCCCTGCCCCTTGCTGATAACAGAATGTACTCCACACCAGGCACTGAGATCTGCAAACCCTATGAAGATGTGCTCTGCTCCAGGAATTGTCTTACCAGCCCCTCCTCTGCCTTACTGCTCCTTGGCAAGGATTGTCTTTGCTGTGGAGTTCTGATGTCTGTTCTGAAAAACTCAAGGAGGAACAGGAAGGAGCCCAGATCTCCTGTTTTGCTGAAAGGGAGGCTATGTGGGAAGACTTGAGAGATGATTGTGGTGTCTCGTGGGGTGGAAAAGCGAGCTTGAAATAAGAAAGGTGAAAATCAAAAAAAAAAAAAGCTCCTTCAGCTATTCTGGAAATATCAGAAAGTACACATAATGACAGGAGCAGTTTGGATTTTCCCATCTAGACATTGCCCCTTTGGTTTCTCATTCACTCATGAGAAATACTGGCTGCAGATGTGAATGGCAAAGGCTGATGGTCCTGGCAGATGAGAAGAATATCTGTCAAGTTACTGGGGTTGATGTGAAAAAGTGAAGGGCTATACAGGCAGCCTTCAGGCAAGAAAGAGGAGAAGGATCCGGTGGGGTCTTCACAGCACCCGGTGCTGAGGGAGCAGAACTGGTCTGTGTCTCTGCAGAGTACCAGAAAGGCTCCCCAGGAGGCAGGGTGTGAGTGGAAGTGCAGGTTTCACAGGGTTAAGCAGTGCACATTCAATGGAGCTTTTCTTCTCCGAGAGTTACTTGCAATTGCTGCTAGCGGATGTGTCCTGTTTGCCACTGGAAGTGCTCGGCTGGCTGAGCTCCTCTGCCCTGGTGAGATGGTGTTGTTCTGCAAGCAGGCACGATAAGGCGTGTGAATCACACCATCCCAAATGCTTGGCATCCGCATGAGTCATTGTTTTGCTGCCATGTTTTACAATTCCTTCCTGTTTTGCAGTATCTGGGGGTTTGTTGTCCTTGTGACCTGCCCACAGCACTTTGAAAACTGTCTGAGGTTCAAATGTAAGAGCTGTACTGGCTTACAGTGTTTTTTGTGTCCGAGGAAATCTGACAGTTACAGAATGTTTCAAAGAAGAATGAAACTTTAAAAAAAAACTTTTAAATACCCCACAGGAATAAATATTTTGAAACCTCCTTTGGTTGATTGGCTTTTTAATAAATCTTAAGGTCTTTGTGATATTAAAATATTTTTCTTCTGCTTTCAGTTGTTTTAAGGCTTCTGAACTTATCTTAAATAAACATTGAAAATTGCTTGAACTGAAAAATCAGTTTCCTTTATTAAAATATCACTAGCAAGTTTTGACACTACCAAAACACAACACTTAAAAAATCCTACCAATATGAGCCCTGTTCTGGAGTGTGATTTTGACAAAAAACCCAAAAAGCCTCTATTATTTCTGTCAAAAGGTTCAATCAAAATATTTTGGGCTATCTATTTGTATATAGCTGCATACACAAAAACTTGCCAGAAACAAAAGATGAACATTCAGAAACATAAACATGCAAGTTGGAAGTTATCATAGTTTTATAAATTTTAAAGCAAGTATTAAAATGTTTTTCCCATTTCCATTCCATTAAGCTTAAATCTAATACACTTGACACTTTGCCAGTTACTTAAGAAAAAAAAAGGCTAGAATCTGAATTCTTCATAACATAAATATTGGAAATTTGCTGAGCTTTAATCTAATATGCTTAGCACTTTGCCAGTTACTTAATAAAAAAACATAAACGAAATAGCCAGAATCCAAATTCTTCATAAGACAAATATTGACAGCATTGTGGATTTTGCAATCAGATCTAAATGTTTAGGCAAGTGCATTAGCAGATGTTGGCTCAGGACAAGAAAGTAGGCACAAGGGACTAAACAGGAACCAGTGACAAGATATTTGCGGGTGGCATGTAAGCAAGTTCCTTCTGTCATGTCAGTACTAAAATAGTCTAAAAAATGTATTGGGAATATTAAGTTGAAACGAAGCTTTTTTCCTCTCCTTAATTACTATATACCATGAATGTAATTATTTCTGCAGTGTTATTAAAGATGTTGGTAAAGTACAAAGGGTTCATGGCAGAGCCACAGGGATGAGTAATGACTTCAAAACATGTCCCACACTAGGAAACTCAAAATAGTTGGCTTACCAAAGAGGAAGTTAGGAGATGAGCAGGTCCCAGAGGGTCAGCATTCATAGAGTGAGCAAGCCTTTGACTTTTTCTCTTAAGCCTGGCAGATGAAAATATCACAGGAACCAAAGAACAACAAGCGAAGATTAGAAATAAATCACAGATTTTCAGCAGCAAGTCTAGCTAACAGTTGAAACCATGTTTCAAAAAATGGGACAGGTTTTTCAGCTGAAAGTTTTAATTTGGAATTTAGGTATTTAAAAGAGAAAGAAAAACACTTTTGTCAGATAAAAATATTTCAGAGAAATTTGGTGATATATGTCATTTAAGAGGCTATCCAGATGTCAGGAGTGATCCTTTTTGGCCTTACACTCTAGAAATTCTTGATCCCTGTTCACCATCATCTTAATTTGGCATTCTTTCCATCAAGAAGGTGTGATGAATGGTGTTTGTGTTGCTTGGGTGCTTACAGTGATGTACTGTGTTCCATCAAAAATTGAAGAGGTTGGTTTCAACATTTAGAAAGAAAAGGAGTTTAGGCTGCTCTTGGCTAAGGAGGGATGAGACATCCAAGCACCAGAGGGTTGGAGAAGAAGCACAAATTTTCTAGAGACTACTGGGAAAAATCTACTGCTGCTCAAAAAGACAATGAGTTGGCTACAACCAGCCATGGACATGAGGATCTGCCTGCAGAGACACAGTGGGCTGGGGAAGGAATTCATATCAACCCTTCTATTTCCAGACTGTCTGAATTAGTTGCTGGGAGTTTTCTTCATTAAGAAAGTGAACTGTTCTAATTTTATTTCCATTAAAATTAAGCTCTTCTCACTAAAATTGATTTTTGTTGGTTTTTTAAGATCCTAATTGTGGCTGAGGGTACAGACACACAGCCCTCAAGACTGACCAAATTAGGATACCCTTGCACTTTTTGTTTATTTAATCTCCTCAATCCTTCCATGTGGCAGTGTGTAAAATTAGGTTTATTAAGTTTGTTATATTGTCCCTTTGCTCCCTCTCCCCCACGTGTACCTGTGGCAAGTTACGTGACTGTCTGTTAGCTGTCAGTCACGAAGCCCGCGCGTTTTTGTATCTCTCCCCACTTCCCCGGTTGGCAAAGTTAAATGTTAAATTTCCCACCTGTGTAGCGGTCCCTGGAATCCCCTTTATTGGTTGTTGTCCGTTACCCCTCCCTCTCACCCATCTGGATAAAATCCTGTGCAGAACCGCCCCCGGGGCAGCTGCTGGAGCAGACGAGGCGCAGTCCCACCGCTCCTGCAAGCACAATAAACCTCCTCGCTGCCACCGTCCTGCCTCTGCCTGTCACTGTAACATCGCTGCTGAAGGATCTCTCGAAACAAAGAACCCACAGGAACAGTATCGGGCACGGCCACGAGCTGGTCCTTGTCGCTACTCACGGTGCCTGGGCTGGCCGTGCGTGGAGGCGCTGAGGTCTCGAAACACAGCACTGTGACACTTCCAGAAGTATTAAAAACTTTAATTACTAACTACTGCTTCTCTTCTGTGTGGTGCCCATGTGACATTTTGGAATGTGTAGAAGGTTCAGACTAAAATCATTGTCATCTTCCTCTCCATGACAGTTACTAGTGAGGATTATTTCTTGGCCATGTTGAGAATGATATTTTGGTGGGGAGATTTCTCAGACTCCCTGGGTGACCTAAGACATCCAGACCTCTCTGAACTTCATTTCCCTTAGTGCAGGTTCCCTAAACATGGCAGTCCTACTGTTTTCCTAGCCTCCCCTTTATCCTCTCTCAAGTAGATGACTCTATATGTCTCAGTTTTTCTTTATCAGGCTTTCTGATCGTCCTCATTCTCCTTCTCTTACAGATCTCCAGTTGTAATGTACGTAATTGTAAGTATATTTCACTCTTCTTAAGACAGGATGCCTCAAATTGAACAAAAAAAATATTACAAGATATATAAGCAGAGCACAAGCAATTTCTCCCTGGGTTATGAGTTAGCCACCTGATCCTGTGTCCTCATGGGACCTCTTTGGTTTTAAAACCACCTCCCTGCAGATGCCCTCGTGCAAAGCTACAATTGCCCATCACTTCCTACCCTGAATTTGCATTATTTGATTGGCATTTTTCATCTAGAATTTTGCATTTTTCACCACTGAAAACTGAACTCAGTGTTTCCAGACCTTTTCTTTGATGTTCAAAAACTACTCTAATCTTTGCTTTCTAGCACAACTAACCTTGCAGCCCACACAACACTGATGGTGCAATAAACACATTCACCCTTCCATCAT
Organism: Cisticola juncidis; assembly: GCA_013400215.1. Lineage (NCBI taxonomy): Eukaryota > Metazoa > Chordata > Aves > Passeriformes > Cisticolidae > Cisticola > Cisticola juncidis. The sequence continues at coordinate 92,891 of VXBR01010371.1, forward strand.
CCAAGTGGCTAACAAGAACATTTAATACCTGTCTGGGGTAAACCCAAGGAAAACTTACTTGATGCATACATCCTGTTTGACATTTTTGTTACCATTGTTTGAAGTATGCTTTCATAAAACTCTTAGTAGCCATGTTAGAACAGTATAATCCAAACCACATTAATTTTAAAAAACGCCATATAGGACTGTGCTTCAGAATTCTTATTTAAATCCAGAGCTCTAAAAAATTGAAATGCTTACCAGTGTACGTCTAGCATGCTTTTCTTTTATTTCTAGGACCTAATGTCCTCATTTCATGCAAATACCCACTTTTGCTTTGATACTAAGTTTATGCTACTTTCAAACATGTAGAATGATGTAGATTTTTAACTATCAAAGGGACATAGAAAAAAGAAAATAGTAGCTTTCTATTATTACAGTAAAAGCTGTCTCAGCAACCATTGCTTTTCCTTATCTACATGAAAATCAGGTTATGATTTTGGTTTCCTAGGAAAACTTTCATAAAGGGAATAGTTTGTATGGGAGCTCAACACGAACAGGATAAAAAGCCTACAGTGTTCTAGTAATAATGTCATGCATTTATAAAATTATTTTCTTCAAAACTCTCTATAGATCTTCTATAGTAATTGTACCTAAAAATGCCTAAATGGATAAAGGAGAAAGACAGATCCATCATAACTCTGAATGGGGTAGAAAGATGCAAAAGCAAGAATCACAATAGGAAAGCTCCTTTGAATCTTTCATAAATGCTATTCCATATGCCCTGTATTGTACATTGATATCTTGGGACACTAACAATAACAACAATCTGTATCAGCTGCAGTGTCACTAGTTGCAAGTGCAACTGACAGAAGAAGGAGAATGAGCGCAATCATTCCCTGTGGGAGAGGTAAAAGAGTAAACTGTGGGATGCCCTTATCGCCCCTTGGGGTAACTGTTGTTATCTGCTTTCCACACATCAAGAATAATGGGGCTGTGAATTGGGTGGATAAAGATGGTTATAATCCTCCTCAAGTGTACGACCTCCTGCTTCTTGTCCTCATTGTATCCTTGCAATGCCTGTGTTCTATTTCCACAGTTTTCCTGTCAGTCACACAGAGGTTCCCAACAAATACATATCATCCTACTGCACAACTCACCAATACCCCTTGCTCAAGATCCCAAATGCTTTATTCCTGTTACAAGGGGTACAGTCTGGTTGCTGTGACATTTACTTCTATCCTCAGTAATGAAGCTGCAGTCAGTAAGGAGCTGGTACCTGGGATCTGGGGACTATAGCACACATAAATTAACTTCAAACTACTGAAAGTTCTGCAATTTCAGCTGCAGAGGATGAAACTTAGGTAACAAAACTTGAGGTGCTCTATAAGTCCACTGGTCTCGCTTTGCACTTCTGAGATCAGCTCAGCATCTCAAAGTTTTGCATGGCTCAGTCACACCATTCTTTCAAGGAAAGCATTCACTCTCATCAACAAGTTTATGAATTTGAGAATGCAAGTCTTTCTCTGGCCCCTGTGTTTGTCACAATCTGAAATTCATTGCTTCGTAAACCATTTACACGGACTTGTTTTATTTTCTTTTCCATCAAAGTCCAAGCCATGGTCTGAGACACTACCTAAGTTCAGCTGAACATAATATCAGGATATTTAGAAGTATTCAGCCTTTGCTTTGAGAAATGTGTGGCTGAACATGTTTCAGTATTCCCCTGCAGTGTTAGCTAGGTGTTAAACAGCAGGTGAATGCCTTGGCATGTCTCCAGAGAAGTCCTGGCCAGTGAAAAGGCCAAATAATTTTACTGACAGCTGCAGCAGCAGACTGCACTTTCAACCTCTGTATATATGGTCTCCCCTTTCAGACCCCTTTCCTTTGAAGTTTTCCCATGAGGACTCCTATATTCTACAGTGGATTGAGCTCAATATTTCTCCTTTGGAGGAGAATTGCTGCCACAGCAGAAGGATTTATCTTTAAAGTTCCAACAAGAGAGAACTTCACTTTAATTTTCAGTATACTGTTTATGTTAGATCAAGAGCTTGATCAGTAAGGAGCTTATTGAGATAAAAGTAAAATAAAGATACATTATTTACATTACAGGTCCTGTCCAAAAAATTCTCGAGATTTCAGCCCAATCACCTTTTCTGCTGATCATCAGTGAAGAGAGGTATTATATCCTTGCATCAAAAAGTCAATATTGCACCTTTCTGTGCAAACAACAGTTTCACAAGTGTTTTTGCTTTAGCTGAGATTGTCAAAAAGGAAGTGTCAAACAGGATGCAATCAGATAGTTCATAAAATGGGCAAGATTGTCTCACCGGAACAGTTACAGTGAGGTGAACTTACCATTGTTGCTAAAACTTTGTCCAAATATATTAATGTATGCTTAGTCTGGGGCTTTGGCAGGAAGCTTTAATGCAGAAACAGCGTGCCCTTCCGTCCTTGGTGTGTTTGAAAGCTCTTTCTCTGTGAGTCATCGGAATCCTGTGGTTTGTGTATCCTGAGAGAAGACTCCCCTGATTATCAGACACTGAAAAACCAGTTTGGAAATGAAACTATAAGGAAGTTCATTATTTCATAGGAAATATCTACTAACGACTTTTTTTTCCTAATTTCTCCTCTTGGCTTGCTGTCATGTGTGGAGGTCTTGTGAGTGTACACAGTCCCTCTCTAGTTTGGCTTCAGAGACATGTGTAACTTTCCAGAAGTGCTACTGATTGATAAAAGAGGGCTCTGCTTGTGAGCTGAAGTAATGAAGATTTAGAAAATTACACTCCTTGAAACAAGGGAATCATCCTGAATGGTGGTCTAACTCCTGAACTGATGTGCAGATGTGTGCCACTGTGTGATAATCTTCAGTAGCTGTCAAGGTGCACCTTACCTTACTATATCTGATGGGAAAGGTGTCCATTGTTATGACCTCTGTTAGTGTCCCTGTGACACACAACAGACTAAACCAATTATGTTTGCTGAAGTGATGTGGGTTTCTTGTTATGCTTTCTCAATATGGTTCTCAGCAATTTTGTTTGTCTTCATATCCTGCTAAAATCAGGGCCCTGTCATTGTGTTGTATTGCTGTGGCAGAAAACATTAATAAAATGTTCAAATGGGATGAAGAATTAAAAAATGCAGGTATTTTTCAATCTCCTGTTATGCCAAGAATGAAGTTGTCACTATGTGGGACCTCCAAACATTTACAAAACCATTTCACAAAAGAGCATTAAGAGAATGCTCCTACTGACATGTTAGGGATGTATTTGCCTGAGGGGCTCATTGAAGCAACTGGAGTACCCCTGAGAAAACTGCTCCCTTCCTGGAACAGGAAAAAAAGAGACATAGAATAACCCCATGGAACTAATCATTACTAACTAGTTCAGCAAGCTCATGAACCTGAACAACATGTAGGAGAACTGTGGTATGTGAGTTTACTTAGAAAAATAAAGGTCTCATAACCTTTCCAAAGATCTTCAATCCCATAGGAGGTCTTCTAATAATAATTTAGAGGAAACCCAAATACTGGGAAGTGTCTGGAACACATGGAGGACATGTATAATATTTGAAGAATGATCTACTGAGTCTGAAGGCTTAAACCGATGTCCTTAGTATTTCTTTTTCAGTATTTAAAAAGATCATTGATGAATAGCAGTCAGGTTGCTGTTCCACTGTAGAACATGTGCATGCCACCTCTCATCCCCCACCCCAGCACAAAGGCTCACTAGCATCAGCAATAACTCTGTGAAGGACCTGATGACCACAGCGGTGTTGCAGTGGTATGGACTGCAGCTATACAGGGATTTAGACAAAAACAACCAAGCTCACAGCATTTAAATATGGCCACCATGCCATATTGTTTATGTAGAAGCCTCTTACTGTGGGGTGAATAAGATCAATAGTCTACCCAGTGTAGTACAGTGTGTTGTAGTTTGAAGCAGTAACTGCTTTTCTTTGTGTTCTGTGCCTTAGAAGAAGCTTATTCTCCGCACAAACTTTATCTTGACAGCCACTTTATCTATAGCAGTAAGAATGCACATCATTTCTAGAAAATATGATTAGAGATTCAGGATTATAAAGGACTTACAATTCTTTTCATGGCTACAGGACCTCAGCGAAGTCAGTCTCAAGTAAAGTAAAATATAATTTATGTGAACATCTGGGTGACATCCAAAGTCTTTGGTCAAATAGAATTACACAAAGAGAGTTGCAGCCAGTAAAATACTGGTAATAACAAAGTTATGTACGGTTGATGACATTCGTCTCAGATGAGGTAAAAATTATAAACTACCCTTTAATTTTCATTCAGGCAGTGTTTAATTCTGGACCCAGCAATTTAGGGAACCGAAACTTAAAAGATGGGTGATCTAGAAAAAGGCAAAAATTTGTATGAAGCATTACCCAGGAGAACACAAATGAACTCTGTCTAACCCAGGATCTTGTGTAACTGGGATTCCATTACAGAGGACACAACAGTTATTTACAGGATATTGATTCATTCTTAAATTTTATAGGGGCTCTCCATAAAGCTCCCAAGACATACACAGAAAACCAGTCATGTGCTCTATTAGTCTTCTTCAGTAACATTAGAAAATGTAACTTAACACCTGACTCCCAGAGACTGATATATTCAAAATGCACATCAACATTTGCAGTGGCTTACTTGTTTGTTGTTCTTCTAAACATTTAAGACTCACTTTTGCAACCTTATAGACTATTTGCAAATCTTATGCCAACATTAATCACCTGCATTGCATACTCTGGGGAGGAATTTGGCATGAAGTGGTTTACAAGCTATTGTAGACTTTAGAGTAATTTGAAATTATAAGCTAAATGGCTGTTCTAGAAAATAAAGGCCTTAGAGATGTGTATAAACAACAGTATCTGATCTTGTCATATTTTATTGCAATGCAATTAATTCTAAATCACAAATCAGAGTGTTCCTTCCTATTTTGCACAAAGTATTTTCTTACATTCTCTTTCCAGTATTGAGTGAAGTCAGGAGAGAAGCTTTTATCACTAGATGGAATTTGTTTCGTCATAGGAATTTAAGTAACAGAATGCCTCAGAAGAATTAGAAAACCTATTGTGTACTGATATGAGTGTGCAGATACATTTGATTCAGGTTCAATAAATATTGTAGTAAGTCATGGTGTTTTATCAAAACTGGCCTTGGTGTTGACAGTCTCAAAGATTAATGAGAGCTTCTCAACCTCTGGACTGCCCCAAACAGCTGATGTATGTTTGTGGGGTCCCTTTATCCGCACCTCTACCATACTGACACCCTTACCACTTCTTATTCCACTCAGAAATAATATTCATGGAGGATATACTTCCATTCTGTAGGTTTTCTCTAAGTGGAAAAACTTTAGAACACAAGTCATAGACATCAAGTGTATTGTTGAAATGAGGCAAATGAGATTTGACTCCAAGCTCTCTCCTTCCTTACAATCAAGAGAACAAACAGAAAAGGTATTTGTAGTGGATGGCATTATTACACAGACCTTCTGTTGTTATTAAAGTGGTGTAACCCACCATTTAGGGTTTTTACTGGTAGCAGTTGAAAGCCTGTACAAATTGCCAGGTGATACAGAGCTTCTGGAGACACCTCGTGTTTAGAAGGATTTTAGAAGGACCATACACTAGATTTTATGGTAGCTATAATATACTCGCTTTTATGTATAACATACTCAGTCACATTTCTTTTGCAGGATTTCCTTCATAGTGAGATTCCTCCTACCAATACAGGTGCTCTTCTCAACATGACTTGCAGATGGTAAGTTTTACTGAAATCAAAATTTCTTACTTTTTAAAAATTAACTGTTGATAGGAATATGACAACCCTATTAATTTTGAAAGAAGCCCAGCCAGGGTTGTTTTCCTACAGGGTATATGCATTTATTTATGTGGTTGCCTGGTACAAATGGAGTGTCTCATGCTCCTGTCAATAACCAAAACAAAACTTCAATGAAAAAAATTTTCAGCCTTTGCAGAAATCCTTCTTACAGCCATTCAACTTCATTCATAGAGTGATCTTTATCATTGGTCATGGTCCTATAAGATTGTCTCCCAAGGCCCCCCACCCCAGACCCTTCCATTTTTGTTAAGTAGAGTCTTTCTACTGCCAGGACTATAAATATCTCTGATGTGGATTTGAATCACCTGTCCTCCTCACAACCTTCAAATCTTCTTTCTTTTCACTAGACATACCAAATTCAAGAGTTGACTAAATCCTTTTCCTGTCTTTTCACGTATTTCTTCCTAGGTGTCTGACCAGTTTCCACGGCAGAAAATATCCCCCCTTTCCTCCAAATGAACTGTTTCTCCAGGCTTTCCATCAGCTTTCTTAAAGCCCCAGTCTTGCTCAGTAAAATGTCATCTCCAACTTGTTCATTTGTGCATTGGACACAAGGGCAGAGCTCGCAGTTAAGAATGGCAACGAGACATGCAATATCCAGAAAAATGAGAAAAAAACAGCACCATCTGCACTCTCTAAAAGTGGATAAAGAAGGAAAAGATGTTCAGCAAAGTGAAATCAAAGTGTGAGGAGCAAAACCAAGCCAACACAGTTAATGTGAAGGAAAGTAAAGAGTTAAGTTTCCAATTTTGCCCGGGGAGAAATCAGTGGAAATCAGTTTGCTTTATGATTAAGAATGTTCTTTTCAGGTGTCTGTGAGAGGAATGTGAAATTCAGCAATAGAAAGATGAATCAGAGTCTGTTGCGGTTAGTTTGTAAATTCCCAGTGTATAGTGTAAGATAACAACACTCCAAGCCCCGAATTCCTCCACGTTGAGGAAGCCCAACAACAGCACCAAGGCAAGCTTATTTCTGCGCCTATGGATGTACATGCCTTGAAATCATGGAGGAAATTCCCTGTAAAGCAGGATCTGAAAGGCTGTGTAAGAGAGCAAATGGGTCACAGAGTAATTATTACACAGTCCAGTAGCTATGGAAGTGCCTTATTGTGGGTTGCTTGGTAAATGACAGTGGATTTTTGTGGAAAATAGTTCTTGTGAATAACAAGCATGAAAGGTATCTACAAGAAGGATTTTGAAGTGTATAAAAATGATTCTGGTGAGATCAGTCACTTGGCTCAAAAATATTTGCCATATGTCCCCATAAAGTTTGTATGAAATTCTAAGACTCGCAGTAACACAGTATTTCTGTTAATGCTGTGTTAATTGGTGTGACAGATGACAGAGTACATTTTAGTAGGTTTAAAATTTTGTCACTAATTTAGGTGTTAGTGACCACAGTACTATAATAAGAAAGCCTGACTTAAAAGTTCAATAAACATTAAACCTTCTGTATACTTGAATCTCTTTGGCCTCAAATTTTGCTATTGATTCTGCCTTACAGTTTCCTTATTTTCAGTGACCAACTGCCCTGGGTAAAGAAGGAACACTTTACTTTTGGAAGTTGGTGATAGGTTGAGAAGAATTCTTTTGGTAGCTAAAGTGGGAACTAGAGGTCACTTACATACTATGTCCTGCTTCTAGAACCCAGGCTGCAAGTTTCTTGTACATTTTAACCTGAAAATTATTAGCAACCAGAGTTTGCAGCTCTGAGCTGCCCAAGACCAATCTTGAATGAGAAGTGGGCTCTTTTCCATGCATTTCACACTCTACCTATGTCCATAAATGGGGCCTATCTACTTTACTGGGGGATCCTCATTCAGAAGCTGCACTCAAACCACACTGGAACACGTGCTGTTGCATATGTACATGTTGTTATGGGCTAGCCAGGTACTCTTTATTTTCCACTAGAACTGTTCTGAGACAGCATTTTCATTTAAGTGGTGGATCCACTAGAAAAGTAAGGTATTGTAATATTCTTCTGCTCACGACTGAAATGTTATGTCCTCTGCCTTTGACCTCTGTTAGTGTTGTTGAAGCTGGGCAGAACACATTGAACTCTTTCACCCATTGCATTGGTTTTGCTGTTGGCAATATTTACTCACACAAATCCTCCAACAGCCCTATAACAAACAATCTTTTGCTTGATACCACACTCTGCTTTTCTCATCTGTTCTTTCTTTCAATGCCAGCTTGTCTGTAGCGTATTGTTATGATAACTTTTTACTGATCTAACAAGATACTCTGCCTGGCAGCAACATGAGGCAACAAAATTCCCTCCCCTTATGCAGCAACACTTAACCTGCTCAGCAAGAGAAAAGGGTCTGTTTGAAATGCAGACACACACGTCTGTGGTGGAGGCTGTCTGACACTCAAGTGGAAACCTGAAGTACATTCAGAACTTGTGGACACTCACGGCACTCGAAGTCAGGGACACACAGCAAAATCAGTTATCACTTCTTCGGGACATAGATCCCTGCATTTGGGTGTGACAAAAAAATGTCAGTCATAATCAGAAAAGTTATTCCAGGTTACGGCTGGGTGACTAATTCTCTTTTATCTTATGCTGACTGAATGGGAAGAACTGCTGATTGAACAAGGAAGAGAAATTAAATAAAGCCTAACTGAAACAGAACTATTTTCTACAAGGCAAGCCAAGAATTATCTCAGATTTATTTGGGTTCTTTCTGAAAACAAATATTTTGTATATTTCTACTAACACAAATTCCTTATTTCTAGATTTCTTAACCTGGTTCTTTTTGCCCCCTTCTTCTTAAATTAAGACCCATTTTCAAATTACAAAAAAAAAAAAAAAAAAAAAAAAAAAAAAAAAAAAAAAAAAAAAAAAAGTTTTGTTTTGAAAAGAGGCAATAAATACAGAACATGGAATGCATGCCAAAAAGCAAACTGTTGTGAAGTTTTTAAAGTCTTCCTGTGCTCTTTTCTTAGACAAGTTTTGATGAATTAGTGCATGATTTGTGAATTTCTTTTCACCCTGTGCTACTTCTTTTTCCAGTGAAGTAATAATTTATTTAACTGTTTAGGCCAGCTCTGTTTCAGCCACTTGCTTGTCACATGTAAGACTGAAAGACACTTCAGTATTACCTGTGCTGCTTTGTTCCTTGGATGTGGTGCAAAGCAAGCAAAAATGAAACATTTTACTTAAAGAGCTATTAGTGTTAGTTACTGTTAATGTCCTGCAAAAGTAGTAGTTCAAGCATATCCACCAAACCACTCTTACTTGAACTATTCCCAGGTGTTATTAGTATTCCTGCTGCACAGTACTTCAGAAGATGCTCAGGCAGTCTGTTGATGTTCAGGGAAACCCCTAGATTTCCTTTATTATTCATGGGGATTTCCCTGTCTGCTGCAGAAAAACAAGGATCAAAGTGTTTTACATGCTGTCTCATGTCTCAAGATTCTTCATCACACTTAAACGCCTAAGGAAGTGAGTGGCCACAAATACAATTCTTGAAATACTAGAAGTGGGTGCAACACAAGCATATTTTACAAACTATTTTATGAAAACAACATTAAAAATACCTTAAGGTTCAAATTGGGGGTCTTTTTCATACTACAGGGAACACTGGGGACCAAAAGAAAGTACTTCTGTAGTTTTATAATTGCACTTTTTTTTTTTTTTTTTATTAACAAAGCAAGTAGGAGAGAGACAACAAAGCTAGGAAGATGTCTTAAAGCAAAATTAATTAGAGACAGGCCTGTGTGCAGTCTTTGATATATGTCTGTGTGATCTGCCCGTTTAATGACAAAGTGTTCCATAACATAGATTGTTCAAACAAACAGGGCATTGGGCTATAGTGTGAATTTCTGCCTGTGCTGATGTTGCCACAGGTCTCTCACCCATGAATCCAGTGTGGTGGCCCTCCCTCCTACAGCTCACCAAGCTGGTTAAACAAGTGCCATGTTTAATACAACATACACTTCCCTTAAATGTAGTAGAAAAGAATGTCGAGCTCAGAGAGGTTATCTTCACAGGGAGTGGATGACTGATACCTTGTTTTTCAACAGTGACTATGCTGAAAATGCTGACTTTCAGTCACTCCCTAGAGACACTACATGTGCTAGGTAAAAAAAGAGACAGACAGAAACACCCTGCGTACCGTTAATCAGTCCTTGACAGCTCTGAATTTCCATTTACTTGTTGAACCTTGTACTTGAGACAGGTATTAGTTATAATGAGGGTAAACAAATATTTAAATATTTAAATTAATATGTGTAATGGTGCTGTTACAGTCCATTGGAGATAGGAATCCCTTTTAGGTGTAAAACTTACTTGTTTATGTGTTTAGAACAAATGTGAAATAATGATGAAAGAAGGTAATTTCCCACCAAAGTCTGATGTGAGCAGGACTGCCCACATCTGTGTCTAGCAAGAATGTTTTTACTCCCTCCTAATTTCAAACTTGGGTGGTTTTTTTGATGAAATCATCAAATTTTGGTATCAAGATAAAAGACAAGAAACCTGTGTGCACACACGACTGATCATAGTCATTATTATTCAGCTTTTCAGCACTATAGGGATGGTCGCAGTCTATCTGAATATATGCAAAACCTCCCTTGTTTGTCCTTCCGTAACTTACATATATGTGCCTGTAATCACACTCGGATTTTTAAAACATGAGAAATTTGAAAATGAAAGAAAGGCAACAATGTTTACTCTAGATGAAAATCTGTGATCATAAGGGCTGAAATTCACTACAGTCTGCTTGAAATATGGTAAGTTATATTTCAGAAAAGCAATGTTCATATCTAGGAATAAAAATACAAAATTAGCAAATATTAAATAACTATGTTTCTGTACATTTTGAGAATAATGGGCCAAGTAAACCTTAGTAAGTGAGATTTTAATGGAGTTAATCATAGAGTTGATGATCCTTCTCCTCTTAAGTTTGATTCCGATGAGTTCTACATGAAAAAACAAAATTACAGTTTTGTGCTAAAGAATTAGTGGAATTTCACAGGAGCTATTTCCATATATGTGGAGAATCTGAGAGCTTGGACTGCTTGGGACAGAGATGCCTAAGAAACCTTACTGCACAGCATATTCTCAGGCTATGGAGGGATGATGGAATAAGCTGCCTCCAGCCATGGTTGCCGCAGGAGCAGGAGGCTCTCTGCTTTGTCTCACTTCTTTTCCTAACAGAGTCACTTAGAGTCTCAGTGCTCTGTACTTACTTGTACCTAGTTTCTTGGAAAGATGGGCTCTGATATGCTTCATTTGTTGTCATCCAGCTTGTTTGCTTTACGCTTTATCCTGATGAAGGATGTAACTACAATTTCATAACTTTTCCAATCACCTTTTGTCCTGTCCTACTGTGGTGGCGTAAAAGTTTAAGGGGCTGAGACACAATATGCTTTTTCCAAATGACAACGCTAGATGGTGTCCCTGCACTTCCCAAAAAACCTACACAGTCTAGCCTCAGCTTGGAAATCTCGGAAACAGTGAAAACAGTGGAGTGATATGATGTGATATGATGTGATTATGTGTATTATGTGTACATGTGTTGCTGTGTTTTGATCCTCACACACCATTTATGTGCTTAGTTAATGACATGTGAAGCTATTTTCTCTGTTAGTCTCTGCTAATAACTATTCTAGGCACATGCATGTGTTTCCTTTCCTGTTTTCTCCAAACACCCACACAGAATGGGAGTACAGTTAATTTGAGGAGGTTAAGGATAATTCCAGAAGATAGGACAGTTATTTGTGGTTCTGGTCCCAATCAAGTGAATCCTCTCTCTGTGTAAGGGGCAGGTCTCCTAATCCAAGCTACCTTGAATTTCAGTGTCGTGTTTGTGTGCACGTGTCTCTGCCAGACTGAGACCTGCACATCCACAAATGTCTCTCCAACAAAATGTTTTCTACACACTGTGCTGAATCTAAAGCACTAAAGACTTGACTCCTCAGAGAACCATACAGAACTTCATTTGTGAGAGAAAAATCCAACCTGAAAAGTTAGATATGAAGGGCTTTTCACTTTTGTTTTGTAGTGCTTTGGGTGTTTGGGGGGTATTTTTGGATTTCAACAAGGAGCGTGGAAATTGCAGAAGGACATGCAGATTGCAGAGTGGTTAAATTAGGAATACTGAATGCCTCCTGCAGCACCCTGCAAGCTCCTGTCCAAAGGCTGGATTAGGTCAGCTACTCTGGATCTTGCAGCTAGTCTGGTTTATTCATCTGGGAACTCTGCTGATGCACATCCCCAAAGGAACTGATGGGAAGCGAGTGACAGAGACTAAAGCACAAATAGGTCCTGAACAGTGTCTTGCTATAAGCAACACAGAGCAGACAGCACATTGTCTTGGTTTGGAAGGACAGGTATCTGTCAGGGAAAACTGGAGTTTCCCTTGGAATGGAGAATGTAAAACCCCCTCCCTCCAAATTATTATAATTTTGCAATTAGGAGCTTTCAGGCAAAAATATAGGAATAGGAATAACAGTTCTTTACTAGAAATATTTAAAATGCAAATGCAGTAATAATAATAATAATAAGTAATTTTTTTAAAAAAGACAAGCAAACAAACAAAAGTCCTAGAAAACTCTAGAAAATCCTAGAAACACAACCTGACACCCTGTCAGGTGGAAGTTGGAAGACTGTTGGAAGCAGTCCAANGTAATTTTTTTAAAAAAGACAAGCAAACAAACAAAAGTCCTAGAAAACTCTAGAAAATCCTAGAAACACAACCTGACACCCTGTCAGGTGGAAGTTGGAAGACTGTTGGAAGCAGTCCAAATAAGTCCTCCTGGAGAGACAGATGTGGTTCTGTTGGAGTAGAGATGATGACAGATGAGTCCAGTCTTCCTCTGAGTATCCAGTGGAAAAGAGAATGTCTGGGGTCCCTGTGTCCCCATTTTTATCTTGGTAGGAATGGCTGGCTCCCCCCACACTGGGTAGAGCATCTCACAATGCGATGGTGTAATGTGTCATGTCACTGGTGAGCCTTAATGGCCCATTAACAGAAAATATTCCCCCTGGAGGGTGGACAGTAGTGAAAGAGATAAAAAACACTGCCCCACCTGGTTTTAACAGCTGGCCCATTATCAGAGGGCATCCGGGCCCATCCCCCCTGGAGTTACAAGAGATAAAGAAAAAAGAAACCATCCCCCAACTGCTTTCTACAGATGAAATAGAATACACTTTTTTTGGTTACATAACCCAAGGCACATGCCCTCTCAGGCTTCTCTGTAGTTGTGCTGTAAATTGCAGTGTCCTCCCCTGATGGTGCAGTGGTGGGAGACGGTGACAGCCCTGGAGGCAAAGCCAGAATTGTGCCTCCAGTGCCCAGGAAAACCAGCATCCAGTGGTTGGGTTGGGTGTGTTTTTGTTCAGTTTCTGCCCCTGTGTGTGGCTGGCACTGCCAGGCTTGCTGAGGGCTCCCTCCCCCCTTCCCACACACCTGGGCCATACAGGCCCTCTGCACGCCTGTACCAGGAGCTAAAAGGAGTGGTTAATTCCCCTCCCCACCATTTGTGGTCAAAGGGTGAGCCCTGCTGAGGCCAGGCTGCCATCTGATTTCATCCCTCCTGCTGTTCATACAGCCTTGCATTTGGTGCTCTGGCGTTAAACTTCATTCCTGAGGGCTACTTGAATGAGATAATTGTTCTGGACCTTAAAGGGGCGTAAAGTAACTGCTGCAAGGAGAGGATGCTAACCAGCTGTGCAGCTGCTTTCCCTGGTAGCATCCAGTGCCGATATTAGCAAATACCACCAGTTTGTATTTCTCTTGTTAAGGACATGGTGAGTTTTAGGGTTAGTTTTTTGGGAAGATAGAAAGTCTGGACCTCTGTAATTTATTTTAGTTTTAGAAGGTGGAATCAGATTGCTGCGAAAGCAGTATGATTGATTTACAGTATACTTGGGAAGAGAAGGTGCTGATGTCTTAGAGGAGGTGACTATGCTGGTCAACAATATATTGGTAAAGACTGGAAGCTGCCTTAGGGAAGGAGAAGGCATGAATGAAGAGCAGGCCTCTTTTGTATCCAACTATTTCTTACTTTGTTGCCCTTTCTTCCAGTTGAATAGGCAATCTCTAAGGCTAGGACTACAGCCTGGGTTACTAAAGTACTCTGAAAAGTAGAGGTAGCCCTAATTCAGAACTATTTTTAATTAAGAACACTGATCAGTGTCAGACCTGGGCCAAAATAGCTCACAATGAGTGAACTGTTTCTTCTTTGAAAGGGAATACCACAGGGAAATGTAAGAAAGGACTGGCATATCTGTGAAATTGATCTCTGTTGTGCTGAAAATTTCCCTATATATGTCCCCAACAATCTTCAAGAATGTAATTCTAAGCCTTGGTAGCAGCCTCTAGCCTAACTTCTTGTCTTTCGAGTTCTTGGCATGTTCTTGGTGTTTCTGTGCAAGCACACAAAGACACGTTTGTGGGCCAAGGACAAATCAAAATGAGCGAAATGTTCCTAGTTGCGCATTTCTGCAAAAAGTCAGAGATGATCCCCTGATTTTGTTGAGTGAAGCTCGTGTAAGTATGATTCACAGGAATTTTCTCTCTCTTAAGTCCTCATTGTCACAGATTTGTCTTATCCATGCGTGTCTTAACAACAGAGGACAGATGTACATTCTGAAAATTCACCAAAGACCTATCACAAGGCATATGTCTGTGTGTCTGTGTGTCTGTGTTTGTCTGTATGTCTGTGTTTGTCTGTGTGTCTGCGTCTTTGTGTCGAAGTATAACCATGCAAAAAGCAGTAACTTGTTTAAAGGCCTGAAATGCCCTGCCATCTGGATTTCCAAAAGTTGGATGAACGAGGAAGGGAATAAAATAGAAGCATCAAGCACTTTGCAATTGTTATACTGAATTCTCAGATGGAAAAAAGACAGCTGGGACAAGGTGATGTTTCATAGAAAAAAAAACTGCTATAACTTGCCTTTTGCTGCTCTGTGTGACTTTATGAGAAATCAGTAAAATATTTACAGGTTATAGCTGTAAATATTTACACTGCCCATCAGTGCCTAGCGAAAAGTCAAAAGACAATGCACACAAAGTAAAATAAAGGAAATGTTACTTAAACACAATTACTATTTTTTGTGGTGTAAAGGTAATTCATGACAAGCCTCTTCATTTTCGGAAACATTAAAAAACCTAAGTGGAAGCAGGTTTGGACAACCTGTATGACCCTATTTTGAGCAGAGAACTGAACTAGGTAATTTCCAGAGGTGCTTCCAACCACAGCCATTCTGTCATTCTGGGAAATCATTTTTCATACAGAATAACTTCTATGATTTTAGATTAACTACGGTAATAAAAAGAAGACTGTTCAATACACCAATAGTAAACTGCTGAGGGAATTGAGAACCTTAGAAACTTAAAAATCATTGACTGAGATTTTAAGACCAATGTGTCAGAAGTCTATCTTGAGACCTCACCACAGAACCCATCTGGGTCTATATTAATTTGAAAATCTGGCTTCTTGGTCCTTGATCACTTGGCTTATTTTCAAAAACATACTTCAAAAGTCCTGTTTTCCTGGATTTGCATGGAAATTGAACTTTATGATGAAGTTCCACTCTGGCCTACTGAGCACTTCTTGCAGGTATTCTTTAATGGCTTGGTGTGGTACCAACATGCATAAACTGCTATTTGATTCAACACTAACTCTGACAGAAACCATTTATCTTCACAGTACTTTATCACCTGGTGTAGCAATGCTTGAAATGATTAGCTTATTGTTTTAGGCTTTGTGATTTTTTTTCAGAAGAGCATTTAGAGCCAAACTTAGTCAAAAGGGTCAGACATTGCATTTCAATGTTTTTTCCTATAACTGCTTTCTTAGAAGGGTAAGAAACTGACTTCTTAATTTCGTTTTCATTTAAGACATCAGTCATGTCCATTCAGCATATTAGTAATTCTTGCAATTATAGTATTACAGAGTGCAGGGGTACTTTCCCATACAGAGTTATGTCATTGTGAGATTGATCAGGAGCTCTGTGCAATTATGAGCTCTGAGGGGGTTTTTGATTTCTGGTTTGGGGTGGATTTTTTGGTGGGTGGGGTGATTTGTTGTTGTTGTTGTTGTGTTATTTGGTTAGTTGGTTGGCTGTTTTTTGTGATTAGAAGTATTACATTTGAAAAAGACCCCTGCTTCACTGCTATGGGATATACACTCAGCAGAGTCTGTATGAATAACATCATACCCTAAAGAAAAATTTATTGCATTGCCTATTTCATGTTCCCAGCGGAGAGAGGTCTGGCCCCTGAGGGCCATCATGTCCCTCAGAGAGTGCCTTTGCCAAATGCTGCAGGGGAGCTGCTGGCCCACACCTGGCGGGACACGGGCCAGCAGCGCCTGCACCACAGGAGCAGGGAACACAGGAGCTGTTGCCTCCTCTTTCCTCGCAAATTTCCAATATTCACAACACACTTGAGTTGTTTTTTTTTTTGGGGGGGGGAAGGACCTTGCCTAGTAGATATGCTAAAACCACTTATGTACAAGCCACTGAGATCAGTATGTACCATTGGTTTCCTAGTTTCTGAGCTCATAATCTGTGCCATATCACAGATTTCTGTCCATTGTCCAGAACATGATTAGCTATTTGTGAAATACACTGGCAAGCAAAAGTGGGTAAGCCATTACAGATTGATGTCAACAAAATCAAAATACCTTATTTTAACAGAGTGCCACTTCTTTCACCAAGTGGTTAGCCTTCATGCTGTGGCACTTCTGTAAGCCATCTTTTAGTGACTGGGCAGTGGGATTATGAGGGAATGCAGAAATATGTGAAGTGGCTGGGTATTGTTAATTCAATAAGAATGGTGCCTTCAGGCTTATGTGAGAGATTTTATTGGATTGATACCAGTGTATGCTCTCAGGGTAGAACACCACAGAGCCGATCATTGCTGAGGGATTTTGGGACTGCTTCTCTACTTGCTACTTGATTACAGGTCACTGAGGTTGCATTAGTGGAAACACAGCCTGAGAGGATAAACAGGGGTTAAAGGACTTGTGAGACCCATGTGAGTCATCCTGTGCTTAGGCCAGTGGCTAAGGAATTAAAAGATTTAGGAGGAGAGGCTGAGGTCACTTGGTTTGTTCACCTTGGAGAGGGGTGAGGGGTGAGAGGCTGAGGGGTGACACCATCATGAGGAAGTGACATCTTCCTCAAGAGGGACAGCAAAGGGGGAAGTGTTGATCTCTCTGGTGACCAGCAATAGGACCTAAGGGAAGAGAATGACGCTGCATCAGGGGAGTTCAAACTGGGACATTTTTCTGGAACTTTTGGTGTTTGGGTAAACATCTAGTATGCATGCTCAGTTTAAGCATTTGCATTCATTCATTCATTCATTCATTCACCCAAAGATGAAGCCAAAGGAGGGCCAATCAGACACAGTTATGTTGATACACACAGACAAACTCCCTTACATGAACAGTCTTACTGTGTGAGTGTTACTCTGCTTAAGAAGGGTGGTAGAGCTCCCACTGACTTCCACACCAGCAGCTTTTACCCCTGAATACAACTGGATTATCAGGTGAACAAGTTTGGTGCAAACAAAGCCATGCTGTACATGACTCCAGTGGCTGTGGCATTGCAGTGCACCTGAAGTCTGTGCTCATCAGCTGAGCACCTGCCCTGCCCATAGTGTGGAGGAAACAAGTATTTTGCATGGGTGCAGGTGGGCCTCAGTATCATAAAAACACTTGATGTGCAAGAAACCTACCCTCAAGGCACCTGTGTGGCCAGCAAGACTGTGTCAAAGGGACACCAGACTGAGAGATAAAAATATGACAACCTATGTATCAGGTTTTACCTAACAAACTGAGCACCCATCAAGACACAGGGTTCAGGCTGTTCCTCTTCATATCTGTCTGTCAGTTTGCACTGCAAGAGGAGATATATGACTTTCTTAATGGGCTTATGTCCTTAGACTGAAAATGTTTCACAGTTGTTACACTAATTCAAATTCTCATTAAAAAAAAAAAGATAATTTCATAACATGGGAATGTTCATGTTCATGGGGTGATTCATGTTAATGTGCTTTTCCTACATGGAACCTGATAGAAATGGTATTTATTTTTCTTTAGCAGACCTTCTCCTCAAAGACACTTAATGGGATGTGTGTCCCACTGTGAGCATATACATGACTTTGTGAAATTACTGAACAGAGCATTCTCTGCCTAAAGTCTACAACAGATAGTGATGAGGGCTAGCAACAAATCCCACCCAATGTGTCCTACAAAGTTTTTTGCATTGCTCCTTTGCACATCAGGCATTACGCACTTATTTTCACATTTTTGTTAAGGCCACAGGTAAGTTCCATGATGTTTGACTTGGCTGATAATTATTACTGTTTCCTATTAATTACCTCATATTGGAGGGAGTCCTTCTGGCTAGTCAAACCTGTAAAGACTCCAATGCACATTAATCAGTGGAACATAATCCTTTTTTGCTACCTATGGGACATGAGTGTGCTGAATACTATGGAGAACGCACAAGATAATTTCAGAGATTTACTTTTCAGTATGAGCCTTCTAACAAAAAAATTAGACATTAAAATAATTGAGATAATGAAGATTTGGGCATCTTTAGCAGCTGTCAGTCATAAATGCCTCTTATCATTCTATTGCACTATTTCCAGGATTTAAAAGATTTCCCATGGCAAACAGGTCCTGCAACATTTTGGAGAAGAGGACTGTGCAGTACCAAACACCTGTTGAAAACCAGGACAGGAATAGCATACAGCTTGGTTGACAAAGACACTTTACAAGACTTGTGAAAAATAAATTTATCTCCCAGATGGGCAAGGTTTATCAGTAAGCAGCACCGAACAGCCCTGTTGGCAGCACTCACCAGTCTGCTTCACAAGACGCAAAACATTAACAACCATTGTCAGTCCCCTCTGCTCTTTCCTGTTTCTTTGCATGTTCAGCTCTTGAGCTCAGGTGCAGTTTGTGTCTCGCTGTATCAGGACATAAAGTGCTTGAGACAAAATACACTAGAATAAAAACTGATGTTCCTTTCACAAGGGAAGGCCGAAAGCATTACAGGGGATTCAGGCCTACCTCAAATGTAGTAGTATCTTGAAGACTTGAAGAAGGCAGTGACTTGAAGATTTTCCTTAAGCCAAAGATAAGAGTGTCACAAGAATCATTTCTCTGTTACAAAGCTTAGGCACTGTGCTGAGTTCCTGACACAGAACAGGCAAAGGTAGTTGAAATAATTTTTTCTTTCATTTCTTGTCTTTTGCCTTGCAAAGAGTAAAAGTAAAATCTAGCATAATTTTCATGTCTTCTAAGATCTCTGCAGGGTGTCTTCCCATGCCTTTGTGAATGGAATATAAAAGTCTTCAGAAAAGAGAAAGAACATTTTAAGGTGAAGTAGAGAATTTTAAACAGAGATCATATTTTTGCCCAAGAAACATAAAATGTCATGCAAAGCATCCCTTTGAAAAGACATGTGCTGCTCTTACAGGTTAACCCAAGGGAAGGTTCAATGGGATCAGATGGAGGAGTCACCAAGGAGTGAGAACAGCAGTGTTTGTTCAAAAGGTGTTTCAGACCCCTGGTTTAGAGCCAGAGACCTGTGAGGATTTTGCAAGAGAGGCAATAGATACTGCAGTGAAGTAATCAGCCCAGCATCTTACTTCGGTTTGAGACACACCAATGCATTCTGCTGCAATCACAGGATTCGGAATTAAAGCCCTCCTTGTCTGCTGTTTTCTATCAAAAATTTTCTTAATTTCTCCTGCCACAGTAGAACCTACCATCTGGGCTCACACGACACTAATTACAAGTTAATAATTGCACTTTTTTTTTCTAATTTTTTATGCTCTGCATGGTGGATGATTATTGAAGAACTTACAGAAATAGGAAGTTCTAAAGATCACTTTGGATGCCTTCTGTAGCAATAAAACTAGGCTCAGAAAGCCGCCATTCCCTTGACTTTTAGTCAAGTGCGATTCAAAGCTTGATCAACAGAGGGAGATACAGCATAACTTATCAACACATTTCTCAGGCCAGTACACTGTCAGTTCAAGTCTTCCACACAGAACTCAATGGATTTAGCAAATCTAATTAATTTTATATTGATGTTGATAGTTACTGTGTCTTAACTGCTCACTGTACATATAATATTACACTCTCAGGACATCAAAGACACCCTTTGGGTCTCAGTTTCAAAGCAAGCCTTGCTCTTGTGCATTTTACTTTAATTAACATTAGGCTTGGAAAGCTGAAGTGGGAGTCTGTGCACGTTGCAATCAAGGGCATTGTGAGGTATGGAGGATCCCTGGGAAGTGAGGTAGGATGCACACAAAGAGCCACCCTGGGAAACGAGCACTCTGCCTCCCCCAGGGACCTTACCTGCTGCAGGATCTCCTTACCTTCAGCAGCCCCACTCCTGCAACTGGAAGCAATTTAGTCCTTAAACCGAGGCATCAATCCACAAGCAGCTTTCTTGCATAATGATGGAAAGAAGGTCTCTGAAACGCCTGGGTTTTTAAATTGGGATATTTTAATATCCTCTTGACTTACGGAATGAAAATGCAATTGTCCATGGGAGTCCTGCTGCCCCTTGCCTACTCTGCTGCAGCAATCCACATGCTGCTCGGGCTCATGCTGTCTGGCACCAGGTTTACACAACAAACCACACCAAAGGCTTTTTGTAAAGCTCCCTAACGACCTTTACGGCCTTTTAAAAAGAACAGGGCTTTCCCTTTTTACTGTGTAGCCACAGAATCACAGAACAAATTAGGTTGGAAAGTACTTTTGAGATGATTGAGTCCAACCTCCGACCACCTTGTCAACCACACCATGGCATTGTGTGCCACACCCAAGTCTTTCCTCAAACACCTTCAGCGGTTGGTCACCAGGGACGGTGATTCCTCCACTTCCCTGGGCATCCTATTCCAATGCCCAATCACCTCTTCCAATAGACAGAAGACTTAAAAGAAAGGAAAGGAAGGATACTAAATAGTTGAGAATAAAAGTGGACTAGGAAAGAGTAGAAAAATAAACGTCAAACGTCAATGCCTTTCTCAACGCTCCTCCTTC
This sequence comes from Cisticola juncidis, assembly GCA_013400215.1. Lineage (NCBI taxonomy): Eukaryota > Metazoa > Chordata > Aves > Passeriformes > Cisticolidae > Cisticola > Cisticola juncidis. The sequence continues at coordinate 113,756 of VXBR01010371.1, forward strand.
TGCCCCTGCTACCCCCGTCCGTCCATTACAAGCCCATGACTCAGTACTCCTGTGTTGGCAGGCTTCAGAAAGCAGGAATTTTGTGTTGGGCCAGTATCTGTCAGTTTTCTGTTTGAGGACGGCACATCCACTCAGCACGTGGTGAGAGGGAGGTTTGCTGTGGAGTTGTCACGTTTAGCAGCACTTCCGACTGGGGCTGCTTTCTGCCCTGCAACAGCATTGCCCCTTGGGCAAGCCTTCTCCTTCGACGTTCACCTGCCTGATTCATTTCCTAAAAGCTTTTACAAGTCCTTCTATCCTAAAAAAAAAACAAAAACAAAAACAAAAACAAACAAACAAACAAAAAAAACAGGAAACAAAACCACACCACCCTCCAGGATACCAGGATACGGCCCATACAGGCTCGTTCAGGTTTTTCTGGGGAGAAGAAGGTAGGTCGATGAATTTACTCCTGTTTCTTCGCTGTGCTTTTTCTCACCCCGCAAACCGCAAAAACGTGCTGGTTACAGCCTTTCCAACCATATCCATGCTCATATGACTACAAGGCGGGGGGCGGCGGTCCCCTTTTTCTTTTACTGGGGATAGATGCAAGAGCAAAGCGGCGTTCCCGCTCCAGACCGCTTTCAGTTTCCATTCTTCAGCTGCACTGAAGGTTCTTTTTCCCGTCCCTCCCTGCTTGGGGGCGGTTCCCACAATCTCCCCAGCAGGTCTCCCCTCTGAGCTGCCGGGACCGCAGCCCCGGGATCGGCCCGCCGGCGGCGGTGCGCAGCCGGCCTCGCCATGACGGCGGAGGAGAAGCAGAACCTGCGGTGCTACAGGCGGTACATCGAGAGGAGCCTGAACCCCGTGTACATCCTCAGCAACATGACGGACTGGCTGTCGGACGGTGAGAGCCGGCAGCGGCGCTACCCCCGCCCCCCGCCCCTGCCCCTTCGCGCCCCCCTNCCGGGACCCGCAAGGGCGCTCCGTGGGCCCGGGGTCCGCTGCCGGCCCGGTCACACTGGGACAGACGCCGTAGGAAAAGGAAAGCTGACAGAGTCTGGGAGTAAGCCTGTTGGGAGGTGAAGCAGCTGGAGAAAGCCTCATTGGCAAGAGACTTGTTTGTCTCAGAGCCTTTACGGAAAAAACAAGACAGCTATTGTTCTCTCCAAATACAATGAAAGGAGGCTAAATCCTCTGAAACAGAAAGCCAAATGGGTTTCAGGAGGTCCACAGGCCCTGTGTAGCGTGGGATAACTTCACCCAACAACAAAGTCTTAAATGACTTTTTACATTTTTTTAAGATTACTCGGTGGCATTGGAAACCTTCTGTTTCAAGAAGTAACCATTAGTATAAGGACGATTGTTCCACAGTAGCTATAACTACTTCACGTGTAAGTTCCTAATCCAATTTCCTTTATGAAATGGAACAGAAGAAACTGTGAAGGTATAAAATAAGTAGCATCTGCCAGCTTTCTTGTATACATGTATATTGTATCACAGACTCTTTTTGGTCATTTATTAGATATGTTGAACCCCACAATCTCATGTCGTAAGCTACTTTTTTTTTAATTTCCTCACCATTAATTATTAATAATTACCTCGGTGAACAAATATTACAAAGTTTCTTATCACTTGGACGTAGCCCATTCATCCCTTAAAGCAAGTACGAGGTCCAGAGCAACCTTTTAACAGTCTGTGATAATACCAATTTCTGAATTTCAGAACTGTCTGCTTTGAACTTCCTACTAGTGGTCAGTTTGGTGTATCTTCAGCAAAAATTTGAAACAGCCTGCTGTTTCAAAGTGCTATCCTGCTATCCCAAGGACTTGTTAACTGAGCCAGAGACTAGAATTTGGGATTACTCTTCATTTTGGCAGATCCAGGGATAAGTAATTCTTAGACTTTTAAAGACATTATGGTGGTAAGTATCCACACGACTCTCCTGCTCTTCTAAAAGGAAGTAAGAAGTTTGGCAAATTGCTTCTGTTTGCCTACAGGTTCCTCTGAGACCCTGATCTGTTTTTTTCCACTTCAGAAGCTTACACAGCAAATCACAAAGTCCTTAAAATATGCTTCCCTGCCACTGTCTGTTCCAGGACAGTATTTCCAGCTATTTGATGACTGTCTGTGTTGCAGGTGTCTGTACTGCTTTCAGTCAGGGACTGGCTTGAATCCAGTACCACAGGGATTTTGGAAGGAGGGTGGAACCAAGGAGAAGAGTAAAAGATAGAATGGTGGTAAATAAAAGAAAGGGTCATCAAAGCATCTTGTGATTCTGAGTAGTGTCTCTGGGAATCCTGTGGAAGAGTATCATGGAATGGAAGAATTACAAGGATTATATGACTGAAAGACAGGAGTGGATATAGTTGCCTAGTGCCTATGTGACCTGTGACATAGTGTGGTTCTTTTTTGTTTTTGCAGGTGCTTCTGCTCTTTTAGTATAGGGTTTTTCATACTGGACATACAAGTGCTATAAAAGAAAATAGTCACTTATTAGATAGAAATGTTATGTGCCTCACCTAGCTTTTTATCATTTACAGCACAAAATAATTTTAATTTCTCTGGCATGGCTGAGAAAATATTTTTTCAGCTTGTTCCTACCTATTTCAGATAGAGATTGAATTCACAGTAATGATTTATCTCTTTTTCTGAAAGGTTACACTGGACTGGCAGAAGCAATTGAAAATTGGGACTTCAGCAAACTGGAAAAACTGGAGCTGCACAGGCAGCTGTTAAAGCGGATAGAAGCAACAATGCTAGAAGTTGATCCTGTAGCAATCATGCCATACATAAACACATGCCTGATAGAGAGGGAGTGTGATGAAATCCTGCAGGTATGGTAAAATCCTGGGTTTTGCCTAGTTTTGCTTCAGAGAAGTGCTGGCTGCCTCACCTGTGGGATGAATCAGGGCCTGTGTGACGGGTGGCTGGGTGAGGAGGATGGCTGGCCACAGGACCACCAGAATTTTTATAACTTTTTTCTTTTCCTATTCTGAAATGGAAAGCCTCAGATGTTTATGGCAGATGGAGGTTATTACAAGGACTTTGCCAGACAGAAATTGATGGAAGAGGTCTGTGATGTTTCACATCATTTACAAATATTGAAACAAACAGCCTGCCTATTGTTACAGTCGGCTAAGTTTTGTGTGTGACTACACTGGCAGAAGTTGTAGTGGGTAAATGGCTGAATCTTACCGTAAAGCTTTTATTCACTGAGGAAGAAGTGCAGTTTTCAACTGAACATCAAATGTAACAAATTCTCCTGCTAGGCAAAGCACAGTGGGTTTGATTGTCCAGGACCTACAGCAGTTTCTGTTTGCGGTGTGTGCAGATCAGTGAATACAGGAGCAAAGCAGCCGGGATAACTAAACTCATTGAATGCCTCTGTCGCTCGGATAAAGAAAACTGGCCCAAAAGTCTTCAGCTAGCACTGGATAATGCAGGATATTACAATGCAAGTGAACTGTGGAATATAAGAGAAGGTAAAATGTGAATTTTTTTCATGATACGTTTTTCCCATTTTTGTACCAGACAGTAATTATTTTTCAGGAGAATCAGAATAATTTAGAAGGATTCTGTCAGACTACTTTGTGGTTTAAAAATAGAACCTTTTAAAAATTTATTTCAAATGTCTTTTATATGTAATTAAATATAAGTACTATCCTTCAAACAGGCAGAAATTACTTTTTGGCTCTTTTTCCTCCCATATGGTTGGCATGGTACCTTTTTTTGGTAAGGAGAATCAGGCAGCAGAAGCTCTGAAGGCCTAAAAATAGCCAAATAGTTATCTTCTTCCTTCTCTTCATAATTCAAATTTTGCCATCTTTTTGGTTGCTTGAGTTGTGATAGATGCAATATTTTCTGATAAAATATGATTCATAATGTGATCAAGTCTAGAGAGTCATACACTTCTATGATCTCCAGAGCAGATAATATATCTTTTTCTAGGAGAAATCGATAAGCAGCTCTTACCAAGCTATTATGTTCATATTTTGTAAAAGTGCAGAATTGTCTTTTGTAAGATTTTGCTTTTGTTGTTGCATTTACCTTTCCCTCCTTGTGTTACCATGAGGGTTTTTCCTAGCTGCCTGAGCATTCATATTAGAGAAGAAGACTCTACCTTCTCACGCTCTGTTAATGTAAACACCAGCTATGTTTATGGAACATAGCCATGGCTTTGCATTCCATGCTGGGACAAACAAGACTGAGTGACAGTCACCTTGACCTATGTGGTAAGGAAGGTGGGAACTCCGTCCTCCAATCCACAGGCTTCATAGCACCTGTATAAAGGTGCCCCTTATGTAAATAAAGGAGGCTTCCTGCCCTGATCTCAGTGGAACCCAGAACCTGTGTCCAAGTCTCTCTTTCCCTGGAAGCCCCGCGCGGTGATATCCTTGAAAAATACTTGTATGAGTAACCTGCAGCGTAGGAGAATTTATAGAAGAATGCATTATTTTGCTACTAAAAAGTGATCTGAGATATACTGGACTGTATGTCTTCATAGTTACATTTGCCCTCTCCCTAGGTGCTTGTTTGAATTGTTTTGGGTTTTTTTAAGTTAGCAACAGGGATAAGATATATTTAAGTAGCTTCTAAAACTATATGTCTTATTTTGATTTTTTTTAATTACTGCAGTCAAAGGGTGTAATTTCTTATCTGTAGAATTAATTCTTATATGTGCAAAAAGTTGTATACATAATTAATAAACTTATTAAAATATAGGTAAAATAATACATAAGAGTAATACCTATATGTCTATAGATTTTATTTTATGTAGCTGGTGGTTATGCATATTATTTGTTGACAGTTAAATTTTTTAAGTTAAAGTTAACTGTCTTTTTAGGCAGGCTTCTCTAACATCCAGCTCAGCAAAGCCAAAGTCAGTCTACTGAAGAAACATTGTCCATATTGGAAACATTTTACTGCTGGCAGTTAAGAAGAGTCAGTACCAGAAATTAATTGCAGATACTATTTGCTTTCTGGAGCTGGATTGATGTGCACATGTGCTCTTTCTCCCACTCCAAAAGCAGTGCTTTGTGATCATGTGTTGTGTTTGCAAAGAGACTCTTCATGCAGGGCCCAGGGATGGTTCTTTGAGAAAGTATTAATTATAGCATCGGAGAAAATTTCTCTTTTGATCATTGCCTAACATAAAGAATTGCGATATTACTAGGTTATAATTTCTAGGTGCTTTCAGAAGATGGGGAGAAAGTGAGAGCAGAATCTCAAATTTACAAAGCTTCTTTGAATTCCTAAGAATTTTTCAGCTTGTGGTAATTTCTGGGTTACACAGTGACCTCTTTTCACTAAACATAGAGGATAAACTTTCCTCCAAATCTATTGCCTCCTTTGTTTTTTGGAAGTTGTAACACATGCATTTTGCTCTTCTAAAACTGAGATTCTCACTGCTATCCATCTTCCTTGAAAAGGAGCCTGTGTGCAGCATAATTTTATGTAGTCTTTTTCTTCCAGCAACCAACTCCTTCACCTTGTCACAGCAAATATGTTTTAAAAACCTAAGATCAGGAACATGCCCCTTTTTTTCATTTATACAGACAATGGCAAAGATGTTGATGGTGAAATGACAGATGCCTTTGAAAATCACTTTGAAACCATGATGACATTTTCTGAAGAAGCAGAATGTGATAATCTCAGTGGAAATCTCTCTTCAGTTTCAGGTAAGTCTTAAGAACTTGTGGTTGGTATTTTCCATTTCCTTTGATTCCTGAAGAACACAGATGTAGTGTGCCACCATGGAAGGTACAAATTAGTACAAATCTCTGACTTGATGTAGCTGTCTTCTGTTTTAATGTTTAAAGGACCTCGTGTCAGGCATTGCTAAGGTTAGGGCATGCCCCTCATTTATCACATATCTAGTGAAAAGTTGTTCTGTCAGCACATTATCAAAAAGGGTCCCCAAACATCAGCCTGTTGTTTATGCACCTCTTCTCTGATATAATTAATTCCCACATGACGTGATATTGACCAGCTTAGAGAACTGAATGTGACTGCAAAGGCTCTGTGCAGTGACTGTCATGGCAAATTTTGCTCCACCAGTAGCTTCTAGTTCCTGTTCCGTAAGTTCCAAGCACTCTGACAAGACCACAGTTTAAGAGAGTAAGAACTTCAAAAGTCTGTAGAGCAGAAGGCTAAAATAAATCCTGTGCGTGTATTTGGGGAAAAATAATCCCTTGTGTTTTCATTCTGAGTTGAAAAAAGACAAGTTGAAATGAGCATTGTCAGCCAAAACCTTGAAATTAGTTCATTTTATGAATCACAGTTGAGGGGTAACAAAGGTGTGCCATCAGACTCACACAAAATTTTTGTTTGGTGCATCTGGCCTGCTAAAAGATTTGTTTGTCAGAGAATGTTCTGTGTAGATTGCAAGGACTTCTCTAACTTTTTCATTTTAGATTGCAACTATATGGGGCACAGTGTATTTTCTGCATCTTTATTGCAACACTCTTCACAAAAACATTATTTTATTCTAGAAAGTGTCTATGAGTCTTCACCTGTTTATGAACCAAAGAAGGCTCGGAGCTACCAGATTGAGCTTGCACAGCCTGCTATTGATGGGAAAAACACATTGATTTGTGCCCCCACAGGTAAGGAGACAGACATTTCTTAGAAAAATTCTCTTGGTGCACATGGCTATGAAGGATAGGGAATGGTAAAGGTTGAATCAGACTTCTTCAGCCATTTATTTCAAAGCTGTCTTCCTTGCAGTAGATCCAGAGGTACCCTACAATTAAAGACCATGGTCAACACAGAGGCTGGCAATACAGATGTGTCTGGTGGCATGTCAGTACTTGTATTCAGCCCAGTCAGCATTCATTTCTGTGTTGAGACTTTGCTTTCTCACCCCTCAGTGTGGATTTTTCAGTTACAGCCAGTCACTAATCTTTGCAGATATTTAAGAAATTTGTCTTGCAACTTGAAGGAAAAATATGGTGAGTTAGCCTGAGGCTCCTCTATCTTCTCTACTGCAATGCCTACAACATCCAGACAATGTAATTTTCCCCTGAGCCCTGGAGTGGGATAAGGGAGGCAGGAGCAGAGAAGAGCTCTGGGGAGCCTGCACAGTGAGCCTGAGGGCCAAAGGAAAACAAGTGGGAGAGCAGTAAGGCTGCATGAGGAAGGCTGGAAGCTGAAAGGGCCTGGTGTCTATACATAGTCTGATTTGATGTGAGAGCACATGCTAAGAGTGGAAAACAGACTCAGTGATTTCAAAGAATTCAAATACAACTGCAAATGGATTTTAATCCCCAGTGACTGCTTAACAGCCTTTCCAGACTGAGATTGTGAGAGAGAAGGGATGATTCCCCACATGGGTAAGCAACATGCTTGTGTTCAAATCTGTTCCAGATATGTTCAAGTCTGGAAGAATAACAGCCCCATTGTCAGCCCCCCTTTGTTACAAGGCATTCAGATGAGACAAGCTACTGCTTACAGATACACCCTTTCATACTAGTCCTTTACCTTTCATGCTTTCTGTTTGAAGGATCTGGAAAAACTTTTGTGGCACTTCTGATTTGTGAACATCATTTGCAAAACGTTCGCTCAGGACAAAAGGCAAAAGTTGTCTTCCTTGCAACCAAAGTGCCAGTGTATGAGCAACAGAAAAATGTATTCAGGCAGCATTTTGAAAGAAGTGGGTAAGTGTAATTCTACGTGGTGGCTTCCTCCACAAAAAATAAAGTGCCCTATAAGTCAGCTGTGGCTAAGGCAAGGTGTTTACTGGTGAACAAGAGTGTTTGACAGTAACATCAGGATGATGTGTAGCTGCATTACCATGGCACACTTTGTTTGGAGAATCTGAAGTCTGATTTTGGACAGTTTAAGCACTCGTTGCACATCTATAGAAATGGTGAAAGTATTTCTGTACTTAAAGGGTGAGGTGTGTTCTCTTTGAGACTCCTTGCACACTTGCTTCCAAAGCTGAGGCAGTTCCTGGCAGTAGCAGTGGGATTCCTCTTGCTATTTTCAGTCTCTCTTTTTTAAATGGAAGGACCCAAACATCTTTATTTTTACAACTTCTAGTCAGAAAATGGTAGTCCACCTCTTAGACAGGACTGCAAATTGCTTAGAGGGGCATTAACAATCTATATCTTCGGATTTTGAGGGAACTGATTACTGAACATCCACATATGTAGGCTATGGGAAAAGGAGGCTGCTGGGCAGTCCCACATGATGCCAGACATGTACACAAAAGAGATGTTACATGTGAACTGACAAATGCAGCTTAAATGTACAAGTTAATCACTGCTCAAATATGATGTATTTTTGTTAATGGTAAATGAAAGTCCAGTTATTTATCCTCAGCTCTTTTTTTTTCTCAGCTTCTGTGGTCAAACTGCCAGCTCCAACTCTTTGACATTTGAAACTTAGTAACTGATTTTCACACTCCTTGAAAAGCCCATTTTTCTAGCTTTCCTTGAAACCTTTCCTATGATAAAGGTATCCTTTTTCATACTCTGTTTTTTGCATCTTCTTTCTAGATACTCTGTTCAAGGAATTTGTGGTGAAACAGTGGCAAATATCTCTGTAGAAAATGTTATACAGGACAATGACATCATTGTGCTAACGCCCCAGATTCTTGTGAATAGCATAGAGAAAGGGATCCTTAGCTCCCTCTCCATCTTCACTCTGATGATATTTGATGAGTGCCACAACACTACAGGCAACCACCCTTACAATGTGTTGATGGCCAGATACCTGGATCAAAAATTTGACTCCTCTGCAAACCAGCTGCCTCAGGTAAGGCCCTGCCCATCAGTGGTGGATAGAGGATTAGAGTAAAGTGTTTTGAAATGCAGTCAGCAAAGCCTTGCCTTTTGTGCTGATCCAGTTCACAGAGTTCCAGTTCTGTTAACAACGGCTGCAAATGGAAATGGTAGCATCTGGAACATTTTTCCATTCTTGGGCACTTCCAGGCTTTTTTCCCATGTTCCATCTTCCCTGCAGCTGCCAAGAAAGACTGATCAAGCATGGCAAAGACTGGAGTACTTGAGAGCAAATGGAAGAGCTGAACTGGAAAGAAAGCATGTAATTCATTAGTCTCCTTGCTACCTCTCTGTTGCTGTTTTCTGCCCAATAAAATGGGGCCACCACTGAGAAGATATCTCTGAATGAATGTAAAAGATGGGTTTGGGTGTGGGTTTGCTCTTCCTCTGTATGATAAGCACTGACAAGTACAGCTCATTACAGGTTTTTTAAGTTTAAATACTCTAAGTTTGAGTACCTACCTTGGAGAGGGCATGAAGGTACATACAGGTTTTGGTTCGTAAGATTTTGTGCCTGCTTCTTGTTTACTTCTGCTGCCTGTTTTGTTTCCATGTTTTTGAATATGGTGGCAATTTGGTGACTGGTAACAATATCTCCTGGCTTTGTTCCATTTGTGACAAAGGAGCAACCACTGATATTCATGTGTGTGCTTAGATTATAGGTTTAACTGCTTCTGTTGGAGTTGGTAATGCCAGGAACACTAATGACACACTAGAGCACATCTGTACCCTCTGCTCCTACCTTGACATACAGGCCATATCCACTGTCAGAGAGAACAAAGAAGATCTGCAGAGGTTTGGAAACAAGCCAGAAACACGTAAGCACACTTCCGTTTTATTTTCCTGTGAGTTGCAAAGCACCATGATTATGGCAGCTACCCAGTTCCTTTTTAATTTTTTAGATTAAGATACAAGCTTAAAAGTAAGCTGGAGTTTTGCTTCCTGTTACCTTGAAAGAAGTTTAGGCTTGCAATCTCCTGCAGTAAGGCAGTGCCCACTTGGGCATATTTTTGCTTTGCTGTTGATGCACCATCTCTAGTTTTCAGTTCTGCCAGTGAGGACTGGGGGCTGCTTTTTCTGTGCACCTGCAGTGCTCATTAACAACAAACTTGATTGTGATTGCATGGAACACCATGTGTAGCATTCTTCTGGACAAGAATTTGTTCTGTGCTTCCCGAGGAAATGTTGTACTTACTCAGCACACTGACTTACCTTTCTCTTCTCTAGATATCAGATGGGTTAAAATGCGAGCTCAGAATCACTTTGCAGACATTATCTCCGGTCTGATGTCTGAGACAGAGGTGTTGATGAGGAAGACTTACTCAGTGGGTAAGATGCTGTAGCATGCCTGTATTTCAGTCCAGTATTTGTGTGAATCCTTATACCTGCTAAAACAAACACTCTTTTTTCACTTCCTTTCTCCTTCATTTTTAGTTGCATTTAACCAGTATCTCCTAAATAAGAGATCACAGATAAGAGATTCAACTATTCTCCTGTTATACCTGATTAGTTTGACGATCCTAAACATTTTTGCTTGAATTTCAGCCTTGTTACATGCAACTAAAAACAGTGTCTTTTGACATGGCCAAATCCTTCTTCTGAATCCAAAGGGCTCACATTCAAAATGCAGTGGGCTGGATTTCATTGATGAGAGATACTTGTATTGACGGGGTGCCGGAATCTGCCGCTGTCTCCCGGCACGGCACCAAGGGCGGCTGCTCCCTGCCCAAGGCTGCTCTGAGGAGCAGCGGAGCAGGGCTCGCTCCCTACGGCACAGGGCTGTGCCACAGCGCCCGGGGCAGAGGCGAGAACGAGGGAGAGCTCTCTGCTCTGGATCCCAGGAGATTCATCTCCAAATGGGGTCCAGGGACAAAAGACTCAGAACACAACTGTGAAGGGACCCTTAAAGAGGGGAGGGTCGAGGGGAGGGTACAAATTTACAACCAATAGGAAAAGGAGTGGGGAGGAGCACAAAGCAGGGTTCGCAATACTTAAACAGTGAGGAGGCACAGGGGGAGGGAAACAGTCTAAACAAACCTATGGAGCTTCAAGGAATAGGGGATTTCCAGAGGAAGGTGTGGGTACAAGGAAGGATTGACAGCTCAGCAGGAGGAGGGAGAGAGAACAATCTGGATCAAGGGGCAGGACTAGGACAAGATGGACAACTAGGGGGGAGGATACAGCTTAGGACTGAACCAATAATACAGGGGGGAATGGAACAAACTATTGGATTAAAACCACACCGCCACCCTGTATGTTCTTATTTAAACATTTCTCCAAATCTTTCATACCCAGTCTGTCTCTGTTAGGAAAATAAGGAGCATCACAGTGGTATTACTCTGAATGTTGCAGTTTTTTCTTTACAGCAAAAGTTAATTTTCACGCTTGCTGGTCTGACACTTGTGTTTTCTCTGGTCTCCGAGCTGCATTTGGAGTTATTTCTAAGGTTGCCCTGGCCACCTTTTCTGGTCAGCATTCTGTCCTCTTTATGCTTCTGGGTACTCCTATTTCCATGTTTTACCAGGTCTCCATTATTTTCCTTTGAAAAGCCTTTGAGGTAATGTTTCAGAGTAGGACGTGTGCAACATGAGCATCACTGGAGAGAGGATATGGCTGTCCAAGAAAGGAAACAATTATCAGCAGGGTTCCGGTTTCAGGCGCTACTCTGGTGGAAGGGTTTGCAGAGAGGAGATGCATGATTGTGAAAAGAAAATGGGTCTCATGATCATGAGATTATTTTATAACCCTTCAGAACTCAATTGATCTTCTCTGCTTTTGCAGAAAAGTGGTGTCCAGTAAGTGGCTATTATAAAAACTGGAGAGCAGAAGGGAGTACAAAGCAGAGACCCGTGAATGGATACGTTTAGTATCAGCCTTGGTCCCTCCAGATCTGGATTAAAGGATGTTGTCTTTGCTTAGAGTGGTTTTTGCACGCTGACTGCAGTGCTTTAAACCTGTTTACCTCAGTTCTAGATTTACCCCCTACCCTTCACTTCCCAGATATTTGAGAGGGAACTATATTCTGGGGCAGGAAGGGAGAATTAAAACCCCCACACAACCAAAAAAAAAAAAAAATCCAACAAAACAACCCGTAAACAAGAAGCCTGATCAAAGAACAAAGACATTTTCAAAATGCATGTTACATTAAGCAAACACTTCTGAAGCTTATTCTGAAGCTTATTTATCACAGTTCCTCTTGCATGAATGGTAGTGGCTTCCCTTCTGTGGACCCTGTAGTTACGGAAGCCCATGATGCACTCAGTCAGAGTATGTATGCAGCAAACAGGTACTGCCTAGTTCTGCCTCAAGGACAGCCCTTTGAACAACATGTTGCTGGACTATTTAATGAATAAATATAACATATTGAGTAGCTGGTAATTCAAGGAACAATATGCATGCAGTTTTTTGAATACTGTAGGCTTCTTACAGCATAAGTGAGCTCTCATTTTCTTAGTAAAGTCCCTGCAGATGTGTGTATGTACACAGATCCTCAGTCGGGTTTTACTGGGTTAATTTTAGGCTAACACCTGTGTATACATTGGAACACAGGGATTGAAGAAGACAGAGCCAGACACTTCACAGGTGCTTCCCAGAGGCTGGACTAGAGGCAGTGGGCTCAAACAGAAATATTTAAACAACAGGAAGAACTTTTTCGCTGTAAGGTGGTCAAACACTGGAACAGGTTGCCCAAAGAAGTTGTAGACTCTCTGTCCTTGGAAATACTCAAAGCCCATTTGAACTGAGTGACCTGCTCTGAGCAAAGTGTTGAACTAAGGACTTCCACAGGTACCTTCCAGCCTCAGTGGTTCTGTGATTGTATCATAAAACTGTTCTTTTGCATAGGATTTTAAGAGCCGATATTAGTAGGAAATGTGTTATCCTCTAGCTAATGCTTTTTATTTGTAATTCGAGATGAAAAATTTTCTCTCTTTTAATAGATACCATCTCCCAAATTAACAAGAATTACTTTGGAACACAGAGATATGAACAGTGGATAGTTTCCACTCAGAGGAAATGCAGACTGTTGCAACTGGAAGATAAGGAGAAGGAGAGCAATATTTGTAGAGGCATTTTTGTTTGTACTGAACATTTACGGGTAAGTGGGTATTGTCTTTCCTTCCATGCAGAGGTAGAGTCATTCTGTTCCTTCTGATATAGGCATGTTCACCTAGAAGCAGATTTTGAGCCAAATTGTTCTGTTTAGAGTTGTAAAATATACACAGAGCTGGAAGGGACCCCAAAAGACCTGAGTCCAGCTCCTGTCCCTGCGAGGACATGCTCACCATAAGCCCAACAGCATTGTCCAGGCACTTCTTGAGTTCTGTCAGGCTGGTGCTGTGACCACTTCCCTGGGGAACCTGTCCCAGTGCCCAAGCATGCTCTGAGTGAAAAGCCTTTTCCTGATATGCAGCCTAAACCTCCCCTGACTCAGCTTCAGGCTGTTTCCATGAGTTCTGTGACTGGTCTCGACAGTAAAGAGATCCATACTTACCTCTCCACTAAGTGAGGATGTTGAAGACTGCAACAAGTCGACACAGGCTAAAGGATAAGGCATGTAAGAGATATCTCTATGATACTCACCAGGGCCAGATTAGTGCAGAGGAGACCTTGCAGTCCTTGTGTTGTCATGGAAATGGAAGAACACCACAAGTTTGGGACCCCTAATCTAGCTAAATAAAATTTGTGTTCATCCCACCCTGTGGAAAATGAGGCCTAAATGGATCTGTCTCTTTCCAAGCAGAAATTCAATGACGCTCTCATTATCAGTGAAGATGCCCGCATTGAAGATGCTTTGGCCTACCTAAATGATTTTTTCACCAAAGTAAAAAATGGACCATATACAGAGTTAGAGAAGCAACTGACGGAGAAATTTCAAGGTATTTCCCACAGTACCTGTGACAGTTGCAGGGGAGAAGAGGGCTTATGGTACGATGGTCTGGGCCTTTTCTTGAGAGTAACTGCAGCTGTTTTTCCTGCACTTTCCAGAAGATGTGGTGACTGCATGGGTGCAAGTGCAGTGTTAGGGCAGGTGGGGCAGACTAAATTTCTGCCTGCTAGACTATAAGCTTCTAGTGCAGAAGCTGATAAAAGAGTAATTATTGTGCCTGGATGATGTAGTAAGTTCTTACTACAGTAAGTGCCTGGCTTGGAGAGGAGGCAACAGTGCTCTTATGGCTCAGTGTCCCACAGGTAGGGGGATGGTTCTACAATCATGGATGCTGGTAGCATTAGATAAACCAACGTACACTGCTCAGTGCACTGCTAGCCTCCTGGCCTGTCCCAGTCTTCTAGGGAGAAGCAGGTGGCCCTTGTACCCTTCTCATTGGAAGTCAGAGGTTGTCACTGCTCTCTGACTTCTGATTTAGTTAGCAGTGGGCTATATTCCAGCCTGCAGTCTGGTATGTTGCAATGTTGACTGCAATTTTAAATCACTGGGCTGTCTGCCCTTGAGTGCCTGTTGTTTTCTAGAAAGAAATAGCACAAGAGCTGAGTTTGTTTTGATGCTGTCTTTCGATACACAGTATGTCACATAAGTTCTCATGTCAATTTGCTACCAAATGTGAGATATTCATAATGTAGGGGTTTTCCTGGGGATTTTGTTGCATTTAACCCATAGATTTCCATGCTCGCATCTGAAACAGCAGAATAGAAAGTAAAAAAATAAGCTAAAGGGAATGTGTGTGCTGTTTGAAAGTAGGTTTGTGTAGGAATTCTGCTTTCTGCATTAAAAATGGTAAATTTTTCAAGAAACTCCCTTTTTTTTGTTCTTTCAGAGAAAGAACTAGAGCTGACTGCCCTTTCAAAAGATGAGTCAAATGAGAATCCAAAGCTGGAAGAGCTCACTTGCATCCTGGATGAAGCATACCGCTATAACCCAGAGACTCGCACTATTCTCTTTGCCAAGACAAGAGCCTTAGTAGCTGTACGACATTTGTTTTTAAAACTCCTAAAATGGGAAGTGGGAAAATAAAAGGCCTCATCTATTACCCTTCCCATTTTCATCTAAAAGGAAAATGTGCATGTATTTAATCTTTCTAATTTATTTTACTGTCTACCTAAGCCCTGATGCTCTGAGGCAGAATGAGTGAAGTTTTTATTTCTTTTTCTGAAACCTACCTTACAGCTATGGTGTCCTTCATGACATCTAACTACATGTTGTAGTTGATCATTAAGCCATCAGCTTTTTATTTTAGGCCTAAAGTCAGTTACAACAAGATGTGTTTTAAGGGTTTTGGCTTTCAGGTTGTTGTGTTTTGAATCAGCAGCTCTACTCCATTACTGACTGCACATTAGGAGGTATTTATACATTTCTCAGAGGGTTCTTATAGATCTAAAGAAGGTCTGTGCCCTGGTTTTGATCAAGAACAAGGTAAAACTTAGTGCAGCAGATGTTCTCTGGACTCTTCTTACCACTGGTCTGTTTGATACTTGCCTATGACCAAGGATCTAGGCTGGATGATACTTTTTTTCCCTTACAGTACCTTGCTCCTAGAAAAGGTTTGTGCTTGAAGTGAATGTGCTGCTAATAATTAGCATGATTAGATTAAAACATTTACTGCAAATGTCAGCTGTCTCTGTCTACTGTAAACAGATTTATCAGCTGAACCACCCAGCCCCACTTTTTATCTTCTTCATCCAGAAATGCTGGATGAATTGCAAACCAGAAAAAGTTAAAAGCAAGCTAAAGTCCAAACTAACAGTACCAAGCATCGGCTGGCAGCTTGCCATTTTGGATTTAAAAGCCTAAAGTAGCTTGGCTGAATTTTGTTCTTCTGTAAGAGTAGTTTGAATGTGCTGCTGTCACTGTGTAGTAGAAGTCCAGTCTGTAAATAGCAGCTACTTTCCTTTGATGCCAGAGGTATAGCATTCAGTGACCTGTTAGTTTATAAGAGAAAAATGCAAACTTTTTAGCAGTGAAAAGCTGCTTCCTCTCTAGCCAGCCTTTAAGTTGCAGGAGTAGGAAAAGGAGGAATCAGTCTGGCATGGTTTAATCTGACATCATGGTGCGACTCTTGCTTTCTCACCTATTAAAAAATATCCCCAACTGACCCACAAGTTACACCTTGTTTTCTGCTTTTGGGTCTTTTGGAAGTATGAAATGACTAGGCAAGCATAGGAAAGATCTACTTATCTCAAACTAGCATTTCATCTGCACAGGGAATCTAACTCCCTCATTTGCTCTCCAGGCTTTGAAGAAGTGGATAGAAACAAATCCTGTGCTTAGCCACATAAAGACAGATGTGTTGATGGGTAAGGGAAGAAGAGATCATAAAACAGGTATGCAGATTTGCATGGAGATATGCTAAACCAGTGGTGGCTATGCTGCTAAAACTGTTCTGCTTTTTCTGTGTTCATCTTCTGTGTCCTTAGACAGAGGAAGTTCATGTAGGTTTGCATTTACATTCTTCCATATTTGGAAGACCTTGAATGGTTCCTAAGGAGATGCTTGCCTTTTTTTGGCCAGAACCTTTAGTTAAAGCAGCCTTAACACTGTCAGTGATACTTTCGTGCAGGATTTTTCTGCTGATTCAAAAGCAGTTTAGAAACTTCACTATTGTAGCTTTTTGTGAATAATTCTTGTATTATCTCTGTTACTTTCATAAATCCCTCTCCTATTTTGTGTTTGATGGCAGAAAGACATTTTAAGATAGAATGGAAACTACAGCTGAAATGAATTACCTATGGCTTAAAAATTAGCTTGGGTTTTAACTAACTCAGCTGCATGGGTGTCTCCAATAAAGATCATCTGTGTGCTGTGTTGAAAATGTTGTTTTGCAGGTTGATAATTCCTGTGACACAGCAATAGGAATCTGTGGTTAGTGGGTATAATATACACCCAGCTGCATATGAACCTTGAAGTAATTTTCCAGATCAAAAGGATGTACTAATTTCTAATCTGTTAAGTAGAAGCAAATGTGGATATCTTCTTGCTCAAGGAGCTCTTTGGGTTTTTTTTTCCTACAATTTCTACCATTGTAGGTATGACCCTGCCAATGCAGAAGGGTGTACTGGAGGCATTCAGAAATGACAAAGACATCAGACTGCTAATTGCTACATCTGTTGCTGACGAAGGCATTGATATTACTGAGTGCAACCTTGTGGTGCTCTATGAATACTTCGGTAATGTCACCAAAATGATCCAAGTCAGAGGTATGGAATTTCAGAGCTTTTACTATATAAACCTGCTGTGACCTAGAAATGGACATGAAATGCTACTGAATGGCACACTGGAAACACTGTAGTAATATGTGCATGCCTTGCTGTTGTTCCTCTGTGCCTTAAAGTCAAGTGAATGATGGGACATGATAAATTTGTTCACAGCACCAAGTCCTTGGTGTTGTCTGACTGTTTTTTTGCCACGCAAATTAGCCATGCTGCACAAGGTTATTGAACTGTTGAGGATTGATACCTCAAGTAGACATATAAGGAGAACTATGGCTAGCAGAACTGTTGTCGGAAGTATTACAAATCATTCTGGGACAATTAACAAATGACTGCTGCAATGGAACTTCTTGCATTGCCTTGGCTTCTGAAGGCCTTCCCCAGCCCAGTGGTTTAACTAACCCAGCTACTGCCAGGTACATGAGGCCTTTGCCTGTGCAGATCTCTAATATTTAAGACCAAAAGAAAGACACCCTGTTTCTGTCTTCCCTGCTTGTCCAGAGAAGTCAGTCATGACTTTGGCCTTAAATTCGGTGATTTTACCAGTATGGCCAGTAGAGGGGAATGAAAAGCCACATCAAATACTGATTTCTGCTTCACATTCCTAATGTTGTAAAACTGCCTACTCTATTAAGAGTGCATATGCAATATTTTATCCTATTTCCCAGCAGTTAACATCATAATTTAATATGAAGTGATTTCCATTGTACCTACACTGTACTCTACAGGGGTTTTGTGTTGTGACCTTCTTATCTGTGTTTTGTAATAAAATAATTGGCCCAGAACTGACTTTTATGGATGAAAAGATAGTGTTTATTACTAAAAAGCCATTGTGCAAAGAGAAGAGGTTATGTCAGTTTCAAACCACATACAATCCTCATTTTTGTGGAGCAGAAGCTCAAAAGAAAATGTGAACATTTTTTTATAACCAAAATACCGGTAAACTGGTATGAGATCCCCAAAGTTCTGGGTTTGCCTGTGTCACAACTTCAAGTGCATTAAGGCAGGCAGTAGGCATACTCAAGTACAAGAGAAGGCCCTTGCTGTTGTTTTCTGTGTTCCTGTCAGCACTGTATTTCCAGTTCCTTAGGTTTTTGTGATATATGGGGTTTTTGGGTTTTTTAAAGACACTAGTTAGCATGGCTGAAAACGAATAAGAAAGACTGAGAAGAATTTTGCTCCTTTATCTTTTTTTTTATTTTTACATGTCAAGAAGACAGCAAGATACCACACAAAAATTTGATTTTAAAGCATGCTTGAACTCAACAGAGGGAGGCCACAGAAGCAGGCAATAAAGTACTGGCTAGGGTACATCCATGATGATACCTGGAAGGGGGCATCTTGTTCTGGTTTGTTATTGAAGAATACTCTTCAGAAGCAGCATTATCTGAATTGATTGCAAACAAAGGCAGCCATTTCGAAGGCCCTTAATAGTCTAATGGCAGACCTGTCACTTTTGCATATGTTGTTAAGAGTAACTAAAGAGCATAAATGTGTTGCTGTATAGGTCGTGGAAGGGCAAAAGACAGCAAGTGCATCCTTGTGACAAGCAAAACAGAAGTGGTTGAGAATGAAAAACTAAACACTTACAAGGAAGAGATGATGAATGCAGCTATCGAAAAGCTACAGAACTGGGATGAAACAACATTTGCAAGAAAGGTTTGTGATTTGTGTAATTTCATTACTCAAATTTTTAATGCATAATCTATATCAGCCTTCATCTGCCAAGGCTTTATGTGGAGCCAAGTGATAATCCAAGAGAAGTGTTTATTGTACTTGATTTCTGACAAAGAGTAGGTCAGAAGAGAAGGGATAGTGTGTACTGCCAGTTTGTGAATGTCAAATCTACAGTAACTGCAAAAAGTTTAAGAATGTGAGTTAGAATTTATGACCTGTTGCTTATGAAAAGAGGACTCATGAGTGATGTGAGAGTTGGAGGCCATCTTGGGCACAGTGTGCAAAGATGCTGTTATGTTTTGCAGCTGAAAATCAGGAGGGCCAAAGCCCAACTGGATGTTCATATGGACCACCACCAAGGGCTAAGGAGAAATCCCCATTCTTTATTGGATATGCGGGGAAACATAGTGACAAAAATGAAGAGACTGAGGCGCTCAGTGCCCTGTTGGTCTCTGTAAGACTGGTTGTTCTCAGGATATCCAGCCCCCTGAGCTGGAAGAGAGAGATAGGGAGCAGGATGAAGGCCCCGTAATACAAAAGGAACTAGTCCGTGACCTGCGACATCACTGTGACACACACAAGTTTATGGGGGCAGATGGGATCCACCTAAGGCTAGTAAGAGAGCTGATGGAAGAGCTCATCAATCCACTTTCCAGCATTTATCAGCAGTCCTGGATAATCAAGGAGATCCCTGGTGACAGGAGGTTGGTCAGTGTGACCACCCATCTACAGGAAGGACCAGAAGGATCTGGGGAACTGGCTTATTGCTTCTTAGAGGATTCCATTTCTGCATTTGGTTCTCAGCTCCAGGCTGTGCCTTGTTGCTTCTTCCTCTGCCAGCAGCTTCTGTGGTCTCTGTAGCTTTCTTTCCAAACCCTGACATTCCCAGAGCAGCAACATTAATTGTGCTGTAGGGTCTTACATGACTTAAGTTGTTCACAGCAACATACCAGCCTTAAGATCAGAGGGGCTGTTGGGAGCTAGAGGGGAGGAAGGAAGTGACAGCATAAATGCTGTCCATCATCTAGTCTCATTGTGGCCATGCATTCCAAATTGACAAATGTACCCTGTTCTTTCTTGGTATGAGTTGTCAGAACAAGGTGTGTTTTGTTTTATGAGCTTTAAGTAATAGGTTCTTAGATGTTACACACCCAAAGTCATGTTTAGGCCAACATTGGGACTTCATTTCATAATTACTTTGATTTTTCATTATTTGTTAAAGATACATCAGCTGCAAATGAAGGAAAAGATACTACGAGATTCGAGGAAGAACAAAACAAAATGTGAAGTAGTGGAAGGGAAAATAAATCTTTTGTGTGGAAAATGCAAAGCATATGTCTGCAGTACAGATGACATCAGAATTATAAAGGTATGTTTCTGTACAGGAACCTACATGCATGACCACCAGGAAAGTCTGCATTTTTTAACTAACTGCATTGTTTATCAGTGTGGAAGTGGGTTATTTTGTGCAAACTGGAGGAGAATAGAAATTCTGAGCAAATCAGTAAGCCACAGGAACATTTGTGACTATCTCTGTTGTATGATATATGATATATCATATGATTGATATATGATATGATATATGAAATGATATGATATGACTTTGTCCAAGGTGTGCAAATATAGGATATGGTAGGAATCACTTCTGTTTTCCTGAAGCTTTTCTGCTGAATTTTGTTGAAAACCCCCTGATCTTCAACTACATAACCTTCTGGAGTTATTGCTGGATATTTACTTTCCTGATTACCATCATATGGAAGTCTCTCTGCTGTTGAGATATTTCTCCCACAGTTTCTGTAGACTGAAAGCTATCTACACAAAGTACTGGGATCAGCTTACAAACTCCTTGTCTTACGGGCCATAAGTTTGAGTTTGAAAAGCAAGGTAAACCATGGTTTCACAAGAGCCCTACAGTTCTTCAGTGTGTAGTTCACATTGCTTCTATGTATATACTAGGGACATTTTGAATGTACTCTTTCTAAATATGAAAATCTACTCTGTAGACCAAAGAAGGCAATACTCTTTACGCACAGAAAGTGGTTATCACAAAGGAAAAGCTATTCTGAGCACTTAGAGCCTTTATAGTTCTGCCTTTTTTCCTTTTGAAGCTGCGTCTATATGGGCTGCTCTGAAAAGTGCAGTTGCAATGTCGATGAGGGGCTTCAGCCCACAGCTGAGCATTACTATGTCTGCCTTCAGGCCCTTGCCAAATTTTTGTTTTTACCAGCTGTTTTTGTAGATGGTAGATGTAGATTTTGTAGATGTAGATGGTGCTCACTACTCCTCTGCAAGGAGCTAGGAATAGCTCGGCTTTGTGAAAACTTGGTTACATTTCTTTGACAAAAAACAAGGGCTGTGTAAAGCACGTCTGACTTTTACTGTATTTTGTGCTCCTGGCTTGGCTTATCACCTATACCTGTTGAAATAGATCCAAGAGTTCAGAAAACGCTTCATTAAGTGATTTTGCTTAGTACTGTGCAAATAACCCCTCAGTTTTTACTACAAACTGCATTTCCAGGAGGATCTACCATTTTCAGATTCAAGCTCAGATTGTAAATATGGTTTCAGATAAGACTGTTAATGTCTTTATTCTTGAACTATATATGTTATGAACAACAACTGTAGTTTCTTCACTTTGTTAGGGTTATTTTTTCTATCACTCCAAATTGCCTGACCCCTCATGGGAAATAGGAGTCTCTCAAACTTGTCCATTATCTGAATTACTCTCTTCATTTCATGGACATGGCTCAAATACTGCAAACACAGCTTTTAAAAAGCTTACCAAGTTCAAATGTGTAAGCTGGTGACTGGGGATACACAGTAAATTTTTTTTTGGTTTTGATAAGCCCAGGTCCTTCTAATACCTGGTATTCCATGAATGGGGGAAAAAAAGCAATGAGCCAAAGAGGCTAGAAGGTGAGCCTCCTGAATGACAGCAACTGTCTTAAAAGGGAGAACAGGTATTTGAGAAGGGGAGGGAAATGGCAAGAAAAAAAAAGGAA
The DNA here is from genome assembly GCA_013400215.1 of Cisticola juncidis. Classification (NCBI taxonomy): domain Eukaryota; kingdom Metazoa; phylum Chordata; class Aves; order Passeriformes; family Cisticolidae; genus Cisticola; species Cisticola juncidis. The sequence continues at coordinate 135,363 of VXBR01010371.1, forward strand.
TGTTCTTTCTTATACTGTTTCTTGTATGTGTTGTTTCAGGAATCTCATCACACTGTCCTAGGTGATGCGTTCAAGGAGCGCTACCTAACAAAGGCCCACAGGAAACCAGTTCAGTTTGATGGTTTTGAGAAAAAAAGCAAGATGCATTGCCGAAATACTGAGTGCCAGCATGACTGGGGGATCATAGTGAAGTACAAGACATTTGATAATCTGCCAGTGATCAAAATCAAAAGCTTTGTACTGGAGAATGTTGAAACTGGGACACAAATGGAGTTTCAGAAATGGAGAAGTATTAATTTGTCTTTGAAGAATTTTGATGAAGAAACATCCAGCTGAACTCAACATTTTCACGGATATATTGTTCTAGTGCACTATGCTGAAATAGCAGATGATCAGTTTTCTTTTGAAACTTTTGTTCTTTATGCTAGGCCACTCACCTGCATCTGGCTAGATTACAAAAGGCTGGTAAACCCACTAAAACCAATGTTTGCTATATAATTAAATACTTCACCAGAAGGACAGACATGAGCCTAGGTGTCTAGATCCAAATCATTATGGCTGTGAGTAACCTGGTAGGAAAAAAGATCAAGTCGAATGACTAACAAAACATCCAGCTTTAGGTGACAGGCTACACCTTCAAGAACTGAGGTGCAAACTAGCATGTCCTTTACTGCTAATGTGTTGTTGGATTGTACATCCTGGAGAACAACATGGCTTACTAGAACCTCAGGCACTACTCTAGCTACTTTTGAAACTTCTAAAAAAGTTACTATATATGTTCTAGATGTAGATATATAAAATTGAAAGAAAAGTGTCCAGTAACTTTTCTGTAAGGAAGATACCACATCTCTTAAATCTGTTTTTATTAGGAAATGCTTCTGCAACAGTAAGGAATGTAGTAGGGCAGAGCCCTCTTGGGGATTGATCCTTGTGATTAAAATGGTAGCACTTTTTTGTATCCCTACACCTTGTTCAAGTTGCTGTTGCTCAGGTTGCAGAATGGGCACCCTCCTGTGTTGCTGAACTGAACCAACCCTAATAGGGACAAGACAGTGCCCTGGATCATGCGTGGAGATTCCATTTTTATGATGATTAGCACTTACCTGGATGCCCTGCCTCATGGATTTCCCAGATCCCAGACTTCTCTGGGAAGGCCAGAAATTCCTACATAGTTACGAAATGTACTTGTACAATTTAAAGCACTTGCTGATTCTACACGTCTTCAATGAGTTTAGTATTCAGTATTCCTAGAACCAATACCAAATACATTTTAAGTTCATTTTGTGTATTTGAAAGTGTGGTAAGGTATGTATGTTCAAGAATTTATTACAAAATACCATAACTAATTTAAAAAACACAGAAAACAGAACATACCCCCCTTGCACCTAATTTAAGAGTTTTAAAAAATGAACATAAATTTATGAGTTCAAAAATTACTTTAAACTGCCTATATCCTATGCATCAAGGCTTGTGGTGTTCTTGTAAAGTGTTGTGTGGCATTGAAAGCAGGGGAACTTTGTAAGTACTACTTCATTTCCACCCCAGTCCACGGCTTTTACTGTGAAAGCTGTATGCACTGTACAGGAAGGCTGAATCTCAGTTATACAGTAACTTCCTCTGTATTTAATTTTTACCTAAAAGGAAACACAGAACAATGAATAAAGATGATTTATGTTTAGATAATGCCTCCCCTCCAAAAATACTAGGAACAAAATACTTTTGAAAAAGGCTGGTTCACCACTGTCAGATTAAAAGTACAAGGAAAAATCAGTTCTCAAGTATCAAATTGCTTAGTGAAGGTACCATCTGCTTTGGGACTCTTGGCATAAAAAAATAATCAGTCAAAAATTCTAGTTTATAGTAGCGACTACTGGGAAGTTAAACTTGCAAAGTTTTGGTATTTTTGTATTCTTTGAACACAAGGATTTCAGACTAAAACAACTTAGCAATTCATCCTTAACGAGTACTAAAGGCTGATGGGATAACACATTATTAACAATTCAGCTTGATACAAGAAGCCTTTCCTTCAGTACACAGTGGAGATGGGCAGGTGGGGAACAATACCAGCACTCTAATTTGGCTTTTGAGAGTTTGATTTTTCTTTTAAATTGAAGCTGAAATTGCACATTTCTTACTAAGGTTACTACCATATTAACAACTCTCTGTTCACAGAATCACAGAACAGCTAGAGTTGGGAGACGCCTCCAAAGGTCATCTTGTGACCCAAGGGATTGCCCAGGACAATGTCCACATGTCAGACAGAATCTGAATGTCTCCAAGGATGGAGACACCACAACCTCTCTTGGCAATCTCCTCCAATCAGCATTTGGTCCCTCAGAGTGATAAAGTGTCTCCTGTTGTTCACAGGGAAGATCCCGTGTTTCTCACTGTTCGTGCCCACTGCTTCTTTCTGTTACTAAGCACCACTGGAAACAGCCTGGCTGCATATTCTTTTTGTGCCCTCCATTCAGATATTTGTTCACAAACACCAAAGATACCCCCAAGCCTTGCTGTCCACTGGACTAAACAGTCCTGGCTCTCAGCTTCTCCTTGTGAGAGACACTTCAGACCCTCCAACATTGTGGTGAACCTCTGATGGAGCTCTATCACAATCAAGCAATAGCCTGTTTCGGGTACAGTGCAGTCTCTGTGCCCTCCTCTTTCATAACTATATTAAGAGTTGTTTTTTATCTAGAAACAGCCAGACCTGACTGCACTAAAAATACTTTAGGAAATTACTTTGAAGTAATTTCTCCACTATGTTAATTGTTATGGCAGTTTTGCTGTAAATACAGTGAAAGAGTGAGAATTAGTACTATAAACTTGTTTATCTCTGAGTAAGAGTAGTTTGTTATCCCTGTAAATATATTCACATGGCATTGTTCATTGGGCAGTCTCTGACTGCATTTAGTGGATGAATGTAATAACTGGTTGCTCACTGACATAGAAATTGCTGACAAGGATCTTGCAAGTGTGGAGATTGTTTTCTTGAGGGCACAAAACAGAGGGAATTGTATCAAGCCAGTATTCTGTTAGGTTACAGAAGACTGACAGTATCTGACAGTATTTGTATTCATTCTATCTCATGCAAACTCATCAAAGAAACTAGAATTAAAATGTGGGAAGTCAAGACTTGTATGATTCTTTTCCTACAGGGACAATAAGAGGAGTGGAAGTGGAAGTTTTGCTCTGCATCCCAACACTAAGGATAAAATGACAGAACCACGAAACTTTTTAAAAATAAATTTAATTTTATCTATTAGAAATATCCCCAATAAATCCACCTTTCCACAAAGGCTTAGATTTTAAAGAGTTCACATTTTTTAAAATTAATAAACAGCTAATAATTTCAATATTAGATTCAGATTGTGTTTAACTGAATAAGAAAGCAAGTCAGTGTCAGGTAATCAGGAAGGAATAATTTTTTTTAATAATGTCAGTTAATTTCTAGATCACTGATATGAGCATAGAACTTAACTTCAGAGTCAAACTAAGTGGATCAAATACATGAAATCAGCACATGACCTTCAATGGTTCTACAAATGCCAGCTGTATTTTAATGGCTTTTGCGATGTATTCTAAGGTAAGTCAAGCCAACTGCCATACAAAATAGTTGATAGATGCTGTTTACTTTATATGGCTGTGACCAGTTTCCTGATACACAGAAAAATTCGGCACTGTAAACAAGCCTTCTAACACAATCCACAGAAAAAAAGTTGTTCACTTTATGGTTCACACTGTGAAATGCATGATTACTATAGTTTCATTGTGCTCAGGAGAAGCAGGCTTGTACCTGGACCTTTTTGCTTAAGTTTTTTTTATTAGGATGCCATTTTCCGGATCATGTAGTTCAGAATGCCGCCGTTGTGGAAGTAAGTGAGCTCCACATCAGTGTCAAATCTCATGATGGCATGAAAGGTTTTCCCGGTGTTCAGCTGTTACGGTCAAAGAAAGTCATTGGAGCAGCAGAACTTTGCATGTGTTATTGACATCATAAAATAAGGACTACTAGGATAGTTTTGCTATCTTAAAAAATTGTGATAGAAATCTAAAGTGAACAGGCACCAGTACTTCTATCCACAGTGGACTATAGGAAGCTGCTTGAGAGGAAAGTGATTTGAAACAAACCATAACAAACACAGTATGCAGTCTCATTGCATTTGCTGCTTCATAACTGAAAAATTTATAGTGGACTTCGAGTGACTGGTCCAAAATACAGGATGGCTTTGTGTTAATTAAAACAGTTTGAGCATCCTGCTTTTATATCCTGTCATAGTAAATCATAGAACAGTTTGGGCTGGAAGGGACATTAAAGATCACCTAGTTTGAACCCCTACTGCTATGGGCAGGAAACATTCCACATGAGAAGGTTGCTCAAAGCCTTATCCAGCCTTGAACTCTTCCAAACAGAAGAGTTGACCTTGAACCCTTCCAGAGAGAAGGAATCCACAGCTTCTCTGGGCAGTTGTCCTAGTGCTTCATCTGAAGTTATTCCTTGTATCTATCTTCCTTCAGTTTAATCCCTATTAGAATAACTGTTTTAATCTCCTTCACCATCTAAATTCTTCTCCCCATTTTAAGATAATCTGACAGCCATATGACACAATATATGCTTTGAAGAGACAATTCATTTTGAGTAAAATTATAGTGATTCAGAAAATTCAGCTCTTAGGTGTCTCATACCTTAATCTCCACATTCATCTGTGGTTTTAGTTTTTCAGGAATGATAATGGTGTAACGCTCCCGTCCAGTGAGTCCTAAAGTTCCTGCATCCTCTCCAGGTAAATACTGCAGAGGAATCACTCCCATTCCTACTAGGTTGCTTCGGTGAATTCTCTCATAGCTTTCAGCAAGCACAGCCTTGACACCCTGGGAAATGCACAACAAGTTGAATTATTATACTGTTCAGAACAGTATAGAAATTGTGCCAGAAAAAATTTCAATAGAAAATTGATTTGTTTGTGGTCTACTCAATTTCATTTACCAGCTACTGGTGGAGTCAGCAGGTCTGTCTGACAGTAAGCTGTCCAGGATGACTTGATTGTACATTCACACCTCTTTAAAAGAAGCTTGACTCAAAAAAATAACGTGTTTTCTCAGGAATCCTGCATCTACTTTAACATGTCTTATGCTGAGCACCACCAGTCATTTCCATAACTCTTCCTAATTCAGTGTTGCCCTCCTATAAGCACCAGCATGCATTTTAATTAATTTTGAAAATTTTATGTGCTAATACATTTAACACAAAAACTCATTGCCAGAAAAACACCTCCAAAAACCTAGATGAACTTAAACACGAACTCACATAAAACATTTTCTAATAATGCAAGAAAGCTTGAATCAGAGTTCTTGCTGTAAACAGTGTAAAATTGGACAGACAAAGGAAGAAACGGGTATTTCACTGTATGTGGATATCTATTCAGGTCCTAGGGTGAAGCCATGCTAAATTTAATTTTCACTGATACTCTTCTCTTACTCTTTCTTATTTCCTTGCTAAGGGAGCTTAAGGATGCTGCTGAAAGCAGACCTATGGTTTATGGGGTAATGGAAAGTGGAAGCAAAGAAACTGGCCCTTCTCATGTGGCCCTGTGGAGTTCTAGATGAAGATCAGTAAATCCTTCCAGCTGTTACAAGATTATTAATATTGAATAACTTTTACAACACTACTGTGGCTCTTGGAGGCAGCTGAGATTTCAAAATAGCTCTTGCTACCAAAAGTGAGAATGAGCTACCCAGGACTTGGTCATAAGCTAGTCTTCCTGACAAACTAATGCACTGTTAATACTGTCCTCCTAGTTCACTGTAGCCACTCACCAAGAGGAATGGTCCTTTAGCAGCCCAGTCTCTGGAACTTCCTGCACCATATTCCTTCCCTGCCAGCACAATCAGAGGATGACCAGCCTGCTTGTATCTTTCTGCAGCATCAAACACATCCAGCTGGAATAAAAATGCCAAACGCTTTGTAAACCTTTTGTGAGTGGAAGCACAGTTCCAGGGAAAGGAGGGAAAAAAGGGTCCCCACATAAACAATTGAAGCCCACAACTTCCACCAAGCAGTACTTTAAGAATATTTACCATACAGCATTTTGTGGCTTCTAGTCTGATCTCACTCTAAACGATAACCTGCACTTTCCACTGGTGCTTTTACAGTGATTACACTCTCCACTGATATGCCTGAAAGCACCAAATTGCACAGGTACATGTGACTGCATCCCTGAGTCAGCTCTTGCCCCCACAATTAGCTTTACTTAAAAGGTACTGAAGCAATAACCTAAGCTAGTAAGGAGGAAAGCCATCACTAATCCACTCTGTTGTCAGTGAGCTACAGTTTAGAGCAGCATGTGTACTTACAATTTCCCCAGAAGGGAAATGGATCGTCTGAGGTCCTTGTTTATCAATAAACTTGTTTACCAAGCGAATGTTTGCAAATGTCCCTCTGGCCATGACAGCATCATTCCCTCTGCGGGAGCCGTAAGAATTGAACTCTCGAGGAGTCAAGCTATTAAGGAAAAAGAAGAATGGAGACCGTGTTGGTTTTAGACTAAAAGGACTCTGTTCTAAAAAAATCCATTCTCTTTCTAAAAAAAAGAAAGTAATAAACTGTTGTTTCTGAGGCAGGTATGTATGTAGTTCTCACCCTGGCAGTAGCATCCAGTTAGCCAATACTTCTCATTTGAGATGTTTTGAAGGAAAAATAGCTGGTTTGGTTAGAAGAAGCAGCTTCCATAATATGCCCTACTCTAGCCCTAGAAATAGTATCTGACAGTGATACAAGGAAATAATTTACATTAAGTCAGCAGATGGAACACAATTTTTTTCTTAATAGCTGGTGGCTGAAGATCCTCGCTATTTATCCTATTATAGCATCTAGGACAAAAGGACACTGTGCTAAATATCTAAAAGGCAGCAAGAACCTGCTGCAAGTTAGAACTAGAGAAGAAAAATTTCACTTGCAAACAGAAATATGAGAATGAGGGGACACGCCAGCCTAACTAGCAATCAAAAAATGCACTGGAATGTGATAGAAAATTAGGCTGTTTGCACTGGGCTACATCCAAACTGCAGCTATGACCCACAATATCCATTTTGTAATGCATGTAGGACTGTTTCGTTTTCCCAGTAACTGTTAGCAGGGGATCAGAGAGTCCAGAGCAGTTGGTTTTCAGTATATCATGCTGTTTTAATCCATTTGCTTTCTAAAATTATTAGATCTAGTGAGTCAGGACTTTTTTTTTATGTCAGTGCTGTTGCTCAAAACACCACTGAAGTTTTAAGTGCTAAATCAGAGAATAAAAGCATTATATTACCTGTGAAGTCTAAACAGGTTAACTTGGTAAGTCCTAGTTTTAAGTTGAACCCCAAGTACTAAACGGAGAGACTGGCCATAGAAAAAGATGAACATTTTACAGGAGTTTAAATTCCAATCACAATAGTTATTGCAGCTGCACTGAAACCCAGACTTTAGGATGTTCTGTAGTGCCTGAGAGCCTAGACATGTGAAATAGTTGCACATGCTAGAAGAAATTAATGTTAAACCCTTTTTTGGCACTAATAAAAAATTGTCATTTTGCTTTGACAGGGAGACAAATCTTGATTCCCTTATTTAGGAATAAATGTATGGGCTAGTTTTTGGAGTAAGTCATCTTCTTCCCGTTTCCATAAAAAGGTCTTAGCTCTACAATGATAACAGATGTACACAATCTATTCTACTTCTTATTTCTTTAGTGAGAGCTGCTGAAGCAGCAGAAAGAGAAATGCTTTTCTTTCTTAATTTATATGTTGTCCAACAGCTGTCAAGGTATGCAAGTGTATGTGAGCAGACAGAAGGTATGTGTGCCTGTAACATGGTGTAATAGTTGTGGTTTGTTTCTTCTTCTCAATGTGTGACAAGAACAAGAAGCAGTGCTTACCCTCTGCTGGTCAAATAACGGGCTGCAGGACTATTTCTTGCTATGTTCCCAGCCGGAGATATGTGGTCAGTTGTCACAGAATCCCCAAAACTCAACAGCACATAAGCATCTTCTATTGTTTTCGGGGTCTGAAGAGCCAAAGTCTAAGCCATCATAATACAAACAAAACAATTAAAGTACGAAAAATACTTCCTTTCTCAAAAAAGTGCGAACTTCAAAATAAAGTCTCCTTTTTTATACAAGTTAGGAGCAAGAAAAAACCCAACACTATTAAAAATGTTTATGTTCTTGAACAAATATGATGCCCTGGCTGTCTGCCAGCAGGTTCATGCATGAAGAAAAAAGAGGAGACAAAAAAAGCCAAGGCTTCCTGTGATTCATGCATGAAAATCGAGGATTCCTAGATATGTGCATGCATTAAAACCTCCTTTTACTTTTAAATAGCACTGAATTAGCAATTCAAACACTGAACTATTTGTTGCAACATGCAAGTAGGCAGAACTGTCTTGAGACAACAGTGCATTTCACTTCCTGATCATTTTCTTCACTTGCTTTGTGACTATTTAGAAGTATTTCAACTTAAAAGTAAAAGGAGACTTTTCAAGAGCCCTGAAGTGAAAAGGAATCCTTACAATTCTGAGATTTGGTCATACCTTTGTATTAAAATGACTACAATAGCACAATTCATTTAAGAACCAAGGCCTCAATAGGCTATTATGAATCCTCTCAGGCCCCTTGAAGTGGCTTTGATTCACCTTCAACATGAGTCAAGATCACTGCATAGTTTGGCTTCATTCAAAGGGAAAGCTCATACGTACCAGACCATCAAAGAAAGGAGGAGACTTGATATAAGTAGACTTGGGATTCCAAGTATACAGTTTATCTGAAGGAGCATCTAAGGCATTCCAAGCTTTGTTTACTGTCTGAAAAACACACAAAATCCTTTCATTGACTTCTAAGTTTTCAGAAGCAACATAACTACTTCAGAATACAGGTAAAATTACAAATTTGACTTTAGCAAAAGCCTTATGTTATTTCTTAGAGCACTTTGGAAAATGCACATAATAATCTACATTACATTTGGGGGTGATTTTTTAATGATTTTGTCCATTAAAAGATTCAGGAAAATCCTCACTTCTTTGCAAAAGAAGAGACATTCATTCTGTTTATTGAGAATAACCTGTATTATGTACATAGGTAACACTTTATAGTTCTCTGTTGTATTTGTAAGTAATCTTTAGAACCTTCCCTAGCATAAAAACCATAGCAATATTTTGTTTGAACACTTGTGAAAGATTTGCAGGAAGACATTACCAAGTACAAGTCTTTTTTCTGATCCTATTAGTTAATGCAAATAAATTTTATGTCAGCTGAAAAAAAAAAAATCAAACATCTGTGAAGCTACGATATTCCACCTTCAGTATCAGTTGGGAATGACTGTTGAAAACACATCATCTACATGTCACATTAAAAATATCATCAGGAGCAATTTTCAAAACATGACGGCCTGAAAAAATGAATTTATTATCCAGAAGATTTTTTTTTAAAGAAAAAGCTTCATTTGAGTATCTGTCAGAACAAGAGCAAAACTTAGAGATGAAAAAGGTTAATTTCATTATCATGATCATCTTATTTAATATCTTCAGAATAGCACAGTACATCAATCAAACTACTGCCAAGAGGATTAATTCACCTCTATTTTTTGGTAGACCTCCTTGAACATCCCAGGAATAACAAATTGACGCTCAACAGCCTGAATCTCATTTCTTGTTGGCCAGATATCTTTCAGGAAAATCTTCTTCCCCGAAGCATTTATTCCTGTACAAAATGGTATCGTCAATTTTGTTGCATAAATTTTTCATCAAGAAGAAAGAAAAGTTTACCACTGTGTTCTCTGGCTATGTGTTCCTTGTAAAATTTAGAAGACGCACTTTATTTCACTTACAAGGGTTTAACAGAAAAGTGTGTCACAAACTTGATAATACCTGAACACACCCTTCTTTTGTGACTTCCAATGCCTTCCAGAATAATTTATAGGATCATTTATGCTGGAAAGGATCTTGGAAGGTCGTCTGCCAAAAGAAAATTCACTAACTCAGGTTGGCTCTTGGACTATCACCCAGATATAACCAAAAATATGACCCAATGGAATTAGGGGGAAGCCAAGCCTGAGCATTATTCTTTCTCCATCCATCCTTTCTCCATACTGACTCCTTTTTGTACAGGACTCTTAATAATTGCATAATTTGTCTCCCAGAGGTACTTAATACTTTAGACCACTTTCCCAGTTTCTGAAGTGCTTAGTTCCAAAGAATTTAGTTCATAAGCTGTGAAAAGAAGCATCCCAACACTGTCTTACCTAAAGGCTCTTTCTCGAAGTCGATCCGGACCGTCCCTGCAATGGCATAGGCTATCACCAGTGGCGGGGAGGCCAGGTAGTTAGCACGAGTGTTGGGATGGACACGGCCTTCAAAATTCCTATTGCCAGACAAGACACCCACTGCCACAAGGTCTCCCTGTAAGAGGGAGTTTGAGACAAAGATAGGTCAGGTGCTTGCAGAACCCACATGCACTGCAAGTCTGCAGAGCCTCACTGCACTGCAACAATGACGACCAGCCACAGAACTGCCTCTTGAAAATCCCAAAACATTTCCCACAGAAAAGATTTTGTACAGAACTGAGAAGAGTCAACACACAGTATAATACCACTCAGAACAGCACAAAGCAGAAAACAGCTTACATAAACAAGGTGCACAGGAAAAACTGCATACCTGTGTAATGGCCTCAACAACAGACTCTGGTAAGGGTCCACTATTGCCAATACATGTCATACAGCCATAGCCCACCACATCAAACCTATACAAAGAACAAAATAATGGTGAACAAAAAGCTACCTTAGAGCAAGACATTTAACCACTCAGTAGCTGGCAATGGTTACTTTCAGGAGAAGTACTGCTTTAACAAATCAAATGCTGCTGAAAACAGCATTTTTGAAATGCTATATTTTAATCACTGCAGTGGTTAAATTCTATTTGTCCATGCAAATAGAATGAGAAATGTGTTACCTAGCAAGAAGAACAACAATATAGTTGTGATTTACACTCTTTCAAAACCATTAGTCTTGAAAATAACCCATACTCCTGCTTAAGAACGTAAGTTTTCAAGTTACGGCAGCCCTTCATCATTGGTACAAAACCAGCCAGCACAACAGCAATGTGTTCACTCAGGAAGGATCACATCATAAGGTACCTGCAATATCTTTTAAGCTGTACAGAGAAACAGTTATTCTAGATCATCACTTGCTGATAATGCTTTTAGTTATGCAGCCATAGGACAACAGTAAGAAAAGCACTCCTACCCCAGCTGAGAAAGGTAGCCCATTACTCCACTCTCCCTCAGATAGTAAGTGACGACCCCGCTTCCTGGGGACAGGCTAGTTTTAATGTACGGCTTCACTGTCAAACCAGCTTCAACAGCTTTCTTAGCAAGCAGTCCTAAAAAACAGAGGATAGTTGCAGATTTTCCTGGAAGTGAGACAATTTGATGGGTAAGCATGTCAAGACAAGTACCATTAAATAACTGGGAACAGAAAAGGCACCAGCAATGAAATGGTGCAGTGAGCCAACAGCACTGATTTCATGATAACCAGCTTGAGGACAAGTGCTCTGTTGAACTGTAGATCCAGCCTGCAATTTCTGTTCCATTAGAAAGTTGATGGAAGTTGCATTCAATAAGATGCACTCACTGGGGGAGCAAGTAGACATTCAAAATTTCAGACTACTACTTGTAAGACAAATGTCTCACCAAAATGCAATAGAGAACGGCTAAGTTCCCACTTACCATGGTCTAGTAACCTCGAGAAGAAACAAATGCCAGCATAGAGCTTGCTGCCCTCAAGGAGCAGAAGGCTATGAGAGCATTAATGGTGGCCCTTGCCACAAACAAGCCATCTCACCATCCACAACTTGTTGCACAAGTGCTATTTTACCACACCTGGATTTGTAATGTGCAAAGAGATATTTAAGTGGAACATGTTACTAGACACACATTTATCCTGAACTCCTTCCTTTGAAATGAATTGTCCATACAGAGAATAATGTTCAGAAAACAAGTTCTCTACAGTTCTTTTCCGGGATGAACAAAAAAGAAGCAGCAGATAGGCAAACTATGCAAAACTTTGCATTCCCATGCTGCATTTTCCCCCTCACATATGATATTCATTTAGATAAGAAAACAGACATAAGCTGTGCTTTGATCCAACATGATCTCCAACAGGAAGATGTCATCAAACTGTTTTGTCTTTGCCAGCTGTCTGAAGTTCTGTTAGACATGACCTGGACCATGAGACCTTAAAGTCTTATGTGAGATGGCCTGCACACATGAATTTAAAGAAGCAGTCCTATTGCTGAAATTGCTGACATTCCTTAGCTACTAGAGGAATCTGCAGAAACTGGAGCTCCTGGATACTTCTGCAAATGAGACCATGAACAAACGGTCATCCTAGCAACTGAGGGTTTAACAGCCTGTTTGAAAGTGTTGCTGCTCCTATCAGTTCTGAAAAGACAGCATAGTCAAACTCTCAAAGCTGGCATTGAAATGCCAGAACTTCAGTTCCTCTGAGCAACCTTAATCCAACATCTTGTTAAGTCAGATTAAGCTGTGAAAGTTCCTACTGCACACATCCACTACCCCTACAGACACACAGCTTCTGCTTAGTGCACAGGATATATATCAGTAATTTGAAACAACTGCTCCATATCCTGGATTTTTTCAGCTTGGTTACTTATTTGGGAACACTGTATGTTTATTTACTTTCATTTGAAACCTCATCATGAAAGCCAAATTATTGTGTTTCTTGTGGACATCTTGAAAGTTCTCAACACTGCTGTTTACCAACAGTTATCAGAGACTGGTCAAATTTTTCCTTCCTTGTCAAGGTCAAAACATAAACACTACTGTACAGAAAGGCAGCAGAGGTGAGAGTAGCTGCTAAATCTGAGCATATACACCAAGATCCTTAGGACTATATTCTTCAGACCTGAGGAAAGAGGTATGCTGCTCTGGCTGTCTGTTTAAGGGCAAGTGGATTGGGACACCTTGTTCAATTCTACTCTTCTCAAAGTCTTAAGAAAATGAGCAGGTCTCTCCTCTGCTTCTCTTTTGCCCTACATCTTAAGTTTATGATGGACTTTGAACTTGTTGCTACAGTTTAACAGACCTTTGGCCAAGGAGGCGGGTGAACTGCTGGTATGTAATGTATGCAAAGATAGATGCTAATCTAAAAACAGGTGACAAATATCACATCAAAATGCCAAACACAAAGTGACTGTTGACAGAGTGTTGACAAAAAGCTTCCCAGCACCACACAGGAACAAGACAAATTATATTACTTTAACCAGGAATTAATCCTCTCTGATGAAGGGCTTTTGTATTGTGCCCATTGCACATCCCTTCTGACCTTTGAGGGAATAAAGTCTGCATTGCATCAGCAGTCTGACAGACTAGTAAGCCTTTATGTAACGATGATCCTACAGTGACAGATACCATCTATGTATGTCTGCAGAGGAAAGAAAGAAATACGTAAACATGTAGCCAAGCACTTGGGAAACTGGGCCTAACTTGTCCAGTATAGACTGAATCCTTTGAGCTGACACTCTTCATTCCTATTTTATTGCCAGAAGCATATATTAGGAATGACAAATTTTCTGTTCAGACTAGTCATGTTAAAAATGAACAATCTCCTGACGTGAAATTTTACACAACCAAGTCAGACTAACTGTTCTGTAGTGGTGCATACCAAGCTCACCTCTGGCCTCCTCTTGGATGAAGTTAAGATGTAAATGAAAAGGCTCTGAAAGTGGAAATCCCTAAGAATACAAATTGCTTCCTCTACTCGCACCTACCATGCCCCCAGACTCCTGTAACAATTTTAGAGGGCAAGCTCTAGCTAAATGTGTGTTTTTCACCCTGCTGACAGATCATAGCACCTTCAGACTTGCCCTAAAAGACCATTCTTCACTGTCCTTCTTCTGGCTTTGACTTTCAACAGCCTCTTCTTAGCTCTATATATCAGATTCTGTGCATTTGGAAAAGTCAAAAGTGTTGGTTAATTAAGTTCCAGCTTGCCTTGTAGAAAAGACAGTGCAGGAAGAATACGTTTTTGTCAACCTACGTTTCTAGCGATCACTTCCGCAAGTCCTTCTGCTGCCTTTAGAAACTAAGGTCAGTTTTAGCACTCCAAATGATAAAACCAGCACTGTTCACGTTGAACTACATCAGTGTTGTTGATGCCTTTAGGACACACATTCAGAGCCATAAAGAAACTACTGCACATTAGGCAAATCAGCTTACCTGCACCCAACATAACTGAGGGATTACTGGTGTTTGTGCAGCTTGTAATGGCAGCAATCACTACTGAACCATGAGTAAGCTCAAAGTCATGGCCCTCAAAATTAAATTTGACTATGCTGTTGTGTCGGTCTGGGGCAATTTGGAATCCCTTGAATCCTTGCTGTAGGAGGAGAAAATAAGAATAAAAAGGAGCAGTTTACACAAACATTTTGACTGAACATTAATATTAATTAATAATTAATAACATTAACATTAATAACTCATGAGAAGCATCTGTTAGTCACATCCATGCTTATGCTTTTATGTCTGATGGTAAAGGCTTGTCAACTAAAACAGTGGACAATTTTTTTTTCTGGAGTTTCTCTTCTTCTCTGTTTACTGGTAAAACAGGCAGCCTTTGCAGCAAAACATATTTGTATTTTCTTCCTGCATTAATATATCCTTCTTCGGATTTCTCAGATGCTTCTTACTCCTCTATGTTACAGAATCCTGATCACTCATAGTCTTAGTACATAATCTAGTCCTGAGATTTTAGCATCATACATAAGCTTTTTAAACCAGGATTATCAAACAGCTTGAATGTATAACAATATATAACAGCAGCTGGTTTAAAAGGCAAAGGTTTGATAGTTGGAAATAAACCAAAGGGCAAGAAGGAACTGTTCATGCTATGAAAAATTACATTTAGAGATCTGAGAGCATAAGATCACCTTATGGAGTTTGGAAAATATAACAAACCAAGAATTATTGGCAACTAATGTAGTTACGTTTCTTGAGTTACATCACTAGAGTTCTCTAATGCCTTTAACAAGGATGGTTACTGTATCAGGTAAGGATTCAAACTGATTTAGAAAATTCAAGTATCCAGGAATATTCAAATATAAATCTAACTATTCTTTCAATTACCACTTTTGACTGGATGATGCAGAATGTAGTCATTGTTTTCTGTCTTTACCACCAACATCAAAGAGTCACAGAAACACATGCAGTTCTGCTCTGCTGAACAGAATCAATACTTAGTGAAAAACTACATTGTGGATTCAGGGCATAACCTGCTCAGAATGTTTGGAGAGCTGAAGAGCTGGGTAGTTATCTCAGAACTCAGTGCAGTAGGTATTTTGTCTCCTCTATTAACAACCACCCATTGAGTTCAGAAATCTCTAGTCTATGTCGAAACCATGTTAGGCCTAAGATCAGAAAGAAATATTATTCCAGCAGGACATGAACATTTTCATGCAAGAGAAGCAACATCTCAATTTTAAACTACCTATTGCTTCTGTCACCTTCGAAATTGCAGTCCAATATCCTCATTTATTTTTCAGTTGGCAAACAAACAGCATACAACTCAAGAGCATGGTTCCTGAACGCCAGACAGCTTTTAGAAGCATACCTTAGTTTGTTTGCCCAAATGTTCCCACTACCCACCTTGGCCCCCAGACAAGTCTCAAAGTCCTTCTTCATATCTGACACAGCAACTTTGTCCTGAGGTCTTTTTGGTCCACTGCAGCAAGGCACAACAGTATGGAGATCCAACTCAACAACCTGTTCAAGTAAGATAAACAGAGAGTAGTTGGGCACTGCCTGAAAGGTTGAAGCCAGGTAAGCCACAGGTATGCTTACCTCCACTGTTGAATCAATGCTAAGTCTGCACATCTTTATTTGCAGAAATTATTAAAGACACAAGAGAATGAGAAGATCAGAAGAAAAGGAACACTTCTAATTTTAGATGCTCACAGGTATGGCTATGAAAGGTATTAAAGTTACTGAAGAACTCAGAGTAACTAAAACATCTAAGCATTATAAACTATTTTTCAATTTGTCTTTTCACATGCCAGAAGCAGGTTAAAAAACGATGTGAAGAAATACCTGTACTGATACAAACCAAAGCAGACTATTAATCTATTCCTTACCCATTTTCCAACTTTGTTTTCATAATGTGCTACATCCTTCCAAATCTACTAAGATTTTTTGAATAATCATGCAGACCCAAACATAAGTTACAAGCCAAAATTTTACAGTGGAGAAAGCCAGGAATATTCTTGAGTTTCCTGGACACAGAGTAAGATCTTAATTTTCTTGCACAGAAAATTACTTATGTGCTCTGTGGCTACCACAAAGAGCTTCTAAGGGTCATAGCAAAATAACTGGCTGAACAGAAAAAGAGTAAAACTGCGAACAAGGCTTACACACACAACATCCACATTATCTCCACAGCTACCCTTCAGAGTATTCTTCAGAGTCTGGCAGAGCTTCTCAAAGCTCCATGGAATAAACTGCAGAATTTGCACCAGCTAGAGGTAAATGAGAGCAAATCTGTACCTACATCCAAATTTTCACACCTGAAGAGCCAGATGACTCAATCCACTGGGACTTAAAATAAGACAGCTGTGCAGACCAAAGGACAAAAAAGTCAAGGAATCCCTTGACTATTTCTTAGTTTCTGTGGAAAATGGACAATCGTCAAAATAAAATAGGACAGGGAATAAAGCAAGGAGCCAGAAGACAAGGTAGTTTCTTACCTGTGTGAAGTCTGGATCCTGAGAGGAGTTCTTGAAGTCTCTTAGCATTCCCACAGCTTCAAGATACCTTTTTGTGCACATAACCTTCTCTTTGTCACGGCCTAAAATGAAAGCCAGATACAGCAAAACCCAAATGCAAATGAAATGGAAGAACCATCATCTGACAGAACAAGAAAAAGTACGTAACAGGCACACTGTCAATAGTACTACAAGACCCTTTCAAGACAAATATTAGAGGTCCACTAAAAACAAACCAATTGAGCAGACTTAGTGGCTTTTGCAGAATAAAATTTTATGTTCCTATTTCTGTCATCTGGACAATTTTAAGTTCAGATTTTTGGCCGTCTGCCAAAAGTCTAAAACTCAGCTCTTCCTAAACATGGATCCTGAGTGAAAAACCAGCCTCAATAAACAAGTATCAATTAAAAAATGAACTGCAGCTCAGAAGGCTTCACCTGATTCAATCACACTGCTAATGTCATAGACCTGGAATCCTTTTAATTACCCCTTAACCTGTGGTCTCTTCTTATACTCACCAGTTTGGATCAGGTACCCAATGCTAATATCATCCACTGGGAAATAGGCAGCTGTTGCTCCATACTCCGGACACATATTGGCAATGGTGGCTCGGTCAGCAATCGACAGCTGGGCAACACCAGGACCAAAAAACTCCACAAATTTACCCACAACTCCGACTTGGCGAAGATGCTGTCATAAAATTACAGTGCCTGTGTCACTGTTATGTGTCAAATGACATGAGCATGTCTGTTATGAAATCCAGCTTTTGATTCACAGAAATCTCTTGTGAAGATTTCTACAGCCATTTGAAATTTTTGCTAAACTAAATAATGAAGTTTTTGCTAAACTAAATCATAAAGTTGAGGACACCATGATGTAAAGTTTCAATAATAAGGTACAACATAGGACCACACTTCTTCTAGAACTTGTTCTTCCCTTCGTTTAAACTAGACTGTCTTACAATATTATTTTTCTCAACATAATGCCCTAAGAGGAGGAGAACTGTGTGGAGAGTCTTCAGACAGCAAAACCAGAAGACAAAAAAAACAGGAGAAGCAACTCCACAAGTAAATGAGTCAAACTGAACACACACAAAATCTGAATAAAATCATGAAAAAAATGTTGGCTTTCCCCATTTGAAGGTAGACAGCATTCCATGATGAACTTCTGTACCACATTTCTGACTTCCAACAACACTAATGCTGACTCAGTAATATTCTTCATTCATTGACTATGCACAGAGTGAATAAACATGTTATAAATATATGATATGAGTCAAACACCTGCACTTGAAAGAAATCAGACTGCAATACTTACTGTCTGGTTTCCAGCTTTTATATTGCCTTATTTTAAGTGGTGACACCAAAACAAGTAATCAGGGTATTTCTGAGGCAGAGGAAAAAGCACTGTTGCTCCAAAACATTACTGAACTCCAAAATATCCAAACATATATTTTGTGTGGCTTCTGGGAAACAGATTTGCCTAGAAAATTGTCCTTAATGAGCTGATTCCAGTCCACAGACAGTGATAAAGCTTTTTAAAAGTCCAAAATTACTACCTGGAAGCACACACAAGTTTCTTAAACATTCTGTACAGTGGCTCTGTCCTACAGAATGTGCCAGCTCTCAGCAGTAATGGAAAAATATCAAGTCTTGACAATTTACCTTGGTAATGGTGAGCACAATGTCAGTAGATGTTACCAGTGGCTGAGGGTTTCCTATCAGCTTATAGCCAACCACCTCAGGAAGCACCATGCTGATCGGCTGTCCCAACATCACTGCTTCTGCTTCAATGCCACCCACGCCTGCACACAACAGGAGGATATAATGCAACTATTTAGAAAGATACATCAGAGATAAACACCTGAAGTCAACTGCCTGATAAATACTCTATTTATGATGTGAAAGAGGAGAGAAAGCAGACAGCCTGAGTCTTTTGCTAAGAGGCACTCCTCATTTTGCTGCTGTTTCTGCAAGGCTGGGCTTTTAATTTCGTTTATTTCATATTTTCAATCTTGTTCCTAAGCCATTAGCTGGGACATTAGGTGAATCTAGGTAACTTACTCTAAGGATGCTTGGCTTTTACAGTAACAGACATAAAAGTTTTATTTAATATCTTAAATATATAATGCAACAAACCAAAAACTACTGACATGGCACTGAACATGATGGGCTGTGAGTGAAACATATGCAGACCATGGTTGTTGGTCACCAAATGAAAACTCAGAACTTATTTTGAAAGAAATAGATATTAGTAAAGAATGCTAACAGAAAAGGTACTTGTTCAGACAGAAATATCTTCCCTTATGTCCACTATGTTTCAACAGAGTTTGGGAATGTGTAGGTGGAACCTTTGCATAAGCATACCTTCACTATTAGAATTCCAGTTGCTACTTAATATTGCTAATTTATTAACATATCAAGATGTCAGAGTCATAGGCAATCTAACAAAGCCATGACATTTATTATCTTGCAATTTGACATTAAGCAGTCAAACCGTTAAGCAGTTTTATAACTTCTTGTCTGTAGAAAGTCCCTCCTATATTTACCTTCTCCATCAAAATCTCCTTCTACCTTTTGTTTAGCTTCATGAATACTGAGCTAGAAAAAACTGCCTGAGCTGCTGTTTATGAATGCCAAATCACTACTGCAATCTTTTTTCCCACTTAAGCTAAGAATGGTTCTGAAAAATAATTTCTAATTTCTTTTATTCAAAATTTTAAGTCTCTGTTAATTTAAAAGATAATGCTGTGACAGATCCAGTTATGTGGCTCCTTTCACTGTGTGTTGAATCCTTTTCAAACAGTCAAAGAAGTCAGCATAACTGACTGACTACCACTGATAGCCATGAACTGAGTTCAACATCACCAGCCTCTGGAAAAAAGTGTTGGATCCAAGAGTATGAATTTTGAGCACATATGCTATAGATTGTGTCCAGCCATACTTTCCATATCCTGGAGAAAAAAATGAGGCTGAAAGTCACAGTTTTCCAAACAGTTTTTAGTGCTACAACTTCATCTAAATCATGGCTCCATGCATGTGCTGCAACCAAATATAGAATAAGAGATGTGTCTAATCCCAAAGACATCATGTTTAGATACACGGAACTTGTTTACTTTTGTATTCTAAGCCAGGACCTCTTTCACTCTTGATTCAGAAAGTCTCACTCAACCAATATTGCTGCAGTAGTATGGGTGGGTATTAAAAACAGAAAGTCCTATCATATGGGGTGCTCAGAACTCCACAAGCATGTTCATGAACAATTAGCAAACACTCTTTAAAAACAGTGTGTTCCACATTTGTACAACAGCTATAGTAGCTAATAGTACTGCTATCACCATATCACAGGAAAATAAAGGCTCAACTGAAGTCTTCGCTTCTGTGTGGGATGACTACAAATACTTCCACTCCATAGTTACCTATTTGTTCAGTAAGTCAAGCTCTTCAGTTCATCACAACAGGGAAAAATGAATTATTTATATCTATTCCTGTAACAAATATTGTGCAGAATACTGGTATTAAACTTCACAGTTCTGTTTTCCATAATGTCCTCGCCGACCATATTTAAGTCACTCAGATTTAATTTTCAGCACCTCCCACCTAATAGATCTGAAGGTACAGTAATTTCTGGATAATCCAACACTTTTAAAATAGTCAAGTGACACAAGAAAAATTGGATGGTCGGTGATACTTCAATTCCCTGCTTTTATTTAATATTCTCCTTACCTACTTCCTTGTGATTTAAATGCAGAATAGAAAAGAATATATTAAAAAATCCAAACAAAGCCAACAACAAGTGTAGCAGAAATCATCAGAGGCAGTTATCAGAAAGGGGAGCTTAGTTACAAAGTCTTATGTAACTGTAAGAGACCTTATTAGGTTACTTGCATTTAGGGTTAGGCTATGTAACTGTGTCTAGCTGACACAGAGATGACTTCTCTTCACAGCAGCTCATACAGTGCCATGTGTTAGATTTGTGACCAAACTGCTGTTGATAGCACACCAGAGTTTTAGCTATTGCTAAGTGGTACTTACACAGTATCAATGCATTTTGCCTTGCACTCTGCCCCTCAGCAAGTAAGCCGGGGTGGGGAAAAACACCAGGAAAGGCACAGACAGGACAGCTGACCAAAGCTGAACAGTGAGATATTCCATGCCATAAAATAGGCTCAGCACCAGTTGAGGAGGTGAGTTTTCCAGAGTAACCATGGCCCAGGGACTGGCTGGGCTTTGGTGTGCTGATGAGAGCTGGACTGTCTCTGCATGGCTTCTTTCCTTTCCCTACACTCATCCCTCTTCACTTAAACTATCTTTGTCTCTACCCATTAGTCTAATCTTACATTTGGACAAATAATTCTCTTCCCCCATTGTGCTAGCAGGAGGAGTAAGGAAATGATTGGGTGGGGGTGTTCTGCCAGCCAGGGTTAACTCACCAGAGCCCAAAACACAGCTGCCTGAGCCAAGAGACTGCTCATGATACATTGCTGTACATACCCCAGCCAAGCACTCCCAAGCCATCTATCATGGTGGTGTGTGAGTCAGTGCCCACCACACTGTCTGGGTAGTAGTAGCCATCCTGATCCATCACCACTCTTGCCAAATACTCCAGGTTCACTTGGTGGATGATGCCAGAGCCTGGCGGAATAATCCTCAAGTTTTTAAAAGCTTGAGAGCCCCACTGAAACAAAAGGAATTAGAGTAAAAAATTTTCAGCATGAGCACTGGCAGAACTTTCATTCACTGAACTTTTCTCCATGTAAATAAGATTATTTTTGTCAGTACCTTTAAGAATTCAAATCTTTCTTTGTTCCTTTCAAATTCCAAGTCCTGATTTTTTTGCAAGCTGTCTGGCCTGCAAGTGAAAATAATCAGCTGTCAGAACCAAAAGTACTACCTGAATTTTACATCTAGTCAAATATATCCAAAGGTCGAAAGAAAAGAAGATTTATTAGCTAATGTGAATGCTGATCCATTGCATCATTTAAATATCACTACAGGCAACCAATGAAAAGGATTTAAGAAATCTTAACAGATAATACCTGAACTCTGATTCAAATGTGAATACTAATCTGCATTTGGCAGTCCTAAATGTTGTAGCCTGAGGAAAATAACACTGCATGTTAGTGAAATGTGACATTTCCAAAACCTAAATCAGAAGCAGTCAGCAAGGCAGCAAAAGGAAACTGGATCACAACTGTCCTGCAACCTCATTTAAAAAGGTTGTCACTATGATGCAGTGCTGTCTGAAGCTTCTGTGTTTCAAAGCAAACAGTGATAACAAGTTCTTCACTTCAATCAGTTGCCTAACTTACGTCTGCAGAGCTTGAAAGAACTGAAGGATAAATCTGGCCAATGTTCTCTATATGAGACAAAAATCTGTTTTCTTACGTATGCTAATGAGCCTAATAGAAATAAAATAAGGCTGTGACAAAAAATAATGATTAGTAACTGCATACCAAAAAACTTCAAGAAGGTGGAAGGAAACCACTATAAAATGCATGATTGCAGGATATGTTTGAAAGATTAGTTCAGTAGGCCCATATTTATGTACCTTGGAGGATAGAAGACCTCTCTAAAGAGGTCTTATATTTTACTGTGGGTCTAGTGAATCCTAGTGAGTCTTTGTGTCTTTGTCCTCAGCATGCTGAGGACTGAATAGCCTTACGTTTCTTTCCAGGATTCATAGGGGCCATAGTAAGCAGTGTCTCATGCTCTTCTGCTTGGGGCACTGAAGCAGAAAGCAGTTCCTCAGAGCCAAGCCTAGCATAGATCACCTCTATTCTTAGGGAAGTGAGAAAGGAAGGAAATATTCTCATTTGTCCTTTCTAAAAACCTTTACATGGTCAAAAAAGTGCACGTGGGAAAAAAAGCCATTTCTGAGCCATTAATAATAATGCAGCATTATTAAAGAGAAGTACAATAAATACAGGCCTGGAGTGAGTGTATTTCCATCAATTTTTAGTACAGGCTTGTGCTGCTGAGCCATGCACCACAGACAGAGAAAATCCTCCCTCCAACTCACCACAGCTGATACAACAGTCTAACTTTTAAATTTCTTAATTTGTCGTAGTACAAATGCTATCATCACTACAACTACTTTGATGACCAGTAACTGGATTCAGTTTACCTACTACGCTTAAGAAGTAAAGAATGATTTTTTTATTCTTACTGCCTGTTAAAATCAACCTGGATGGAGTGATCTATCACGAGATCAGCAGGACAGATAGGATTGATTTTTTCAGGGTCCCCACCAAGCTTCTTCACAGCATCACGCATTGCAGCAAAGTCAACCACGGCAGGCACCCCCCTACAACAGAAACAAAATGGGAATGGTGAAACAATTTGGATAAGAGGAAAAAAAAAAGCCAAACCCAATCCTGAGATACAGAAGAGACAGCTAGTGTCACATACAAAGCAAACTGCATTCTTCCATCTTCAGTGCAAGCAAATAACGAGTAGTAACCAGAACTTCTGGCATTTCAACTTGACTTATCAAAGAGATCACACACTTTTCAGTATTTCCTTTAACACAGCTTCTGATGCTTCTCAGCACACACATTCTCAGTTTTCTGCTGAGGTATGTTCTACCATGGTATCTTCAACCATCTTGGAAAACATACTTGCCCGTGTGATTTTGCTGGCTGCTAAAACAAAATGAGTTCTCTGATGTGCTCATAAGGATCTGGCATCAACGAGCAACCCACTGAAAAAACCTGCATTTCTGTAAGAGCAGCCCAAAGCAGTAAGGGTTTATGTTTTCAACTCTGACCATAAAAAAAAACTACTACAATTTTTTAAAATATCAGAAACCATGCAACAAGAGTAGCAAAAGGCTAATTCTTAGCTCCTACTGATTTTTTCCTTGAAAATTCCGAATAATTACTAAAAAATAAACAGGAAAAAGGATCCACATTATCTAACCTGGACACAATTAATTCATGTTGTTCAGCACTTTGACATCCCAGGATAAGCTTTTTACAGGAAAAAAATTAAAAAATAGAAATTTCTATGTTATACAACCTAGAGGAATTTGAGGGAGGGGGATAGGAAGAAAGAAGCAGAAGTGCTATTTTGCCAAATTACAAATGTTATACAACTGATATGGAACAGGCACAATATCCTTCCACCATCTTAGAACAACTCACGATAATTACAGAATCATCCTAACTAGGAAATGAGAAATTCTAAACCAGGACAGCCTGAATTTAATTGTTGTATGGCTTTTGGAAAGTTGCCAAAGTTGCCTTTTTCAAAAAGGTCCTCAGAGGCATGTCCAAGAGCTCATTTTTCAGGAATGCAGTTGCTCTTCAGACTTATAGGCACAATTTTAAAACCCAGCAAGAGTACGGGCAAGAAAGAAGAGCAGTGAGAGAAGGAACAATGTTTGCTTGAATGTTCAGCTTCCTCTCTGTTCTAGTTTTCAAAACATTAACAACAAATAGTGGATGAAAAATAGCTAGGAAATCAGTACTTCTTTGATTTGAAGTTTTGCCAATTTTTTGTAATGTCTTAAAAGTTGAGCTGTACTAGATCTTTAGCACTTTGACAACCTCTGTAAAAATGCGAAACAGAGGGTATGACAGCTAAGACACTTTACCATTGAGAAAGAAAACCAACTGGCAGTGTAGCTGCACTGGGATTACTGGATGTACTAAAATATTTTATTAAGACAGAGGACAAAGATATAAAGAACAGTGAGTAGACCTGCAAGTCGTTTGCTCCATTAGAACAGTTAGATGCTATTATTTCACTTTAAAATTGACTTTCCACATTGAACAGGGACTATTATATGATTACTACTGACACCTGAGGACTTCTTGCAGTAACAAGGCGCAGTTTTCAAAGTCCATTAGGTAGGAATCTCAATTTGCATTTCTGGGAAAAATAATACACTCATTTTTTCAACAGCAGAGAAGTTTTTAAAAAATTATTTATAACAATAGTGATTTAAAGAGGAAATAATTATGTGGGTTATAAATGAGAACTGAAATAGGTAGAAAACTGAAAGCAAGATGCCCTGGGGAACAAAAACAAATAAGAGAGAGAGAGAGAGAGAGAGAGAGGATGGACAATACTACCCCTTCAAAGAATAACTTCTAAATACTAAACTTCCTCACTTGGATGCAATTTATCAATCCCATTTTCTTCCCTAGTTTTGTGAAGATATTTACTTCTCTATCTCAGAAGAGTTTCTCTCAGTGCTCTTATTGTAAGTGCCTCTTGAAGTGTTGTCCATAGCACAACATTCAGGAAAGTTGGAAAAGGCTTTTCCAAACATCTCACTGCTCAGCACTCCTCAGCCCACCCCTCCACCCCAAGTTGACCATTGCTGCATTCTCAAAATGCGGCACTCTCACTCCCTCTTCCTTGCTTTGGACAGCATCAGACTCACGTGAAGTCTTGCAGAATAACTCTTGCAGGCCTAAATGGCACTTCAACATTCTTGTGTTGCATCACTTTCCAGTTGAGAATATTCTCAACATCTCCTTTCTTCACTAGGAAGTCATCACAGTTACGGATCGCTGCTTCCAGGAGGATTCGAATAGAAAATGGCAGGCGAGCTGCATGGGTAACAGGCAAGAAACAAATTCAGTTTTTACCTTAGGGCATATGTCAGCAAGTGCAAAGTTCCACGCCTGGAGCAGAAAGGTCCCCATATTCTGACAAGGCTTTATCCCGATCCAAACTCCTTTTCCAGCCTCCAACTTTGCCAGGAGGTCAGTACTAACTGACTTGTTCCACTTCCTACTTTCAGCAGGTTTATTATTTCAGCTCCTGTGACACAGTAGGCATCTTTGCTGAGGTACTTTTCCACAGCTTTTCCATCCTCCATAGCACAGCTACCCTGAAAACATGCTGTGCTCTCCTTATTTTCCTGCAGTGTGCTCTCAGTCTTGTCACTGAACACAGACATATAAATGTACCAGGAAAAACATAGTTTCCTACCTGCTACGTTGGAAAGTGCAGCTCTAGTGGTTTATGCAGTCTCTTCGTTTCAAGAGATGAAACTGAATGAAAGTCTAACTGTGCATTTATTAATCTTCTTTTACTTCAAATTAGAAATACTTAAAGAAGATGGCACAAAATACTACTGGAGCGGTCCTGATAGCTGAGCTACAAGGAATGGGTGTGAAGAAAAAACCCAAATATGTCTCAGTCTTTCCTTCTCTGGTCCACTTCAGTAACAGTTGTTTGATTGCTTCTCAGAATATTTACATCTTAAAATCTTTTGAGAAATGTCTTCCAGCTTTCTAGAAGCCCTCTACACAGGGCTGGTCCCCAAGACATAAGATTAACTTAATCACACTGATTCCTCATTACTGCTATTTTAAGAAAACCCTATCTATTCTTCAGGACACAGTAATTCAAAACAATTTGGGTTGGTTGTTCTTGGGGTTTTTTTTGGGGGGGGTTTTGTTCCTTTGGAAGTTTTGGGTGTTATTGTTACTGTTGTTGTTTTGGATTTTTTTAGAATCTTTTCCTGCCCTTCCCTACTAAGCTATAGCCTTTTTATCCTGGACAGTGAGAACTGCATCCTTTTTTCTTTAAAGGATCTGGAGATTATCATTCTTGGAATCCTGGAATGTATCAATTGGTAACACTGTATGTGTATTTGTCCACTTCTTAAGACTTTCCTCTGCTTTTCACTCACAAAGACTGACATTAATTGACTGCTCACTTGCTGGAGCCTGTAATGGATATGCTTTGCCAACAATCAGAGAAAGTGTTCCTCCTCTTGTTCCCTGAATTCTCCTTAATCTTTAAGTTTCCTTTTGAAACACCAAACACCCACCATAGACAACTCTAAGTTATAGGTGCTCACTTTCTAAGTCAATGGCACAGACACTAAGATTTTTACTAGTACCATTGAAAGATTTGGGAAATGTCAGAAGAACTAAGGAAAAAGCTTCATCAGAAAGACTTCTCTGATTTTAAAGCTAAGAAAAATCTTTCTGATTGGTTTAGTCATATATATCAGTGTTAGATTCTTTCCCGCCTTTAGCAGTATAAGAAAATTTGTGCTCTTAGTTTTGTCCAGCTCTCCTCACTCACTTAAGAAAAACAAGACTGCTGTGTGCACAGTATGCTGAGAAAATATTACTGTGATCATACCAATATTTCTGTCGTTCTAAATGTCAAGAATTAAATTTTGATAAAACATTGTTTTCAAGATCTGCCTTCTGAATTCATAGTTCTCTTCAGAGACCAAATATCATCCAATGTGGCAAAGTCTGTTCAGGTTCTGTTCACCAGTATTAACAAAATGCTTCTCTTATGTTGTCAACATACCATATCTCCCATCTTGCAATTTGCTCAGATTAAAGAATTTCTTCAGAGGTTGTTTCGGGTCC
The DNA here is from genome assembly GCA_013400215.1 of Cisticola juncidis. Lineage (NCBI taxonomy): Eukaryota > Metazoa > Chordata > Aves > Passeriformes > Cisticolidae > Cisticola > Cisticola juncidis. Next base: position 162,512 of record VXBR01010371.1, read on the forward strand.
AGTGGCTCCACAATCTGTACAAAAGGGTTGTTCATGATTGTTGAAGACTGTTAGTGTCCCTAAAACAAAAGAAAAATCAAGGACATTTTCATTATATCTGTCCTGCATACAAAATACATGTCCCACAGTCTACAATGCATCTATCCCACACACAAAGGCCTGTACCAGAGAAAAAGGTACTGTCAGTCATTCCCCTTCCACCACAAATCCACTTGTAACACATCCCCAGAGATAAAACGTCTGAAGGAAGATAGGAGTACTGTGGAAAATACAGACATACCACATGGTTTAGAATCACAGAATCTTAAAAGCTAGAAATAACCTCTAAGATCATCAAATCCAACTGTTAACTGAGCATCACCTATCCACCACTAAACCATGTCCTCAAGTGCCGCATCCACACACTTTTTGATGATGAATCCATCACTTCCCTGGGTAGCCTATTCCGATGACTGGAATAAATTTTTCCTAATATCAAATATAAACTTCCCCTGGTGCAGCTTGAGAACATGTTTCATCCTGTCTCTAGCTGCCTGGGGGAAGAGACTGACCCCAGCTGGGGTCAGTCTCTTTCAGGGGGTTGTAGAGAGTGATAAGGTCTCCCCTGAGCCTCATTTTCTCCAGGCTAAACAACCTCATCTCCCTCAGCCACTCATCACAGAACCAGTGCTCTGACTCCTTCACCATCTTTTTTGCCCTTCTCAGGACACAATTTCACAAAGGAAATTCAATGTCTTCATTATTCTCTTCTTTATGCTGTTTCTAGACAGTCATTTGTGCCTCTGTGATTCACAAACCACATGACAACATAGTCCCATTTCTTAAGTGTATTATGGTTTAACCCCAGGCAGCAACTAAGCACCCACAGCCTCTCCCTCACTCCTTTTTGGTGGGAAAAGTAAGAGAATCAGAGCGGCAAACTTGAAAAAAATCATAGGTTGAGACAGAGATGGTTTGACAGATAAAGCAAAAGTTAGACCTGCCAGCAAAGCAAAACAAGCAATTCTTGCACCTCTTCCATGGGCAGGCAGGTGTTCAGCCATCTGCAGGACAGCAGGGCCCCATCACGCCTCATGGTGATTTGAGAAGACAAACACCGTAACTCTGAACATCTCCCTCTTCCTTCTCCTCACAGCTTTATATGCTGAACATGATATCATAATCTGGGGATATTCCCTGGGTCAGTTGTCCTGGCTGCATCCCCTCCCAGCTCCCTGCACACCCCCAGCAGCCTCCCTGGCGAGGTGGGTGAGGAGCAGCAAAGGCCCTGGCTCTGTGCAAGCCCTGCTCAGCAGCAACTAAAACAACCCTGTGTTATCAACCCTGTTTCCAGCACAAATTCAAAACACAGCCTCATACTAGCTATTAAGGACAAATTTAACTGTATCACAGCCAAAACCAACAGAAGTGGCGTTGATCTAAAGCTAAACAGACAGACATTTGCATTCAAAATTAAAAACAGATAAACAAAACCAGAAAACACTATTGTTTTAAGACAGAAAGTATTATAGACTAAGATTACAAATGCTATCAGAGAAAAAAGAACTGCTCTAATTTCAGAAAGATTTGTTAAGGTCACCACCACAAAGAAAATTTATATAGGCTCTATTGTAAACATAATTTTAGTTTGAAACATTTTCTTCGTTTGTTGTTGCTTACTGATTTGCTGGGTTTTGTGGCTTAATGGTTTGCTGGATAAAGCATTCCTCTGGGACCTAGGACTTTTAGGTTCACATACAGAAGTTAAAGGACCCTGAGATGTTCACCATATCAAGGCCACCCAGCAGAAAGGGGCCTAAATTCACTACAAAACTACATCTTAATGTCCAGAGAAAGCTAGCCTATGCAAACTACTTAATGAAACACATCCTAGGACACATTGGAGACCTGAACTCTGCCCAAGTCTCTTCTGGAAGCATTAGCTTAGGCCAACATATCCCAAGGATCAAGCTAATAATTTAACAGTGAGAACAATTCTCTTGCAGTGCCTGGCAACATTCCCAGTCACGATTAAAATTTTTTTAGAAAAGAGATAATCATAGGCCTGATTTCTAGATCTGTTGATGTTTTCCCAGAAAACTCTTCCTATCTTCATTCAATAACATTATCTTTTCTTGTTCCAGTTTTTCAAACAAGAAAACTCACAAGTGAGAGGCAGGAGATAGACATGGCAGGCCTTGGAGATTGGTGCAAAAAGATGCACAAAGTATTAGTTAAAAACAGACAAAGCAAGGCCAAAGAATTAATTTCTTTATCTCACCTGCTAGTTTCATGGAATGTTCAGGAAATACTACTATATGGAACATATTTATGGGGGATTTTTAATATATTCCAATATTTCCAAAATTCAAAATTCATGTATTTAGAAGATAACCAAGGAGAAATAGCAGAAATGGTAACAAGAGGAGGTTCAGGGTGTAAAGCCGCAAGATAATGTAAGAGAAAGAAAAAATGCTAGAATTCTTTTAAAGAACACAATGGATGTTTCTAGATAAAAAGCCAAACGTCCAGGGGAGCTGGAAGGTCAGCAAATGAACACACTGCAAATACACATATAACCTCAAATGTATCACCTCTCACCCTGACAAGTTATTTTCTGAAACTCCTCTTCCCAGCTTTGCAGATACTTATCCTGCACACAAGCCCCTAAAGTTTTAGGAGTCATAATCTTTAAACAGCATGAACTTNGGACCTCTTTGCTCTTATTTGTCTCATTATTTGTCCTGTCTCTAAAAACTTTTTAAACTTTTATTTGTATTAATTTTTGTAACCAATTTTATTCTTTATTAAATTTTCATAAATTTCTAAACTCGAGTGATTGGCGTTTATCACAAACTACTAGCTATTCCTCAAAGCAAACTGTGCTTCTAGAACTAAGCATGATCAAAATGAATTTCTTCCTTCCTCTTCTTGCCAGCTACCCTCCTGTTAAGATTTACCTTTTTGCATTCCACTATGAGAACTTTATTTTAAGCATATCAATTTCTCATGGGAAAGTCTAATAGTAGCTGTAGATAGAAAATATTCGGATATCCCTTGACAGATAAAGCAGATCATTAATTTGATATGACCATGAGTCCACTGTAGTCAGTTCACACATTCTCATCCAAGTGTAAATTGCAGCTTGAACATTTTGCATCCAAGTTCACGTCTAGGCAAATCACAGCAGAAATTCAAGATGTTATGACACATAATCTATGTGTTAACATTACTTTACCAGACACCACTCTTTTCCCTGAACAGTGGTATTTTAGTCCCCTATATGAGATACTTCAGTACAAATCTTCCCTCGGTGAATTACACAAATAAGCCAAACTGTGGGCTGACAAGGCCTAATCACAAGTTCTTCTCATCTGCCTGGTCACACTGATATGAATAACACTGTTACAAACCTGGAAGCCATTCAGCAACATCTGAAAGAGGTAAAATCTTTAGAAAAAATACGAACTAGCAGCATTGCTGTAGCAAATTCCACAGAGCCAGGGAAGCTTCAATCATACCAACTACTATTTTCACACAGTAAATTATAAACCAAGCAGCCACAGCCCAGAACTCTAAACTAGTGACTTGCCAAAAAGAAGTCCAGGGGCAATATTGTGCGGATTGAGCATACCAAAGCTTTTAAAGTCATCTTCATCATAGATAGTTACCTTTTTTCTTAACTTGAGACAGGTTAACTTGTGACTGCAGCACAGAATATTTTTTCATGTTTTGCAGGCACTGAAATGTAAATATGACAACATGGGGGACCAGACATCTGTCTGCCTGGAACTCGTGTAGCACACAGGGTCACATGCATTGACCAGGGCCAGTGCATGACCACATCAGTATCTGCTCAGACATACCAAAACAAGCACTTGAGCCTCTGCCCAACAACCTTAAAACTGTTTGTATGGAGATTACATTAAAAATGTGGATTATTCAAACTCAAAAATGAAAGAATAGCATTTAAAAAGGAGCATCTCATTACTGACACAGACTCACAAAATATTTTGAGTTGGAAGGGACACACAAGGATCACCAAGTCCAGGTGAATGACCCATATGGTGCTCTAATCCACAACTTTGACATTATTAGTGCCAGGCTCTGACCAACAGAGCTAATCTTAGGGTACTGGAACCTTCTTAAAGGCTTGCATGACCTGTATGAAGTGTACTAGGCAAACAGTCTTGTTTTAGCCCTTCCTTGGTGCTTACTATTAAAATTCTGAGAGCACCCACAATTCGGCCCACACTAATGCTGCTTATCTCTGAACCTGAACTGCCTATCAATATTGTTTACCACTCACCTTCTTGTATCAATGCAGTATCTTATTACTATGCCACCACACTCAATCTCTTGTTGGAATACACCTCAATCCACATCAGCTCACTGCAGAAAGTCTGATTTCTGTTCATTCTCTCTCCCTCAGAGAAGCAGAAGTCAGAAAGATTGCAACCATGAACACCAGGAGGGACAAATTTATCTGGATAAGGCCATAACTTTCCAAATATAAAAAAGGAAGCTGTATTTTGCAAATACAACATCTTGCCCTTTAGGGTAGAGAATGAATCTTTGGCCACAACAGTTGTCTCTTGTTGTTTGTATTCCTGTATATGACACAGAACAGGTCAAATTTCTCTAGAAACACAAGTTTTATGCTGTGATACTCTAAAAAAAGCTCCTGAACAAACAAAATTTTAGTACAACACTCCTCACTTCATCTGTATTGAGCGTGCCAGCAAACTCAGCTTTTACCATGATATCTCAGATGTTCACCAGCACCAGAAGATCATTGCAAAGTTGCCTGCTGGCTCTACGGTCTGAGGGGATCTCTCTGGTGTCCTGAAGGGCACACCATTTTTGATGATCATGACACATGAAACATGCATAAGTCCAAGGGGACAGAAGGAAAGAGGTGTCTACCCATCCTCCTTCTGTGTCTTCTCTTATTCGTTCATCAATGACATGAGATACATTCAACATATATTAAAGTCTCATGTGGATCTCCATAAAAAGGATTTAAGTAACTTAAAATCTTTTCTTAAAAAAACAAAACAAAACAAAAACAAAACACAAAACCCCTCACATTCTCAGGAGACTTCAACATGTGTTGTACGTGTGTTTTCAAATCTTCAGCTGTTGTACCTTTCTGAGTATCTAACATAAACACAGTACTAGTCACATCACAACAACATTGATTGGAAAAGGACTTGGTTCAGTTTAAAGCATATTCTTGACTGACAGCAACTCCTTGACTCTACTTTAGATCCCTTTAAAAGCAGTTGTGTAACTTGAAACAGTGACAACAAATACATGTTACTGAAATTAATGGAATTGAGAAAACATAATATATCCTGTAATTTTGCACTTGCAGAGATTATCTCATGAAGATCATGGAGAGGGAAAAAATGTATTTAGCCTCTTGCTATAGCTGAGAAAAAGTCTCAAAAATGTTCCAGACATCACTTTATAACTTACTATTCTGCTCTCTTTAGAGGTGAAGGTGAAACTGAACACAGCTAGTCAGACTAAAAGCAGCAATCTCACATGACAAAAAAAAAAAAGTTATTTTTAAAAAGAACAGCTGCACTTCTACTCATTGACTGTAAGCAGATCAATACTATCAACAGTACGTATTGTTTTGGGGGTGTTTAGGGATATCAGAGCATCCTACTGATCTCCCATCATCCAGAAAAAGAGAAAACTTCAGCACACAGAGTATTTCCTACATACATGCTGACAGTAAGCCATGCTCTTTCTGTAGTACACAACATTAATGTCTACAAAAGACTCACAATTAGTAATAATCACATTTATACAGAAGTACCTGATGACAAAACCAAAGACACAAATTGTTGATTTGCAGAAAGGAAAAAAAGGCTCTAGATGAGACAACTTCTGTCTGAGCTTCAGGCCATAAAGTAGGAACAGAACAGCCATGGTTATTTAGCATTTTAGTACAGACATATATTTAATCTCACTTGGAGAAACGTGTTGCCATAATTGCTTTTTCTATTCCGTCTTTGGTTTCTTTGTTACTATCTTTCTAACTATGAAAGGGTGTCTATGTAATTAATGATAAGAGGTAAAATTTAGGCATCTCTTCATAAAACTAAACAACTATTATTTTAACTAAAAGAGATTTCAAGTAGTAAATGCTCTTTTTCCTGAAATGTGAGTAAATTCCTGGCCATCACTGGGAAGTCCACACTCAGCAAAGAAGCGCTTTAATTTGAACATTTTACCAGACTCTAGAAATGCTAAAAAAGATTACACTCAGGCAAAGAAAAAACACTATTTTATCAGTCATCAGGAAAAAGGGGAAGGCTTAGACTTGCTGGTACTTGCAGGAAATTTGTGAAGAAACATGACAAAAATATGATGTGTCTCTGATGAAACTCCAACTGAAAACTGGGAAAAAAAGAGGTGAGCTGGCAGGACTACCATAGTAAAAGTCCTTGCCTGGTGATTAGACAGGACATAGGCTACATCCATGGCCTTGCTTGAAAAATGCAACATTTTTCATCCATGCTGAATCTGAACTCACCACCTTCTGTTGCAATTATCACTCCTACACCCACAAGTTACTTCCCTTGGTTTTGTCCACTCAGATGACTATCACTGTATGTATCTGTACTTAGCTGCCCTGTTTGCAAAAAGCACCTTTAAACTGCAAAAGCAAGCAACTTTAAAAAATCTAAGCAGAACTGCAACAGGGCAGGAGGCTAGTGAGTTACAAATTCTTTATCACAACATTGAGCATGCACTTTGTGACATTACTAGCAGTCACATACAGCTGAACAGTACTTCTTTAATAAAGGGCTATTGCTCAATTCCCCTGAGCCTCTAAAACTTACATAGCTCTTCTCATGATTTCACATTCTATTCAGCAGGGGACCTCCATTAAAAAAAAACCAGTTTATCTAAGTTATAGATGGCATAGCCATGAATAAGGATCTCTAAGCAGGTCCAGCATGAAGGAACTTCCATCATGTTGGGATTGCAGCATGTTCTGTGCACGCCTACCTTGCCTGAAAACCAAGGAGGGAGAATACCCATGTTAAGCATGTTGACAAAAGCCTGCATTTTTGATATGGAAAGGCAATCTCTTCAGTATCAGTCACATGTTTAAAGTAGTAAAACTTCATTAAGTAAATTCATCCATAATTCAAGTCAGTTTAGAAAGAAAATCCTAATAAATACATTTGTGTGCAGGATTTTTTTTTTTTAGTTTAAATATCCAAGTTGCCTAAAAAAAATGTTTTTGTTACACTGGGTAAATTGACTGACAGAGATGACCAGACACATGACAACACAACAACAAAAAAAAACTACCTACCCACAACAAATGGCAAAACTCCAACCAAACAAACTATAAGCAAAAAAACCCTCAAGCTCGCGCATGCCCCCAGCATTTGGATAGACAGAAGTAGAACAAGCAGAGTCTTGTTTTATAAAAAATATAAAATGCTATAATTATTTTTGGATGTACAAAGAACAGATCAGTGCAACTACTGTTGCAATAAACACAGGTTTCTTGTTTTGATTTAGAGAAGCTCTTACTATTTAACCCTTACTCTACCTGTGGCAGATAAGGCCACTATGTACCAAATATATATTGTTGCATTGCTGCTAACAGACAGCCAGGAGATTTCAGTGGTTAAGGAGACTGGAGAAAGAATCTTTGTGTTTCTTCACTACACTGAAAAGTTCATCATTACATACAGATCTTTAAAGAGAAGTCCACTAACAATTTGATGACTGAGCAACTATTCCGCCAGTATAAACTACACCAATATTCCACACCGGAAAAAATGCAGTAATACAGAAAGGAGGGTTTCTTAAATAATCTCTAGTTGAAGTTTCAGTGAACTCTTTTCAACTTTAATGCTCAAGAGGAACACTGTATTAAAACAAACAGAGTTTTGGATTGCAGACGTTCCTGTTTTCTCCTGCTGCCTAAAACTTTTGACTGCAATGCTAAAATATTTATTTATGGATAAAGCGCTAAACTTCCAACACTGAAGTGCAACACTTCCAACTGAACAGGTTGCTAATTGCATAGTCCCATAATCTGTATATTTCATAGCCTGTCATTATTCTTGCCATTTCACTTTGTTAGCAATGCTGAACTGCACATGTTGGAACTGAAAGTTTAGGTCAGAGATCAAGTTTGTGAAATCAAGCATTGAGGTCTTAAAGAAACTCAATCTCCAAGTGAGCTGGAAGTCTAGATGCACGCCCACTTCCAAAATGTAGATATTAAACTCCTTCAATACCTCCAGAAAGCCAAATGCTACATCATTCCTCACTGCAACACAGGTACCATGCACTTACAGCTTAGCAGGACAGGCAAAACACTTCTCTCGTATAGATCTCACCAGTCTTTGGTAACCCAGGCAAGCACACATATGTGGTGTGCTCTCATGTGCTCTCAGACAGCCTCTGAAATGCAATCTAGTCTTAACAAAATCCAGATCATAATTAAGCAGGTGTAAGTGTTAAGGGAGTGCTTTGTCAGCACACTCACCACTGAGCGTCGCAGATAAAAGCAGAGACTAATTTTCCTTTTTTGCTACAGGAAAATGAGCAGTGCTACACCCGAGAATAAAAGGGAAGCTTATCTGGAGACTACCAAACACTGAAAAATTAAGTGTTGACATTTTTTTCCCACCTCCTGAAAGAACAACTCTGAACTTAAACCTACTTCCTACCTCTACACAAACGTGCTGCTTTTTCACCCTATGCTTGTAGGATCAGACTATTCACTAACAAATATGCAATTTAGATCAGTTTTAACAAATAACTAGCTTTCAGTGTTAGGAAAAAAAAAACCAAACAACAAAACCAACATGGAAGTGCTGCAAGAAGTGTGGAATACAGAACGTGTACAAAGATTTGGTCTTTGAAATTTTGTTTCAATCTCAAAAAGCGGGATTAAAAGACATCTCAGTATTGGTCTGTTAGCTTCAAAAGATTCCTGTAAAGGGTGAAGAAATGCAGCAGAGGTGCATGGGAAAGACAAACAAAATGAAAGTATTGTGAATCAGCTCTGTACTCATGCCATTACCATTATACCAGCTCGAAAAACTGCTCTCTCTGCACCTTGAAAACTCCTTTTCTGTAACTTGAAATCTGAACTGTTTCAGAGCTACCGAAGATATGTAGGTGGAAAGATTCCTTTCAGGATGAAGAACTTATGAAAGGACTACTTCCGTTGTAAAATAATCTGACACTGTGGGGTCCTAATTTTTCACACCATTTCGAGACAAATCCTGAATTTGTGGTCTAGAAATGAAGATACTTTTCTCACATCACAAACTGTACTGGCAATCTCAGCAGCTATTCAACTATTTGTGTAGATGAATCCAGCTTTCAAACACCCACAGCTTCAATCTGTAAGAACAAGTGCTGTCTGATAGAATTTTACTAACTCAAACTAGTTGTTAGCAGAGTTTACTGGCCAAGCTCCCTGAGAAGGCAAATTAAGTTCCACTAAACATTTTTAAATCAACTTTTCATAACAGACAGAAAGGGCAGGCAAAAAAAACCAAACAACCAAAATTAACACTCTCTTTTGCAAGCATTTGAAGTTCTGAGCCTACAGCTCTGGAATGTCCCAATTCTTTCAAGGAAGTGCCAAATACCTAGAGGAAATCTTCTGAATTAATCAATCCCTAAGGCAGCAGTGAAGGCAAAAACCCCCGAAAAAAATTATCTCCTTTTCACACAATTAACATTCCTCTCTACCTTCTCTATATTTCAAGACACCAAAGGACCACTCTTCAATTCACATCTTTTCACTGAGCTTAAGTGGACTGTTACTCTAAGGAGGGAGCAAATTTCCAGCTCTTACTCTCTCTTACAATCCTACAGTGAGAGTCCATGCTGGAAAATACTAGCAAAGAGATTTGTTCTATTTCTTACTATTCAAATGTTATTTCTTCTCTAATTTTCTGCATTTACTGGTTTGGTTTTTTCACCATGACTATAAAAACTTCACCAAATAGTATCAAAATTGGAGTGTATTATCCTCTGGCCAAAGACAACCAGAGAGAAAGAAAGGTGGTAAATTACAAATATGATATGACAAAAACCTGCTGTTTGAAAGCCTTATGGTCTTTTCAATTCAGCAATAGTGTGACATAATCTGTAAAACACTGCTAAGTGATCAAACTTCTTTTCATGTGGAAAACTTCACCAGGAATCTCTTCTATCTTACAAAGTCTGAGATGAGTAAAAAAAGATCATTTTCCTATGACTCCTCACTTATACCACAGATCCTGGAAGGCACAAGACTCAGCTGCACTTCCTACTCTATGCCCATTACACTCCTCTTACTTTCTTTGAAGCAGTAACAATCCCCAGAAGTTTATTAGGACATTCTGATGAAGCACAATTGCTTTTAAGTGAAGCATTACTAAATAAACATTCCAGTGTTAATATTTCTCTAGGGTGGTCTTCCTTTACTTCGGTTTTGTGGATTGATAAAGCCAGTCTGAACAATAGCAACAGCACTGAGTGCCCAGAGATATTAATTCAATTCCAATTGTTTGGAGAGAGAATCCTCTGTTTTAGACCAAGTTTCCTGCTGATACTAAAAAATACTAAAGTCCAGAGCGCTCTGTCTTCCCCTTTATTCCCCTCCCCCACCTTCACTAGCTTTAGAGGTGGAAACTAAATATCAAAGTACAACCTCTAGTTAAAAAATAAATGGGAACTGTGGTGACATTATAAAACATGGGAACATACTGAACATAAACAGGGCCTGATCCAAACATATACCTGATCCAGTTACTGAAACTGGGCATCTCCACAGCCATAGTCCTAAGTTAAATTAGAAGGCAAATGCTTGCATCTATGCTACGACCTCCAGAACTGTTACAGAACAGCTGCACCTGCTGTCTGTGACAGATTATTTTGTCACCCAAAATTATTAAAACCTGGTACTTTATAGGCATCATGTTCCAATTATTTTCTTCCATCCTTTCCTTGTCCCACTTATGTTGCAGATCTACTGAGGTTTTTTGCAACACAGAGGAGTTGCTGTGTGCTTGATATGTATATTCTACACTATCCTCTACTATTTCAGTACTACTGAAATACCAATAGACAGGGCTCGAGTAGTTCCAGGAGGAAAATCAATGTTAAAGCTTCACCTGCATGAGGACAGGGCAGCACAACTCTTCCACGCCCGTTCTTCTCAAGCTATATCTATTCCTCTTTCTCCGTTCTGCAAAAGTCGCCCCCTACGAGCCGGCCCCAAGCCCGTTGTCGGAGAGACCCGATTTCGCCAGCCGGGGCCCAGAGCAGCGGCGGGGTCCGCACAGCCCACCGCTGCTGCTGCCGCCGCTGCTAACGAGATGGTGCCTGGCAGGGGCTGCTCCGGCGGAGCCGCCTTCCCTCCGCAGCATCCACCGGCCCGTTCCACCCTCCACCGCAGACGCCGCGGCCGGGAGACGGCAGGATCCCCCCGTCCTGCCGCCGGGCCCTGCTAGCCGCCGGCCCCCGCCCTCTGCCCGGGCCCGCACCCGCCCCNTCCCTTTTCCGCAGCAGCCCTGGTCCCGCAGAGATCCGCTGCCTTCCTCGGGCGGCCCCTTACCCTGGATATACAGGAGGAGAGGGAGCGCTGTGAGTGTGGAGGGGTGGGTAAGAGGGTGGTACCGAGGTCAAGGCCAGATCTGCTGCGGGCAGAGTCATCGGAAGGACGGGCACTGTAACATGGCATCGGGCTGTGGCGGGCAGTGGTGTGCCTTGTACCGGCTGTAAGCGCGCCACGTGCTCACAGCCCGAGCGCTTGCTCAGGCTTCGGAGAAGTCCAGAGGGGCTGTCAGTGAAGCTTGGGCTCGGAAGCGAACGGTGTCGCTCGGGACACTACCTGACACACAGGACGGCATCCTCATCCTCGGGGCAGTGCAATAGGAGTGGAACTTCCTGTTGTTTCTCTTGGCAGGGGGAGAGCTGATTGGCCTGGCTGTTGGCAGAAACAGGCTGTTACGTACAAGCTGGTCAAGATCAATATCATGACGTCAATATTAAAGAACAATATCAGAGTAGAGGACGTCCTAGAGGACATAATTTGCATCATCCCCATAGCTGAGTGCTGTGCAGGGTTCATCAGTGTCCAGCATGTTCCCAGTAGAACAGTGTGTGGTTTGAGCCTGAATACCGTTGAGGAATACATTCAGTACAAGTAGTCGAGGTGCACCTGCAGTGGGAGCTGCACGTTGAGCTCTGGATAGCAGGAGCCAGAAGTAAGAGGCTAGGAACTGGCACTGACTCAACAAAGGGTGCACCACTCTGCAGCCCAGCTAGGTGAGCAGACACTGAGAGACACAGGAGCCAGTGGTTCAGCTGAAAGACCCCAGACTTTCACATGGCTAGACTGTGAGGGTATAAAAGCCCAGGGTTTGCTTTCCTCAGGGTCCCTCCTCGGAGACACTAGGTTAAGCTGTTGTCACTGCACCATGACTAAACCATTGTAAGAATTCAGGAGTCTGAGATTCTGTCATGGGAAACCTGGAGTCCAGCCTGTAAGGAAACCTGGTCTGACTGGGTGAGACTGGGGTGTGTAGGGAGTCAAACAAGGTACCCCTCATTTCACATTGTGAAATGACCTCTGTTCCAGCTCACCTGGTCTGAGTGTGCCACCCAGAGAGATTCCTGGATGGTGAGACAGGAAACTTTCCTAAACTATTAAGTAAACTAAAAAGTATCTAAATCCAGGAAAATAATTGCATACATAGTAAAGAAGAGTTGTGTGTAAGGAATGTAAATATTCTGCAAGTCTTGGTAAGGCCTTGGAGAACGCTGACTAGAAGACCACTGCTAACCACTGACAGCTGGAATAAAACAAGATCAGTAATGTTTTGTGTCTACCAAGCTTGGACTAAGAGGAAACTGAGTGACTTGCTGGTTTTGCTGCACCGGAGCAAGTCTCAGGTGAAGGAAAATAGAAGTGCTTCACTCTACTTGTAAAGAAGGATGAAACATAGAAAATGCCCATGATGTCTCACCTGGATGTTTGTGGGTTGAATTCCTGCACACTGACCTGTGCTGACAGATCCTCCTGCCTACATACACTGTCCAGCTGCAACTGTCAGACCAGAAGAAATCAGTGGGAAGGACTCCAAGACCTAGCAAACAAAATAAACTGAGTAGGTTTTATATTTTTTTAACTTAATATGGAAATCCTGGATTTGGCATACCTGCTACTTATTTCACCAGAATAGTTAAGACTTCTAGGGACCCTCTGTAGTTGAACCTGCTATTCTCTGAACTGATACCTCAAAACAGCTTGTAATGTACAACATACAATACTTCTGATTTATTGCTCAAAATCTCTTCCAGGTTGGCCTGCTTTCTGTTCAGCATAAATACCACGTGGAGCAATTGAACTAAGTGAGGGCATACTGCATCTCCCTCTTTAATTAGATTATTGTGCATCCTCTAAAGAAAATTCTGTGGTTGGCATATTTTAATAAATATGTTATAATTTGCTTCTGGTCTTAGCACTGGTTTACTTAATTGTCTTTTTTTAAAATGAGTCTTCATAAAAATGCAGTAACGCTTATTGAACTTCGGTTTCAGCAGCAAAACAAAGATTTAACTTCTGCCATCTGCTGGTTAAACGGGGTTTAGTGGAGGCTCCTTGTCACTCCGGCCAGTGAGAGGGCATTGACTTGGGAGTGATCCTCTACTTAGTCCCGCGTAGAAACTCACACAAGTGTATTGTCAAGGAATAATACTGTTTTCCTGTAGAATAAAAGCATTTGTTCGACTGTTCCCCAGGAAATGAAGAAAGGGGACTTGAGGATGGGACTATGTACCCAAAATTAAAGAATAAATTGTTAAGACAATTGAAAAAAGACAAGTAAAACACTTAACTGTCAGCACTGCACCTTTAGCACCAGACTGTGTAGTGTTTCACATTTTTTTGGAGAATTCCTTCCCAAGTAGATAATCCATGATCAGTTTATAGTTGCTGTACGGAGCATGAGAAAGAACAACTATTTTGCACCATAGAAGTGGAAGGATTGTTCTTGTCCCTTTTGAGAGTAATGATATAACTCACACTAAATGCAGAAGTCTTTGCTCATCACCAGTGTATTTCCCTGAATATCTGGAATGATGTAGAAGACTTCAACCCAGACTAGATTCCTGTGAATGATCAACTGAAAACAACCCATATTCAAAATGTTATTTAAACTTTTGGTGTATAGGCAATGTACAACACCCTTGCACGCAGTAAGCCTGGACTTGTGCTGTTCATAGTTTGTGTTGCAGTTTTACTAACACTCCCTTACTGAGCTCAGGACTCTGGCAGAACATGGTACTAATCTTATACAGTAGGATGAAGTGGGGAGTAATCCAGAAAGTTTGCACAAGAAACAAACTCTAGAGCCCAGGCACTTTTACAATCTATCACGTGGCTAGTCTAAGCAGTTTTCATTCTGCCACTGTACCTGCCTGAAGAACTTGTGCACACAGTCACTAACCCTTACCTAAGAGGCACCTGTTTCCTAGTACATGCTTGCTGGATATATTTGGTGACTGGTAAAGGTAACAACCTTGGACATTTACTGCAGCACTACCCTTTCATTCCCTGTACTGACTAGTAAGTGCTTGTAGTTGCTCTGACATCTAGAACTTTGTTAAAAACAACAGGCACCTTATAGAAAGCAATGGAAAACACACTTTTTTGAAAAGAGGTCCACAATTTAGGCTGCCTATACATACACATTTTGCTCAAAGAGCATTAAAAAATGCACAGAAGAGCAGTAGGAATTCCTTTGCTGCACTCTAATGGTAGACTGTTTTTCTGTAACATTTTACTTATTATGCTTGAACATGAGTGACTGTTCTTAACTACTTTTGAGTGAAAAATTGGGATACTGCGTATTTTTCCCAAGGTGTTTGTACTCATACTTTGCTTTTGGATTCCTCAATTTTCTCACAGCAAATTAACATTCTGAATAAAAACAGCAATCACAATTTAAGAATATTCCACTTAGTTGCCTCCAAGGCTTCCCGAACAGAGTAGATCAGACCATCAGATCACCTATGATACGGCACCATCAGGATAGATGCTTCCCTGACATATTTTCCTGCCTCTGAGGGCACAGAGCAAATGCATTGTGATGGATATATCCTGACTGCTAGTAAAAGTGAGAGCACAGAGCTAATTCCATTTTACAAAAGTTGTCTTTTTTTCCCATTTGCAAGTAGCTCAATTCTTTGCACACAACACAGAACAAGAGGATAGCATAGCAAAGAAGACAGAGGTTGGTGGGCTTTTTTACCCTGTTTCTGAGCACATCTAGATGCCATGAGAGTAGGAAATCCTCTACTACTCTATATGCAAATAGTACCTCTATTGTTAATCTCTCTTCAGTGAACAGACTGCCTCATTTACCAGAGACCTTAATAAAAAGTTGTGATTGTGTCAAGAGAAAGCTATCCAATGGCATCTCCTATGAAATGTTAACTTGAGCATTACCAGGCCTCCAGTGCTTCATTTGCATCAGTGGAATCTCATTCACCTTTTTTATTCCTAATGCACTTTAACACTCCAGTGCTTAGGTTTTCATTATGTCAGCTGTCTGTGGTGGGAATCTGCATGATTTATGGCTATTCTGTCCTGAAACAAGCCTGCAGGTGGGTCCCTAGATTTAGGATGAGTTCTCAGCTTCTCTCCAGGCCATCACAGCTTTGGTGCTGGAGGTGCTGGTGCCTGTTCCTGTACTGTAATGCACAGGTGAAGGATTGCTGTTTACGTAGTGGTATGCCCATTTTTAAGCTGGATGCTCATTTCTTTTGGCTCGTGGAGAATTTAAAGACATCAATTGTGCAATAATAAGGCTCGCTGCCACATTTCCTTCCCTGGCTGACCCTATGAAATGTCACACTGTTGCCCAGGTCTTGCACACCTTGAAAATTTCTATCAATGACTGCCTGCTGGTCCTGTCCGATTATGTCACAGAGCAAGTTTTTAATTGTTTTACTTGCAGCATGGATTGGAAAACTCTCTTTCTGAAATCTTGAATTGAGTTACGTTTTGTAAAGTTTCGTCTGCACAACAAGGTGATAAAGCAAGTCAACAGTCCTGCTGGGAAAATGTGGGGAGATGCTTTAATACCGAATTTGGATCTTACTTTAAGGTTGCCCCTGCTCTGAGCTCTAGAGCCCTCTCCTATTCCACATTATTCAATAAATAAACACCTACAAAACCAGTGCTTGCAGCAGCATTCAAGTAAATTATCTTTCGATTGATCAACAATGGACTGCACTCTACAGAACCATTTTAGTTACAAATTGTTGTTACAAATTGAACAGAAGAAGGAAATGTAGTGGTAACCACAGGTAGCAAATGGGGACCTGGCGCCTAACTGACCACTTTTTATTTTTCACAGAGAGATATACTGCTGCCCCTGCTTCTGTTTTCCATATTGTGGAACAGCAGCTCCAAGTAAGTGCTTTCCTGGTTGGGGGGTGTTTACTTCCTTTCAGCTGTACCAGAGGAGAGCAGTGATCCACCGGTGAGGGGCAGCTGGCTTTAGCATAGCATTTCCATTAGAGGGACACCAAGGGTGCACAGAAGAACTGCTGAAGACTGCGGTGGAGCCAACACAATAGCATGCCCCTTAGCACCAGCTCAGATGCTACTCTAAGAGAACATGGGGGCCTGGCAGGTGTAGGGTTATATGTAGTGCCAGGTGCCTCTTCCCAGGGTGATACTGGAGTGGTTGAAGTCATCTGGCTGAGGTGCAGGGCTCAAGTACAGAGCTGCTGGTGCAGAAACTATGGCAGAAGGCAGCACACCACATAGCACAAGGGAGGATGAGCAGGAAGGCAAGGAGGTGCCTGTGCAGGTAAGTGCTGGAGCCCTCTGCAGCAGTGATGGGTGCAGGACTCTGGCTGAGTGAACAGCACCTTGGTTCAGGCATCACTGCCAGTCAGCCATGTGGTGAACGCCCAGAGAACTGTGCCAGGCCATTGACTTCCAGGAACCAAGCAGCCCAGACCACAACATATCAGGACTTAACAGAACCATCCTGAGCAGGACTAGCCAAAACTAAAACTGCTGTGGTTGTACTCCTGTGCCAAGGCAGGTTAACTACAAATCAACCACATTACACTATAGACATCTGTAGCCCCACCCTGAGGCCCTTGAGCTCTCCTGTACAGCAGTGGGCTGCAGTTGTTTAATTATGTTACTGTTTCATTATCATTCAGTAATTGTTTAATTATAATTTTATAATGATTTAATCATCAACAAATCCTTTTAACTCCACAGTGATGTTTTATTTTAAGGATTTATATGCAGCAGCTGCTTATAAGGTGGGACAGCTAAAAGGCTATACTGCACTCTGTAGTACATTTGGACTCGCAAGGTGGGAAAGTTGAGACTCGCAAGTGGAATGTTGGGAACTTGTGACTCCTGGTGACAGGAGAATGACTCCTTTTGGTCATCTAGGTATGAACTGAAGGCCCTCAGGTGCAATACTCTGAAAAGAGATAAACAAAAATAAGTTTGGTTGGGAAAGACATCTGAGCCCCTCATGAGGACAGAGCAAGTCATGATGACTGGGGACTTTACTTTTGCTGACCTCTCTGTCTCAGAACGTTTGTTGCTTGCCAGGACGTTTGATCTGGGGTGCTTTTGTCAAGCTCTCAGACCATGAGCTCCTGTCATCCACATGGGCACTAGTGACACAGCCAAAGGAGACTCTCATGCGTAAGCACACCACTCTGGAGTCTACCATATGTGGTATTTCTTCACATTCTTGCTGGTGAAGGAGTAGATCTATCCTATAGGCCAACAGGTTCTGTGAGGCATAGAAATAAATAATGCTATCTATTTATACATATACACATATATTAAAAAATGGTGGTTTATAAATTGGGTTTCTGATACATTACTAGAGTGTAGAATCAGAAATTGCAATGAGGTATTGACCACAAGACCTGGACATTTTATTTTCAGAGTGCACCACTCTTACCAAATCTTAACAGCAATCTGTTTATATGTGGGTGTTTCTGAGTATTTTGCATTTCAGAATGCATTAAGCTACTCTATTCATAAGAATTGCTTTCATGTTCCCTAGGTCCAGAGACAAAACATGATTAAAGAAGTTAAACTGGCAATCCCTTAAAATAAATAAATAATCAAACACTAGCTGTTTTTTTGGTTGATTGGTTGATGTTTTTCTCCCAGAGAAGTGATTCATTAACTCTGAGCAAATCCCTATGTACTCTATCAGGAAGTTATGTGTTCTAAACTTAAGAGCTGGAAATAAGTTATTAAATATTAAAACCAGTGTATTTGAAGCAAAAATAACTTGGCCTGTCACATCACCATATTTGCTAGCTGGCTGGGTCTAAAAATTCAGCCTCTTGACTTTGGTATGTTGTTACACAGTTTTGTTTACTTTCAGTTCTGATATGGCTTATTATTTACTAAGTCTCAGTTTTGTTAGCAGAACTAGAGAAACTCACGAGATAGTAAGGAGTGTAAATGCTAAAATAAAATATGAGTTCTGAAGTTAGTTCTGCTTGTGATAAATGTATCTACCTTTTCATTAAATACTTACTACTGTTGACATAATGATTTTGGTGAAATAAAGGTATACTACTTGATGGGATCTCTGTAGGGTTTTTTTTTCCCCACAAGAGATGGATTAATTGGAACTGAAGGATTTTCTTCTCTTTTGACTCTCTGTACCTATGTAAAAAGAGTGCATATATATGATACATAAATATTAATATGTAATTTTGTTTAGATTACGCAGTCTAATGTGTTCCTTATTATAGCCTTTATTTGAAAAGGTATAGTCTCTTAATCTGGAGAATCTTAATCTTAATAAGGAATCAGTTAAAAAGTTGAAAGACATATCATATCTTACTGCATAAGTTGGAACTGACCCAGAACTTTGTTGGCTTTCCATAGCAAGGCTTTTGCTTTTCTTACTCCGGGGCAGTTGGTGCTTTTAACTAACAAGTTAGCATTTGATTCTGTTGTGATTAGAACAGTTGTTTTAAAGGCTTTTTTCCAGAAACTGTAAGAAAAAAATACTAGTTATATGCTAGGTATTTACCTTTTAAATTTTTTTTTTTTTTTTTTTGTAGTGCGGGTATAAGAAATACAAATTTCTCTTTTTTTTCCATTGCAAGACAAAGAGTACACCAACATGATTGAATACTTTTGTTGTCTCTTCAGCTGTGAGATTTCTGGGAAAAAAGAAAGGTATCCTATATAAATGAATGTTAGGATTTACTTTTGATTCAGATATCACCAACTGGGAGAGGTGAAAAAACTGCAAATCGGAAACCTCTCGTGCTTAGGAAGGTGATACCTCATGAACCACTTCCTTTCATGAGCCAAAACAGCATTATCTTTCCATTTCCAAATATTGATGTGCTGGTTTAAACCAAATGAAACCAACTCCCCTGTAACTCTTCTTCCCTGCTGGTTGCAAACAGGAAGGCTCATTCAAATCAGCTACTATATTTTAAATTCTTGCTTCTTAGAATCCACAATTTATTTTAAACCTTGCTTTTCAACTTCCACATATGGCTTGTGTCATTCCTCTCTTCCAATCCCTTGTGGCAATGGAGGGAATTCAGAAAACAGAAGTCAACAATGTAGAAGATTCCAGTCATCTGGAAAGGCTTTTGCTTATGGCCATATGGGATAGGTACCATTGGATTTCACACTTTCCCACTTCACCAACATGTAAAGAACACATTTTATAGAAACAGAAATTTAGCAAGATTATCTGGCACTTGGGAAGCTAATGACTCCCACTCCTGCCATGTGAGTAGATGGATTAAACTGGTTGGAGCTCCCCAAGAAACCAGGAAATGGGAAGGCAGGACAGTCCACTAAAAAACAGCACAGCTTCATCTGCTTTTCACCTACTACTTCCCTGTTTATACAATCTTATAAAATCCTCTCTGGATCCCACCTGGATCTGACATAATTATTTATTTTCAGTTTTTTTGAAGCTTGCTTGCAAATAAATAGCTTAATAAAAGAATTGAATGACTGAATTTCATCATACCGAGTGCCCAGAGAGCTCTGGTATAATTACCTGGGTTTTTTTATCCTTAAAGGATAAAAACATGATGTGATATTGACACCACATCAAACTTACTTAATCTTGTACAAAAATTTGGGATGATGTACCAGAACTTTCATTTCTCAGTTGTGTCAAAGATTTTCTATCTGTCACAGTATGTTTTCTCCTTAGATACAAAGAGTACAAGAAGATTACAAAGGGTTCAGAAGATCCAAGGTGCAAAGCTTGCTCCGTTTACCGGATACACCTCTACCAAGCCAAGAAACTTGTAAAAATTACAATTTTCCTGTACTGACGGCCCTGGAGTTGTGTAACTTGTGTTTAATGAGGTTATAGAATCCAAAGTGCCACAAAATGTTTATCGGGATATAAAAAGAAGTAAATTTTCTTTTCTGAATCCTTGTATTTTTTTGCTAATCTTGTCTTATTAATCTTGTCAAAACAAAGACAATGG
This sequence comes from Cisticola juncidis, assembly GCA_013400215.1. Lineage (NCBI taxonomy): Eukaryota > Metazoa > Chordata > Aves > Passeriformes > Cisticolidae > Cisticola > Cisticola juncidis. The sequence goes on from VXBR01010371.1 coordinate 183,029, forward strand.
ATGCTGAAATAATTTTGTTTGTTTTCATCTGTGAGGCACTTCTTTATTAAAAAAAATGAAGGTATATCTAAAAAGTGGTAGTTTTATCCTGTTTGTTTCATCTTTCACTTACCAGTCTGTCAAGCAGCAACTCCTGGATGAGGGAAAAAATGCTTCTAATGAGTTATCACATTTGTGAATGTGACAGCTCCAGTAAAAATTGTTTACCTCACTTTTTTCTACTGTCTAGGGAAGCAGGTGTGCTACACACATGACATGGAAAGCATGGCTGGCCTTCAACTGCTGCCATACTCCATGGCTGCTGGCAGCAGATGTTTTGGCAGACTTGGCTGAAGACAACCATTGGATGGTTTAGGTTATTTTGACTGCTCATACAGGTAGCTCAGAGGTAAGATAGGAAGTTAAAGCACAAAAAGTTTAGTTCTTGCCCCTGTGATACAGCTTATAAATACGTATCTGAAGAGTCAGTTTTTTAAAAATAGCCAAAAATCTCATACTTCATTTACATATCAAGAATAAAAACTAGCATTCTACAGTCTTCTGTCAAAGAAACCCTGTAACTACCTGCCCTGGTAAGTGCTTCAGTAATGTATGTAATTATTTGTTAACTGAATTCATTTTCATCTTTTAAAAAACGACTTATTGATTACTTCCTCAGGCATTTGAAACAGTCAGATTCTGATACAATTATAAAGGTAGTTTCCCAGATTGTAGGAAAGACTTGAAACATGAGTTTCAGCTTTCCAAATCTTGGACCTCTGACTCTTAAGAGAGGAAGAACTATTAGATCAGTACAAAAGAAACACATCTCAAGAGGGCAGGCTATGTTGAGAAGAAAGGCAAGACAGGTCAATAGAACTTCACTTAACCTGCTCCTCTGCTTGACTGCTTTAGGGTAAAGAGGTTTCTCCTCATGCCCAGCCTGAACACCTAGTTTGAAGTTCTGCTCTTTGTCTCTTGTCCTCACAATGTGCACTCCTGTAAAGTACCTTGGTCCATCCCTTTTAGCACCTCTGTGTCAGTACTATGGGGGTGCTGTGATATCTCTTAGAAACTGTCTCTTCTTCAGGCAGAGTAGGTCCTGCTCTCTCAGCCTTCTCTGCACAGGATAAGTGCATAAACACCTAACCACCCTTGTGGTTCTCCACTGAACTTGCTCCAGCAGCTTATCATGCATTTTCTTTAGGGAGGTCAAAACTGAATGCAATAGTCTAATATTGTAGTGCTGGGGATACAGTAATAATCCCTTCTCTCAGCTGAGTAGTTGTGCTTCTGGACAGCACAGGATGCTGTTGATCTGGTTGTTGCCAGTGTGCACAGCTGTCTCATTGAAAACCAAGACACTCAGGACCTTTTCTACCCTGCTGCCTGTCTGCTCATTTGGAGGTCAAAGAAGGTGTGTCCCCTGATAGACAATGCTGGTAACAACGATTGAGGGGAAAGCTGAGGTACTCAACAACGTCCTTTGCTGCAGTCTCCAATGGTAACCCCTCTTCCCACATCTCTTGAGTGGACAAACAGCAGGATGGGGCCTAGGGGAGCAAAGTCTCTCCCACTCTAAAACAAGATGAGGTTCATGGCCACCTGAAGAACCTGAACATATTTAAAGTCTACAGAAGCCAGTGAGATGCATCCTAGAGTGCTGAGGGAAGCAGCTGATGTAAGTGCCAAACCATTCTCCATGACGTTTGAAAGGTTGTGGCTGTCAGATGAAGTCTCAGGTGACTGGAAAAGGGAGCACACTGTACCCATNACCCTATGTTAATTTCTTACCTGTCATTGGTTTGTTCCCTTCTGTTTTTTCCCTTCCCTGATTAGTGAATTTTGTACCCTCTTCCCCATTGGCTGTTTTAGCAATTCCTTCCCTTACTGGTCCTAGTTGCTTACCCTACCATATAACCCCACACTTTGAGACCCTCTTGCCTTCAGTCGCCAGTTCCTGCCTAATAAAGGATCTCTAGACTAGATGCCTGCCTCTCTGCCTCTGTTCCTGCATCACCCGAAGAAGAGTTGCTGGAGCCAGCTGCTCTAAGCACCATTCATAGAGAGCTGAAATCACAGCATGACTGGAAACCCGAGACGTCCAGCTCTGGACAGTCTCCCCAGGGAAGGTCATGGCACTCGAGAGGGCTCATGGGCTGTGACACAGGCCTTCTATGATGGAGTGACTCCACTAGTGGACAAGGGAAGGGCAGATGTCATTTATCAGGACTTTGACATGGTCCTCCACAACATCCTTCTCTCTAAATTTGAACCAGATGGATTTGATGGGTGAACTGTTACATGCATAAGAAATCGGTGGCATCCAGAGGGTGGTGGTCAACAGCTCAGAGCTCCAATGGACATCAGCGGCCAGTGGTATCCCTCAGGGGTTTGTATTGGGACCTGTTGTTTCATAGAGGAAGTGCACTCTTNTACCTGGAACAACTGATCTATAGGTGTCACTTCTGTGCCTGGGAAGATCATGGAACAGATCCTGCTAGAGCTGCACTAAGGCACACAGAAGATAAGGATATGGGACAGCCAGCATGGCTTTACCAAAGGCAAGTTCTGCCTGACCAACCTGCAGGCCTGGGGTAAACCCCTGGGTTGTCACAGAAGAGCCCGCCCTCCCATGCACCAAGTGCAACATGTTAGCTGCTTCCAATAGCAAACCTGGGAAGTCTCCTTGAGAGACTTCTCTCTAGCTCAGGGTGAGCAAAATGTTCACACACCCACCCCCCCACCCCACCCTCAAGAGCCTTTGCATGACTGGAAACCCGAGACGTCCAGCTCTGGACAGTCTCCCCAGGGAAGGTCATGGCACTCGAGAGGGCTCATGGGCTGTGACACAGGCCTTCTATGATGGAGTGACTCCACTAGCGGACAAGGGAAGGGCAGATGTCATTTATCAGGACTTTGACATGGTCCTCCACAACATCCTTCTCTCTAAATTTGAACCAGATGGATTTGATGGGTGAACTGTTACATGCATAAGAAATCGGTGGCATCCAGAGGGTGGTGGTCAACAAATTTGAGTCCCAATCAATGGGACATGAGTGACCAGTGGTGTTGCTCAGGGATCTGTATTGGGACCAATGTTATCTTGATTAATGACAAAGTGTTTGAGTGCACCCTCATCGAGTATGCATAAGACATCAAGCTGAGTGGTGCAGCTGACATTCCTAAAGGACAGGATGCCATCNATCCGGAGGGTGGTGGTCAACAGCTCAGAGCTCCAATGGACATCAGCGGCCAGTGGTATCCCTCAGGGGTCTGTATTGGGACCTGTTGTTTCATAGAGGAAGTGCACTCTTATCAAATTTGCAGATGACACCAAACCAAGTGGTGAAGTTGACATTCCTGAAAGACAGGATGCCAACAAGAAGCACCTGCACAAGCTTGATAAAGGGCCCATGGAAATATCAGGAGGTTTAACAGGGCCAAGTGCCAGGTGCTGCCCCTGGGTCAGGACAACCCCAGCACCAGCACAGGCTGGGGCTGTGCAGATGGAGAGCAGCCCTATGAGAGGACTTGGGGGTGCTTGTGGGTGAGGCTGGACATGACCCAGCCATGGGCACTCCCAGCTCAGAAAGCCAAAGGTGTCCTGGCTGCATCCAAAGCAGCGTGGGCAGCAGGGGAGGGAGGGGATTCTGCCCCTCTGCTCTGCTCTGGTGAGACCCCACTGGAAACCAGCATCCATCCAGCCCTGGAGTCTCAGCACAAGAAGGACGTGGAACTGCTCCAGACGAGGGAACCAAGATTATTAGAGGGAGGGGAGCATCTTTCTCATAAGGAAAGCTGGAGAGAATTTGGTTTGTTCTGCCTGAAGACGGCACATAATTGTAGCCTTCCAGTAGCAATGGGGAGCTTACAAGAGAAGTCCCTCTGAATCGACTTCAGGAATAAATAAAGGTGTGTATTGGCAGAACAAGAAGGAAATGGCTTCAAACTGAAAGAGAGTAGGTTTGGATTGGATATTATGAAAAAATCCTACTCTTTGAGGGTGATGAGGCACTGTACAACGTCACCCAGAGATGCTGGGGATGCCCAGCCCTAGATGTGTTCATGGTCAAGCTCAATGGGGCCTTGAGCGAATTGGTCTAATGAAAGGTGTCCCTCACACAGCAGAAGAGTTAGGTGATTTTTAATGTTCCCACCCAAATCAACCCTTTGATTCTGTGATATGAATAATTTCTACAGTCTGTTCAGGCCCCTGTAGAATGCAGGGTAATGACTGTTCCCTCAACTTGGTGTCATGTGCAAACTTGACATCACTCGACAATACTACTCTCTGTCACCTTCTCATGATCTTGATCTTGATAAGCATGCCCAGAGCCCAGGTCCCAGAAAAGACCCCTGTAATAGTCCTCTCATTATGGGCCTCCAGGCAGAGTTCAAGTATGACCCATTAACTCCTATCTGCTAAGCTCAACCATCCAACCAGTTTTTTACCCATCTAGTTGTCCACCCATGCAGAACCATAACATTCTACTTTGGATACAAAAATATTGTGGAAGACAAAGTCATAAACCTTCCTGAAGTCAAGGTTATACTAGCGTCCCCTCCTACACAGATCTACATATTATTAGTCATGGTAAGCAATCAGGTAGGGTGGGCACCACTGACCATTGTCAAATCCAGTATTGCCTGTTTCTCCCTGTCTTCTTCCCCATGAGCCCAGAAATGTGTTCCAAGCGTGCTGTGATTTTTAGGAGTACTAAAGCAAGGCTGAATTTGTGAAAGATGGGACTTACCATTGGTTGATTCATTGTCTTCAGCAGGCACACATCTTCAACCAAAGGGGCCTCACGCTGCTTCCCTCTTCCCTATCCTCCTGTACATCTGGGGCTCAATACAGGTCTGGAGTATCTTAGATATGTTTTCTGAAACATGCTTGTAGAAGCAATTAGAACTATTTCAAAGCTTATGTATGCAACTACTCACTCTTTTTCCCACCATAAAAAGTCATATTAGGCTTTCTTCGGTCTCTTAATTATTTCTATTGTTTCTCCTTGAGAAGGTCAAATCCTTCTGATCATAACTGCTTTCATATTCACAACACAGAAAAGAGACATAAAGTAAGAGCAGTAGAAACTAGAAGATGCTACGAGTAGTAGAAACTAGAAGATTTTTACTGTTGGTCTACAGGATGAGGAATTATTACACAAGAGGTTTATTAAACCAGCTTATTACACTCTTCACCAAAATACAGATAAATCAGAGCCAGGAATGAAAATTTTAACTACCCTTTCTTATCTCTCATTGCTTAATGGAGGTGCCTGCATGTTGTTTTGAACTGCTCAGTGGAGATTCGCAGCACAAAGCTGAGATCAAGGCCCCAGTCAGGCAAGTTGAGATGCAGAGAGCATACATTTAAATACACAAAATCCAGAGTGACAGCCTCCTTTTGTTGCTCCTTCCTACTCCATCCATATTACTTTACCCAATAAGTCAGAGAAACAGAGACCAGGAACATAGAAACATCCAGGTGTGTAAACAATAAGTTGAAAAAACAGGTATTCCAGAGACTAGCAACATAGAAACATCCAGGTGTGTAAACATTTTCCAACCTAGCAACAAGAAGGTTAAGTGAACAAAGGACAAAATCCCCTGTCTTATGGAGGAGGGAGACTTAGTGGAACCTCTTATCTTTTCTCATGAAGTCAGAGATGTTGAGTGTAGAAGTCAAAACCTATAGTAAATAATTTTCTTCGGCCAATGCATGGTGATGCATTGGCACAAAACTTCTTGAGGTGGAGCTTTGCTGTAAAATGGTATGAAGATGGGATAGCAAAACCTTCCAGATTAATGTCATGACAAGAAACTGGAGGTTTGACCTCTGAGTCCAGAGAAGGGCAACGAAGAGGGCGAAGGGGCTGGAGCACAAATCTTACAAGGAGCAGCCGAGGGAGCTGTTCAGCCGGAGAAAAGGCGGCGCAGGGGTGACCTTATCACTCNCCGCCGGGCCACGCGTTCCGCAGGGTGACCCTGACCAAGCCCACCTTCTGCCACTACTGCACCGACTTCATCTGGGGGCTGGCCGGCTACCAGTGCGAGGGTAAGGGGCTGCCGGGGCGGCGGGCGTGCGGGACCNTACAAGGAGCAGCCGAGGGAGCTGTTCAGCCGGAGAAAAGGCGGCGCAGGGGTGACCTTATCACTCTCTAAACTCCCTCAGAGGGGTTTGTAGCCAGGTGGGGGTCGGTCTCTTCTCTGAGGAAGCTAGAGACAGGAGAGCGAACATATTCTCCAGCTGCGCCAAGGGAGGTTTAGGATGGACGCTTGGAGATTTTCCCCGTGTTCTGGCACCGGGCNTGGGGGGGGTGAGGGAAAATTGCCTAAACCCACTGCCGATGAAAACTCTGTTCATGATTAGTATCAGCAAACTATAGTACTAAAATCTCATTTTAAAATCTAATGCAAAATCTCAATACTAAAACACAATTCTGAAATAAACTAATAAAAATAGCGCATTCCATCACAAAAAGAAGTATCTAAGGGTAGTAATCAAAATTCTGGTAATAGTAAGTCTAATAACAACAGTCCTAAATTGCAAAAAGGAAGTCTGAAAACAACAGTAGTGTTGAAAATTCTGCCCCTATTAAAAATTATAGGAATAAATTCTAATAATAACGATAATTCCTAACAAAAATCATGTAAAATCGGAGCTGTGTCACTGCTCACTCCTGTGTGGTGACACCAGTGTGTGCTGTGAGCCAGCGGTGCCCCAGCCCGTCCTGGAGCAGACATACTGTGAGCCACCAAGCGCCCCAGCAGCTCAAAGTGGATCCATCCTAGGGGCACCCTTACCTGCTGAAATGCCTGATCCCGTGGAGAATCTGAGACCTGGGTGGAGTTTGAACCTTCTAAACCTTGGCTCATGCCAGGAAGGGGAAAAGGAATTGCTAGGTTTCCTTGCTGGCCTACGCGGCAGCTGAGGTTCTTGGAAGGAACAAAAATTATAACTTGTTCTGATGCAGCAAAATCCAGTGGTGTCATAGCAAAAAGAGTGGATCTCTATGTCCCTCTTTAAACGAAAACAAACACACCACCGCCAACAACAAAAAACCCAAACAAAACAGCACAAAACATGATGTCTTCATGAGCATATGCAGTCCAGCTGGCTTGGGTTGCAGCTCTCAGGCCAGGTCCAAAGAGTCAGGTTGTACAAGAGCCTCATTGTTTGGGTGAGTGTCTAGCAGGGCTGTAGGTGTAGAACAAGTACCCTGCAGTTCTTGAAATAGGTCCTGCCTTTTGTCATTGCCAGGGGTAAAGAGTGCAGGACTAAGTTAGGTGGAAGCTACATTCCTGTGTGGTGCAAAGCAAATCTTGCGAGGATGGTTTTATATCTGCTTAAAAGTTTTCTGAGAGAACTGTCGTGTCAGTGTATCATAGGATCACTGCTTATCCTAATAAACAAAAAAGCCCCAAACTCACATGATAATTTCTTTCATTGTGAAAATGCACAAAGCCAGTCTTCTATCATCTCTTCTATCTCTGACTTAAAAAAACAGCAAATTTTTTGAGTCATAAAAATGGGCATTCAGATGCCAGTTTGCCAGTTAAAGATCTGAGTAGTTTTGGTAATACTAACAGATAATGCCAGCAAAACATGAAATGTCTCATTATTTTTTTTTTTTTTGTCCCCTTCACATATAACATACTTAAAGTTGTGTATTGCTGCAAATTGCACTTAGAATTTTTTCCTAGTTTTCCACTGCAGTTGAAGTGCTGGAACTGTTCTTCCCCTTTGGCTTTTCCATCAGAATTCTGGATAAGCATCCTTAGTAGCACTGTCTAATGACCAAAGGCTGATAAGGCATTTCAAGCTGCATGGTTAAAATATCCCTTTTCAAACTACATCTGAAAACTCCACCCCAAACAAATCATCTCCGTGGCGGGGGAATACAAGAAGGAGGAAATTCTCTCAGTTTTCATTACCTCTGACATTCTCTGTTCAGTGTCAGAAAACCCTGTAATGGCACCTGGAACATCAGTGTCTCTTCTGAGTGAAGAATAAGAATTGACTTTTTGTTTGCTTGTTTGGTTTTGTTTGTTTTTTGTTCTTTCCTCTGTTTTCAACCAGCTATGCTTAGAGTCATGTTTGTCTTTCCAACAACTTACTGCTAAACAACAAATCTCCTGATGGTGATTTGCTCATGTGTCTGTTGCTGTCAAGTTCCAAGTTATTTAATAAATGCTAATATGATTTCTTAAACTGTACTTTAAGTAAGTTCCATTTAATAGTTACCTCCTTGTCATATTTACCTTAACTAATGGAGTTTGATCATTGCACTTTAGAAAGTGATAGAAGGCGTCCCAGGCTGTTAAAACAAAAAAGTAACCCATCCAGCGATTAGAGAAGGAAACGTTTGCTGTGGGCTTGAAAAACATAGTAGACAATTGCTACCTCCTTTTTTTTCCTCGGCAGAGAATCTAGGTTTGCAGGTGTAATTGCAGCTGTCTTTGGACTCTGCTTGATAAACCACCTACAGGCTTCAACATGAAGCCATCGAGGTGCCTTTTTCTAAGTGGATTTGCAGCGGTTGCTCTTCCAGATCTGTAGGTTCAGATGTTCAGTCTCCTGATGCTGTTTGTGTTGATGTTCCCTGAAACTGGTTATTACCAAAACCAAAAAAGGTTTCCAATATTTGAAGGGAATTGAGCATGGTGTAACTCTGCCAGTTATTGAAAGAAAAAAAAAAGAAAGGAAAAAAAAGAAAGAAAAAGAAAGTAAAAGAAATAAAATAAAATTAAATTAAAAAAACAAAACCAAAACAAACAAACAAACAAACAAACAACAACCAAAAAAACACCAAAAATGAAAACACCCAAAAAGCCTACCTCTCATCTGTCATTAGTTTGAGTAGTTGTATGGCCTAAATGACCTGGATTTGTGTTTTAATTTTGATTGACCTTGAGACTGTTGGTGAATGGCATCTTCTATGTGTGAATGATCAACTTTGTGGAGTTTTTCTATAAACTTACCAACTACTCAGTAGACCGGCATGTGTCCATGTGATTTACATAGCTGTGAAGCAAAAATACAAGAAATAGAATGAATTCTCAAAACATTTCTGTGAGCAGAGGCCAAGACGGTCCTTAAGTTTTCCTCTGTGAATTCCAAAAAAATACATGGAAGAGGGGTGCTCTGATGCTCTCTGTACAAGGCACAAAGTGTCCTTTATCTAATCTGACTGTTTAAAAGTAAGATACTGTTTCCTGTTCCAGTTCAGGGCCAGATCACTGTCACCAGCACTTTGTATGGGATTGAAGGTACTCCAGGGGAGAATTGCAGCTCTCTTGCTTAGACTGGCAAGGTATTTTTATAAATGAAATTTTGTAGGGAATTCAGTAGTCTTCCTATGTGGAATTGGTGTCCAGTTGAGTTTAAGTGTCTGTGCACATATTTATTGTAATATCAATCAATCAGGCTTACATCTGTGGTTTATTCACATGTCCTCCCTGCCCCAACAAATTTGTAAACCTTTTGTAAAGAACTATTTTTCTTACCACTTTGCTACTTGTACCTGTGACTTCCGTTGATTAGTGTGTGTGTATGTGTAGCAGAATAAGTGAAACTTGAACTGTAGCACGAAAAACGCTCTCTTATGTTGCTCTTGCTTTCCTAAGCGTGGTCATTTCAGGTTTGAGTGAGTGTAAACTTCCTCAGGCTTGGCAAAGAAGAGGCGTGTAAATGACTGAGGTTTTGTGCATATGTGTATGCATCTTAAAAATGAAAAATACTAGATGTATGAATTCTGTATAAGAATAAAGAGAGCTCTTACTGGTAGTTCACAGAAGGACCAATTTCTAAAAGGTAGCTAGCAGATATTTTATACTGAAGTTTGAGATTAGTTTTAGCCACCAATAAAAACATTTCTTTTCACAGTGCTTTTATTTTACATAAAACACATGAAGAAAAAAAATGTTGGAAGAATTGTGTATCAGTACATTTCAGCAGCTTCAAATATTTCCAATTCTATAGAACTTTCTAATGTAAAGTCAGTTTTGTTTGTTTCATCAAAGGATAGAATGTAGGGGATTTAAGTAATAAGCACGTTTGATTGCAAATTTACAATTGTTTAACCATTTTAGGTTTTTTATGTCTATATGTTACATTAGACTATTTATGGGAAGCTGCAGTTATGGACTTCTTGGTATGTGTTTGAGCGGATAGGGCACCTGTCTTGATATGAAGGCTCTAAGTCAAATAGTGTTTTGGGAAACAGCATCTTTGTTTTCTGTTTTTGTTTTTGGAGAAGGAGTTGAGAGGATCTGGGGGGAAGGGGGATTAAATTACTTTTTTTAGGCTTTTAAGCAGAACTTCCAAACTTATTCCAAGATGTATAAAACTTTGTTTCTTTTAATCTGATTTAGATGTTGGCTGGCAACACCACAGCTTTTCCAGAATAAAATGTAAATGGTGGATCTGAGTTGTATTTATGCCATAAATCTCAGATTTGGCAAGACAGACAGAAAGCTGCTGTGATTTATATGGGCATGTCCCAGATAAGGACAAGCCATGTTGCTCCTTGTTGATTTAGGAGAGCCTGGAGATGTTCAGGCAGCATTTGCAACAGTCTTCAAATGCATATTTTGGACAAATTTTGTACGCAGTCTATTAAATTTAAAGGCTCCTCTAGGAAAATAGAGTCAGATAGGCAATGTGTGTTAAGGCAGGGAGCTTTTTGAGATAGGGAAGTAGTAGCAGGGAATAAGGAGACAAAGAGCAATCTTCTTGGACTCTCATAATTTCTAGTTCTATTGTTGAGACGGACATGTGAAACATCCTTGACCCTACAGGTTTTATTCAGATCTGTTTTGAAGGAAGTGAGTGATATATGAGAGTCCCCCAAGAGTCTTAATGCTTGCAGTTCAAAAGGAAAAACATATTCTTCCTTCTTGTGGTGAGCTTCGCTTGTTTTTTGTGCATTTTGAACTAAAAATGAAAGCTGCAAGAAGGTAAAACCGCAATACAATTTTGCTTCTATCCTCCAATCAGTTTGTATTTTCAAGACTTTGGTGCCTATATTCTTTGGTGGTTTTCTTGTCGGTGGTGGGGCCTTTCTGTGCAACAGCAAGATTTTTGGTTTGAGATATTTGAGTGAATGAGACTTTTCTGCATTTAAAATTTAGATGGAGCAAAGAAAGACTGTCAAAAAAGGAAAAAAAAAAGCACCCCCCCAAAATTCCACAAAATAAAATCTTACACAGAAACTTGTCTCAGTTAAGCTGATATACATGTTGAGAAAAATGTTTGGAGCATTGACTGACACATTGAAAAATGCAATTTACTGGTCTGAATTTGAAGGATAATCCATTTTGTACTGAAGAGAATTCATGCTTTTCTTTTCCCTGCCTCCTTCTGACAGTGCCTCAGAGGAAAATATTGTTGTCACCATCAGTGATGCAGAGAAAAGGACAGGGTGCTTTGTGAGAATGCACACAGCTTTTGTAGCTGGAAGCTATAGTTTGTGTTGATAGCATTAGCCCAGATTTCAGTCCAGAAACTCAATTAGATAGTAAATAACTTACTGCAGAAAGTGCTAAAGCCTGTAATCCAATACAAAGCCTCACACAGCACTTTCATATATCATCTGTGTTTCTGCCTCAGTCTGACTTGTGCAGTGACAAAAGCACTAAGGAAGGTGCTCATCAACCCATCGTGGTGTGAGTGGCTGCAGCTGGTGCTCTGCAGGTTCTCTTTCTAGATGATAATTTATCAAATATACCTTAGACACAATATGTTCAGGTGTTTCTCAGCCATCTTCAAGGGTAGTACCCTGGCCACCTTTTAATCTTGCACAAAATTTTTCAGCCTTTCCTCTGGTAAATTTCCCACATACCATAGTTCTTGCTGTTCTGTGCTAAGGATCTAAAAAAGATTTTTTTCTTTAATGCATTTGTGTGGGAGATAAATGCCTGACTAGTTATTTATTTGGGGTAAACAGAAGACAGTAAACCCTAAGGCTTTCCCCATAAAGCTGAGCCTTTAAACAGCATTTTGTTTAAAACTTGTGCAGAAGTGACCTCAGTACTTAATGGGTAAAGAAGCACTTGTCTGTTCCAATTTTCAGTGATGTTTATGTGCATTTGCTGGGTGCTAATGCAGTTCCTGCTTCAGGTTTCCTTTCTTTTTGGAAACCAGTACATTTTGATAACACTTCCCCTTGCTCTGGAGGTGGCATGTGTTCCTTGTTTATAGATTTAGAAGTCTCTATTAATATGGTTTACATGTACATCTCTGTCTGGTTACTCAGTCCTCCTTCAGTTTAGTGCTCAGCAGTTTTTTCTGGTGGTGATACTAGTTGTATTTTAATGTTTCCCTGCCTGACAGTGTTTGTTAATATTCTGGATTTCCAAGTGAAATAACCCCATTAAACAATCACTTTCCATTGACAATTGTTTTACAGCAGGGACCATGCTATGTTCAATGGCCACTAATTACCTAGTTGTAATTGTAACTCAAGGTGGGGCCTCCTACCTTTACTGCCAGGGGAAATAGCATACAAGGTTTTTAGTTTTCATTCTCCTCTGGTCAGTTTGTTACAATTATTTCTGTTGATTCCATGATTCCACCCCCCATGTGGCAACATACTTGGAATTACAAATCAGATATAAGAAGTTTTGCCTCTTTTTTTTTTTTTTNTTTTTTTTTTTTTTTTTTTTTTTTTTTTTTTTTTCTTGTGGGTTCCCTCTAGACATGGGTCCTTTGCTGGTCTGTTTTCTCCTTTTTTGATTACATGCTTGTTTACATGTTTGATTACATGTTTATAACTTGTCCATAATATTGCTTTGCTTCTTAGTGTTCCATAGAGAGCTGGTTCTCTTCCTGATTTTGGACCACCCTTCTCAGGTGGCAGTTCTGAATTTTCATTGAACCATGCTGTCCCTGGATGACCTTTACTTTTTGGTTATGTCATTACCTTCTTCCGGACGTGTTTTTAAGTCTGAATTTCATTAGCTCAAACTGACTTCCTTCTGGGCTACTTGTTGCTCAATTAGATCCATCCTGAGCTGGCTCTTGAAAGTAACTTTGGTGAAACTGCTTTCGCAACACTTACAGAAAACAGGTGACTAAGTTACTTGAATATGTTTAATTTGACTCAGCTCCAGTGAGGAAAGAGCAGATTGTGTGTATAGTGTGTACACCTTTCTAAAGGATTAAACAGTAAATGCTGATCTGCTCTTGTTCTTTTTCCATTTTCGCCCCCCTCCAGCCTATTTATTGAATGGCAACTTTCAGTTTGCAAGAAGCCTGTTAGGAAACACTCTCAAGCAGAGAGTGAAACCTAATGTGTGTGTATCAGAGTATGGTAAGGAACACGTTGGAAGCATGCTTCTTTTTTTTTCTAAGTGTGCCACCTCATTATTCTTTCTTATTGTTGCCTACTGTTGTCTGGCTTGTGGAGGTTTGTTATTCATCAGAGTACAGTCAACGCCTCATTTCACTTCCTGTTCTTACTTAAGTATTTTTATTTGCATGGCTATAGAAGAATGGAGGTGGAGGGGGATGTATATTCATACATATATATTCACATGTGACTCTGTTGCTTTCTTTCCCGTTTAAAATTGCAAATCAGTGATTTATTTGGAAATACATTTAGGATTATTAATGTGACGTGCTGGTACCACTCACCTGTTTGGCTTCTTTTTAAATACCAGCTGTATGATATAATTGTCATGGCACCTTACTATTGTAAAAGTAACATTGATTAAGATCTAAAACAGCTAACAGAATAAACAGTGCTGTATTTGACCACAATTTAATCCATCCCTGGAGGTTTTACATACATAATACTTCTAGAGACATTCTGAATATTTAGCTGAACAGATTTTCTTGTAAAAGATTATTGAATAATTTGAATTTCAGGGGTTAAAACAGGACCATTGTGGTGTTATGCAGGGTAGTATTAGTGGCTAGGACATCCAATTTAAGTGCAAGAATGCATAGAAAAAAAAAATCTCAGTTCCTCATTGCTTTTCTTTCTGCTTGGCAGATTGTGTCACTTCTTAGTGTCTTGGTTTGCCATGCTATAATTCAGGAAATAAGTCTTTCCGTTTTGTGCAATACTTTCTCTGCAGAATGTGAAAATAATAACTGGCACACCTTGTTAACCAGTGAACATAAGAAATAATCCACTAACCAGTTCCTTAAGTAGTTCAGGCAAAAATACTTCCTCAGTGCTGAGACCATTATGTGGTTGGGATCTTTGGCTGGGATAAACACAAGGAAATTGGTAAGATTCCTCTAAGCATAAAGATGACATGAGGGAAGGTTCTGAACATAAAGTGAAAAAATTGATCGTATTTGAGACTGTGGATGCTTCCTTTCAGAATAAAAAAGGGTGAGATGACAGATTTCCTTCAGAATCTAGTTAGGATGGCCGAGTGAGCGTAAATCATCACACACACAAATTTGCATGGGAAACTGATTAGGACTAGCAATCCTGGAATGTATCTGCTATAAAAAGAATCCCTTAGAATTAAAACAAATGTGTGGTCTGAGTAACAACCTAGGAGAAACTGCTTTTTCACATTCAACCTCTTCTCAAAACAGTATTGCTAAAGAGTGCTGGAAAAGCTGATTTTAAAAATTCGGATATTCACAAATATTCACATAATTTAAAGCTCTCAAGACACTTTTGCAAGTTGTTGCCCAGAATTTGGGTGGATGCTGTTGGACAGCCCAGTAGCATAGTACAGTGCTGGAACAGGTGTGCATGTGAGGTGTGAGCAGAGTGTCTGCACTCACTGCCACAGTTGTCATTGGTAGTAATAGCTGCCTTCCAAAAAGCAGTCACAATCCCTTTGTCTTAGAAGGTGTTGAAAATGGTGCTTGCAATTACACTTGATGCTCCAACTCTCTGGATGCTGAGCAGACATAATTCTGTAAACAGAAGGTACTGAGTGAGAAACCAAACATATGATCCCAGATGAGAAGATGAGAAAGAAGAAATATAACCTTAAATAAAAAGATTGCTGATTCAATTTCTGTGCAGAAATCAAGTACAGATTTACATGTTCATATTTTCTCCTGCAAAGATGTTAACTAACAGCAGCTAGGACTATTAGGCCTTGGTTCCCAAATCCTTTTTTTAAAAATAGGCTAAAGTAGAAGTTTAAAATACTAATGTTAAAAATACTCTTCAAAACAGCCAAATATCACTGTGCCCATTTTGATTTTGACCTCTGTTATCCTGTTCCTATTATATTCTCTTTGCTCCAGAATAGCTCATGTTTGGCAAATGCCTAGAGATTTATTGACACTATTGTGTTTTTCATTCAAGCACATTTTCTTCAGCTGAACCAAAGAGATTACTCAAAAGCAAATCCATAAGATAATGGATTACATTCCTTTGGTTTTGCTTTCTCACTTTTACTTTTGCTCAGTGTAACTTTTTTCCTTAAATATGCTGTCCTGGGAAACTTCAAGAACCTTTCAGTATTTGTTGATAAAACCTTTCAGTATGTGTTGATAATTCATGTGCATAAATTAATAGCCAATTATGCTACATAGTAAATTAAGATCAAGTGCTACAAGAACTTTGTCCGATCAATTGAAAAGATGACACCAAACAACACTACACTGAGATGAATATATGAGCCTTGATATAATTTGGTTCCTCTTTGGGAAAGATTTATAGCTTCTCAGGGATAGATTTTGAATTTTATTGTTTATGAACAGAGTAATTTTATCTTGGAAGTTCTGGTGTATTTGCCAATGGTATATATAACTTGTACTGCAGGGTTCTGATCTCCAGATAGATGGAGATCTATCTCAGCTTCTATGAATTTTGTATGATCTTAGACTATTGCTTTAACTCAGGATAAATATAGTCTTTGATCTCATCAATGACTCAAGCCTAAGTGGTGGAACTAAAATCCTCACATTTTCTTAAAATGAATCTTTCTAAAATGCTTAAAGTGAGTAAAATTAAGAATCAGGATTTTTTGAAAAAGCACAGAGATCAGCACTTTCAGTCTGCTTTTTGGAAATAGTGCCTTGTGAGTGTTTTGTTTTCCAGATTCACCACTGCTTGAATCATTTGCCTTTAGTTTCCTGACCATGTCAATAGCTTTGTAGTAACCACACTGGAGAAAATACTGAATGTACTTACCCAGTTGGCACAGGATTCTGTTTCTTTGCTTTCTGCACTTTTTTCCCCTCTATTCTTTCCAGGTCTGAGTTTTTTTCACTCAAATCCTATAATTTTATACACATCTCAGTATGATGCAACTTGGAAATGAAGCCCTGTAGGAATGACAAGTAAAGATTGCCATGGGAGCTCTGGGGTATCTTGACTTTTTCCTTTGTTTTATGTTGCTAGGAAATGTTGAGTTGCCTTAGATAATCCAGAAATTACCCAAATTAAAAGTGGAAGAAAATTTATTATGGGGTTATGTAGATTATAATGAGACCTATGTTTTAATTGTATCCAATTTTTCTTGAAAAATTGTAACTGTTGTGGAGGTATGTAGGTGTTTCCATAGTTAAGCTTAGCAGTGATTTTTCTTCTAGTATCTTCAGGATTTTTTATTATATTTTTATGTTCTGTGATCAGTTTTTTAGAGGCAGAACAGGGATTGCAAACCTCCTGAGTGCTGGTTATATCACTGAGTGGAAAAGACTGGGTTTATGTGAAATACTGCCTGGCTCTCCTTGGTCCAATCAACATGTTATGTGTGTTTAGGAGGGAATTCTGAGTTTCCATCACTGCTAAGAACACAAAGCTAACTCACTGAGTCCCTGTATGCCTGAGATACATGTGGGGTTTACTCTTTGTGTCACTGGTGATATGCCTCATAGGTGCAGAACTGGTGTGTATTACAGCTGGTGTGTAACCTATAATGTTGAGATTACAGTACAGTAATGTAGACTATAGTGTGTAGACTGTAAAGTCTTTGGGTACTGTGAGAGTGTCCAGGCAACTGTGTCAATATCACATTTTTCTGCCAAAATTCTGTCATAGCTTATGAAGTCCTACTGTGCATTAAGTTAAGCTAAGATCCACCCTGTTTATTTAAGTGTAACTTGAATTCTTCTTTTTCAAAGTTGGAGATGTACTACTGTTATTTCCCTTTTACGTGTGTGGAGGTATTTTGGCATAGGTGTGTCTAATGTAGCAGAAGTGTTAATAGGACTGTTTTTTCATAGGAGACATCTGTGTTGTTGTTGAGGAGGATGACACTGATATGGCAGTGTGTGGATTTATTTGTTCTGTACTGGGTAATGAGTGACAGTGGTGGAGGAAGCCACATCTGTGAGGGCTGGAACCTTGCAGTGCTCCTGCAGGGTGCCTAGGCATGATCACCTCATGACGCCAGCAAGTTTAAGGGCAAGGTGTTGCCACTGGCATGGGACAATCCCAGACAAGAGTACAGAATGGGAGCAGTCAGATAACACTAGTCCTGTGGTGAAGGACTTGAGAGTTGTCGTGGATGAAAAGCTGGACTCGAGCTGGCAATGCCAGAACCAAGCACATCCTAGACTGCATCCAAAGCAGTGTGGCAAGCAGGTCAAGGTAGGTGATTCTGTTCCTTTACTCTGCCCTTGTGAGACTCCACCTGGGATGCTGCATCCAGCTTAATATCCTCAGCACAAGAAACACATGGACCTCTTAAAGTGTGTCCAGACGAGGGTCATGAAGATGATTGTAGGAATGGAGCACCTCTGCAGTAAAGACAGATTGAAAGCTGGGGTTGTTCAGCCTGGAGAAAAGAAGACTCAGTAGCTTAAGAGGAGGTTATGAAAAGGAGGAAGAGGGACTTTTTATATGGGCAGATAGTGACTGAAAAAGAGACAATGGTTTTAAACTCAAAGAGAGCATCTTTAAATTAGATGTTAGGAAGAATTTCTTTACGCAGAGGCTGGAACAGGTGGCCCAGAGAAAAAGTGAATGCCTCATTTCTGGAGATGTTCAAGGCCAGACTGAATGGTCTGCTGAGCAGCCTGGAGTGATGAATGACATGATGAGTTGAAACTACATGAGCTTCAAGGTCCCTTTCAGCACAAACCATTCTGTGATTCTATCATGAAGTTTTTGTTGCGAGGATGCAAGCATCCTCGCAACAAAATGTCAAATTATTTTAGTTTCGTTTCCTTTAAATTGAGAGCTGGATCAGTCTTCCTTGTAAGTTTTGTTGTGCTGTTCTGAGTGCTGTAAGCTATAGCTCTTTGTTTTGACCAGTAGCTGTAAGTCAGCTGGACAGCTGATAAACAATTGACAAAGTTTCTCTTTGTAAGGCGTCACCATGAAAACAGTGACTTGGAGAAGCTGTTGCAGACAACAGCTGCAGGGAGGTAAGCATTTATGACACTGGTGTGCATGCCCCACAGTGGGTGGTTCTGTGGTCCAGCTGGATTTTCCTTGTTCTTCTGGTTTTAACTATTTTATGTTTCTCTGCCCCATATGTCCAATTTCATTTCCATGTGCTGCCGAGCTGGCACATCTCTGCCCCAGTCACTAGGGTTCAGTTGATTGCATGGGCAGTCTGCAGCAAAAGACATAAGAGACACCAGCTTAAGAAGGAGCCAGGAGAAATTTCTGATTGCTAAATGGTCTTCAAGAGATTTTTAGTGGTATCGGGTACTTGATGTTCTTACTCCATGGCATCTTGCTGAAACTATGAGTTAGGTGTCATTGGAGAACCTTCTTTGAACGTTGTAAGGATCTATAGCCTTTCATGACATGTACAGGGAATGCGATCAGAGGTTTTTCTGTCAGCGTCCAAACTGGCTCAATCCTTTCTAGCTGTGCAAAGGCTGCAGTCTGGAAAAAAGACACAATTGTGTTATATGGCCTTGCATCTAGCTTGTGTGAGCAACCTTCATACTTTTGCCTGTACAAAAGAGCTGCTTGAGTGCTTAATTGTTTGCCCTCAGACAGACAGATTTCTGTGGTTCAGAGACAATATCTTTTTGGACTCCTGCCTTCAGCATCCCTGAAGACTGCTGATAGCTGGTATGATTTGAAGCCTGAAGGGAGAAGAGTCATAGCCAGTAGTCTATTGCTGTTACATTGTTGGTGGCAAAAACTCTGTCGCTCCAGGCTCCCTGTGCAACTTCACATTGTTAGTGGGAGGCCTCTTCCTCCGAAGGATCTCTTTTTTTGGAATTGTGAGGAGATGAATTGCTGAACTCTCCCCTGATGTTGTGGCTCCCTTGGAGATTTTTTGTTTTCCATCTGTGGACCAGCGCCTTTCACCTAATCTTCAAGAAAAGAGGTGTTGGTGCTTTCTGGAGGTGAATGCAAGTTTGAGACTAGTCATCTTCCAGCTCTCTGAAAAAGAAAACCCTCTTAATACTGGGGACCTGTTCAGTAACTAAAACTGCATGCCTCTGAAATTCTCTGTTCATTCTAATTTCACTGGTGGGAAGTCTGACCCAACTGTCTTTCAAGAAGGAAAAAGGTAAAGTCTATGCAGAGCTCGCCTTTCTCATAAAATTTCACAGAACAGAATCACAGTATAGTTTGGGTTGGAAGTGCCCTTAAGAATTACCTAGACCAACACCCCACTCCCACACATCCCGCACAATAAGCAGGGACTTTCTCAACTAGATCAGGTTGCTCAAAACCCTCTTCAACCTGACTTGAATGTTCCCAAAGATGGGGCATCTACCAGCTCTCTGGACAACCTGTGCCAGTGTTTCACAACCCCTATCATACCAAGTTTCTTCCTTACATACAGTGCAAATCTAGTTTAAAAGTATTACCTCTTGTCCTATTGCAATGGGCCCTGCTATCTTCCTTATATGCCCCATTTAAGTATTAAAAATCTGCACTGAGGTCTTCCCAAAGCCTTCACTTTCCAGGCTGAATAATCATAAGTCTCTCGGCCTTTCAAAGGAGAGGTGCTCCAGCTATCTGATAATTTCTGTGACCCTTCTTTAAGACCTGTTCAAATGTATCTTTCCTGTGCTGAGGATCTCAGAGATGGATGCAGTGTTCCAGGCAGGGTCTCATGAGAGCAGGGTAAAGGTGCAGAATAATTTCCTTGGACCTGATGGCCATGCTTTCTCAGCTTCTTATGCACCAACATCCCCAAGTGCCTCTCAACAGGGCTGTTCACACCTCAGCCTATATTCATCTGGGCCGTATCCTTAATGGCCATACTGTACAGACTGGAAAGCGAGTGGACTGCAGCATCTTAAGTGGAGTGGATAGACCACTCTTCTGTGTATAGACACAGCTGGTAGAGTGTCTGGATTTTCTAATGGCTATGGTTATCACTTAAAAAAGCCTGTTGACCAAATGGAGATGGCTGTTTTTGCTGCTGTAGTATAACTTCTCTGTGCAGTTATTTTTTCCTTATAGTGCAGAGCCTTGGTGGGACTGAGCACACAGTGTAGGTGCCCTTGTCTGTAGCTGTTGGTGCTCTGTCTTTTCCTACTTAGCAGGATCTAAGAAATGTGCTCTTGGTAGAGTCGGGAGATGGGAGAATGGAGAGTTCTGTTTTGGCAGGTGAGGTTCCTTTAGTTCATTTGTCAGTAATCATTTTACAGTGCCAGAAGGATGGAGAAGCAAGATACCTTGTTGTGGGCTTCAGAATATTTGCAGCCTCAGAGATGAGAGAGTGAGAAGTGCTGAGGTGGCCCAGGTGCTTTGTGAGGCTACTCTAATTCAAGCAAACTTACTACAACCAAATGATTGACAGTTAAGTGTATCACTGAACTTACCTGTTTCCTTAAAAAGTAGCTTGTCTTATTTTCAGTGGTCTTGTTACTTTGTTATTGTCTACCAGCAGATCTGAAATACAAATAGGAATAGGACCTCAGTTGTGCTACCTTGCATTTACAGACCTTAGATGCTACAAAAACTTTTTTTTGGAGTATCTGTACCTATCAAGAGAAGGTGTTCTCATGCAGATAATTCCGGAAATACAAAGTGCAAGGCAATTCACATTGTGTGGAGGCAAACTGCATTTTTATCAGTCAGGGTATATACTGGTATCTCCGTTTAAAGCAGAAGCAGGTATGACTGGCTAGGTGACAAGACCAGAGAATCCTGGAGGGACAAAAGAGCTATTGAATATAGATCATCTATAAGGATACTCAGTAGGTATCTGGAATACGTTAACAAGGTTTTCATTTGGATTTTCTGAGGAAGAGTATTCACAGTATGGTTTCATTGAACTTTAAGACAAGCAAAAGCCTGAAGTTTCTCACCAGAGTGAGTGAGGAGGGTCTTTTTAATGCTTGACTTCTTAAATATTTCAGAGATTTTTCCATTCCTCTCTCACCATTGTTTAAAATGTTCTAGGAAGACCAAAGCTTCTAGTGACAGCTTTCCTGGTAACATTTAGCAGGCATTGTGCAACAGAGTTCTAAACTTAAACTAGGCTGTGTTTTTGTCTGAGAGAGTATACCAATATTGCATACAGGTCTTCGCATGTTTCTGCTGAATTGGGAAATAAGCTGGTGAAGTCCATGTACTGCATCCAGCATTCCTTTCAGTGAATAGTCACAGTATTCAGACTGGCCTGTGGTCACAGTTGTAAACATAAAAGCTAAATGTGTCCCTGTTGGCAAGCTGCACAAGGGAAAAGTAGCTCAAAGCTGTGTAACAAATGTAAAAGTTGAATCCCAAAAACTTCTAGTAAAATGAAAAGTGTTGCTTTTAAGTTACTCATTAAAATAGTGACTCCTCCACCAGCTTGAGTGATCCTGTCTGGTAAGTGTTTTTGATATAATTTAAGAACATTGTGATAGAAAAAGTAAAAGTATTTTTCTCCAATCTGTGACTAATTAGCCCATGGGCATTTTCTGAAAGCTATTGTCTTTTTACTGTCAATGGATCTCTTCAGTGAATGCAAAGGCAGTCCTGCTGAACAAAATAAGTCTTCTTGCACACCAAGGACACCTTCAGAAGGGAGTGATAAAGCCATTGATGGAGAGAGGCGGATTAAACACGTATTTTGGCTTCTGTTATGTCAGGCATATGCTATGGAAGAACAGGCAGAGCAGAGGAAATAACCTACTTAGTTTTGACCAAAATAAAACTTTGTTTTGAAAGAGTTATATTGACTTAAGCTGAATTGTCTTGATGCTGATTTGCCCTTCAAGTTCCACTGATTCATTGTTTGGAAAGTAGAGACTATTATTGTTGTCTTGCATAACAGCTTTGAAGCTTTTGGTTTACTCCCTGGCCTTGCTAGATTTCTCGCTTGTTTTCCCCTGTCTGTCCTTCCTCCCTCCATCTTTGAAGCATGATGCAGTAGCTGTGCCTCCTGCAGTGGCCATCTTTGCCTTTGTGTGCATGGGGGACTTTAATAAACTAATCTGGGCAAACAAATTCTTCCATGTTCAGCACTTCCATGCCCATCTTCCTTCATCAAGCATTTGTCAACAGCTTCTTTATATAAGCCAGTGAGGCAATTTCATGACTATGAGTCCTGGCAGAACCAAGGTGGAAGCTATGACATCTCTGTGAATGATGGCAAACAAAATGGGAATTTTGGAAGCCCTTCCAGGTTCTGGAGTAAAGCAGTTTGGTATGGTGATCCACCAGAAGGCAGAGGGCTCTACTGTGTTTCAGGGCAATCCTGGGGATATTAGCAGGACTGAACAAACATTTACATCTTCTTCCTGAACAAGAGGGAGAATAAAAGAACATCTTGTTTTCTCATATTCTAGCAGGGATTGACAGCGCTCTCAAAAAAGCAGTTTTTCAGTTGCTGAGCACTGTCTTGTTTTGTTTGAGGTTTGTTTTTTCAGTGAGGGTAGGGGTGAGAATGACTACTTGAAAGACTGCAATGTAGGCAGATTCAAATACTTCCTCTTGTTCTGGATTGCTGAATGCCTTATAGAAGTTGGTGACATATGGAACAAAGATTCATAATGATGACATCTGTTTAAGAGAAATATTTATATTGCTAGAAGTACTGATAGCTGTCTGTTCAAAGCACCAAGCTTTACAGAAAGCCTGGTAATGTTTTGAGGGTTTAGTTTTACCCATAATTCATTATTTCATTTTGATAAAATGAAGATGTATGCTACATGATCAAATTTATAGTCTGGTGTATTGACTTGAAGTTAAAAATCTTTGGCTTTGGTAAATTGTTATGCTTTAGTAAACTGAAAGTAGTCTTGCTGATTTACAGCATGTGAGAATCTGACCTTAACTCTTCACACTGTGTAGTCAGATGTAGTTGTAGGACATTCTTAACAGTAATGCTCTCTTTACTGGAGCTACTGAAAATGAAAATTACTGGAAGTATTGAAAAGAAATTCAATAGTCTCTGCTGGAATGAATTACCTCTCTGGAGTAAATGGTAAGAGCCATTATTCTCTCTGTAGTACCTGTTACATTTAAAATATAGCCATGCTTGCTATGAGGCATGAGCCTTGAAACTGCACTGCACATCCTTCTGCCCTGAGGAAACTGCCGCCAAGCTTCATTTGTTTCAGAGGTTGCTGCTCTGTTGCACCAGGTGAGTGGTAAGGTAAAAAATGGCTATGCTGTCACCTTCCCAGGGGGTCCACCGAATCCCAACAGTTCTCTGGGAAACAAAAACTAAATCCTACCCTTGGTGCTTGTCACTTTGGGGTTCATGACACAACTGGCCCTTGGAACCATCTGCTAACAATGCAGGCTCTGGCCAAATCTACCACAGGGTACATATCCTTTTGCCACCTGCAGGAAGCTGGACTTCTTGTGTATGCCTTCTGGACTTCTTGTGTACCCTTTTGTGGCAATCAGAGTTTGGGGCAGTTGTGGCTTGCTGCGGTCTCATCATGGCTAAGTCTGTAAATGCGTGGTGGGAAGTGTTAAGGGACATGGTTCTGTCTTTTCAGAGACCTGTCAGTCTTTGGCAGAAAGCATTGCTTCTTGCAGCTGGGACTTGTTCAGATAAAAAAAGGGCTACAGATGACTTACATTTGATATGTGAAGTACAGTAAAGGGTTGAAGGCTGTCATATGAAAAAGGAGGACAGAGATTCTTGGAGTGTGGAAGTTTACTTGTGAGTACAAAGAGACACTTCAGAGTAGGAGTTGAGTTACACTTTAGGTACCTGATGAGGATTGTGTCCATGTTTCTCCATCCCTTGCTTAATCTTTTTTTTAAAACAGCCTTTTAAAGATGATGTATTTAGAAAGAGATCATCTATAACACTTGCAGATATCTGGTTTTGAAAAAAAACCAAATTGTTCAGTATTTAATCTGGTAGAAACTTTATTTCATCCTATAAAATTTTCATGTGCTTAGGAAGATATAAACAATATTCTCCTGGCCTTCCAAGCCCGGTGCCAGAGTAAATTGGTAACCATAACCACGGCCTTTTCTTAGCCTTGCTTTTCCGAGCATCTAGCTGAAAACAGATGTAAACAAAGATATTGTGCATAGAAGGTTCCCCCTGGAACTGAAAGCTGGCATTCACAATGTGCTAAATGCTAAAATAAAAACACACTGACTGCGTGCCTGGGTCTGGGTGTCAGATAAAAGCGACAGAGGGAAGCAATGAACTCAGTCAAGGCTGTACGTAGATTTGTGACAGTGTGGGGTTTGTGCTACACAACTCTTCCATTAATAGTCCACGACCTCCTCTATAAAGGCCAGTAGTGAGATTAGAGTTTACACTGACACCAGCTGCTGAGGACAACAGAAGTATATTTCAGTCTATCGTTTTATTGCTTGGGGTGGTTGAATGTAAAGTGATGGTTATGAAGGGGAGGAAAAGTTATTTTACAAGCTGCTGAGTCTTTAGTCAGCTTTTGCAGATAGGGAAGAAAGGATCTTAGAGTTGTAATGGTGCATCCAGAGAAATATGTACCCATTGTGTAACTGTCAAAAAAAGGCAACTTGAATGCTAGACATTATTAGGAAAAGATTGGGGAGGAGTGGCACAAAAGACACCTCTGTGCCACAGTATAAAATCAGTATGCTGGTTATCTCTGTGCAGTGGCTGAGCTGCTGCAGAATCTATAGGTGTCTGATGCAGCCTGATGCCTGATTAGATCTTGAATGTGACATTTTCCTTTCTCTGTTTTATTTTAGTCCCCTTGTAATTCTTTCACATAATCTGTGTACATTTATAGGGCTTTTTGTAGAAGACTGTAGAGATTTTTCCATTTATGTAGTACTCCTACATATCTCAGACCATCCATTCTAGTAAACTCTCCAGGACAGGGACTTCTTCCAGTCTTACATTTAATAAGATGCCTCAGAGAATTACTGCATTTAATTTAGTTTACATTCACATTAATAAGCTGTGTGTGTTCTTTAATGCATTGCACTTAAATCTTTTCCAAAAATGAAAAATATAGTGTGCTCTCATAGCTGGAAAAAAAAATTCTGAGTTTCTAAGCCATTTGTTACTGATTGAATGTTTTGTTTCAAAAACAAGAAACCCTTTAGTCAACTAGGTCATTCAGTAATCTGTAACCTTTGTTAGAAGATTAGAAGAAACTTGGCAAGCACTTGCTGGGAGTTGAAGTTGGTGAAAGTGAGCAGAATGCAAGCAAGTTACAGCAGTCACAAATAATGCCAAGCAAAATGAAATTATTGTTTGCCAAGATGTCCAGGCAATACTGAGGAGCTGTGGTACTGTCCCTTCATGCCAGAATATGACACGTTTCCTTGTGGTGGCTCTGTGACAGGCCACGCCAGTTGGCCGGAGCAGTGTGTTGTTTCCTGTGAGTTACTGGAGTTTGCTGTGTGCCAGCGTGCACAGGGCGTGCTTGGAGAGAGTGCTTGGCTGCAGGAACTCCCCTCTGTCTTCCAGTGCAGGAGCTTTTGGGAGTCATCGAGGTGACTGTGGCAGTGATAATGTTGATGGCTCCTGGCTGCTCATAACAGGCTGCAAAACTCAAGCGTGGTGGCACCCTGCAGTGAGGACAGCGGGAGGGACAGCAGA
Organism: Cisticola juncidis; assembly: GCA_013400215.1. Classification (NCBI taxonomy): domain Eukaryota; kingdom Metazoa; phylum Chordata; class Aves; order Passeriformes; family Cisticolidae; genus Cisticola; species Cisticola juncidis. Next base: position 208,868 of record VXBR01010371.1, read on the forward strand.
TTGCTACTGCTACTTGTAGTACTGCAGCAAGTTCATCGAGAAATAAAAACCTGAGGCAGGGGGGGCAGGAGGTGACTGGCAGGAAAGCAATCCAGCCAAGGGTTGGAGGAAGAACTGCAGGTTACTTTGCAAATACTTTTGTTAGGCTCAAAATGAGTGCTTTCTCTGGGTAGATCCACAGTAAGTCTTTTGTTGAACTCATCACACTTCCAGGAGAGTATCAAATCCATTTTGTTCTTCTGTTGATACTCCTTTTTCCTCCCTGGAGAGCAATTTGATATTTCTACTTATAAAAATGTTTAGCAAATGCAGAGTTAGAATTCAGTGTTAAAAGATACAAGAAAAAAATTAAATAAAACCTAATATGCTAAAATACAAATATACAAATAAATTTCTGTTTGAAAAACACCAGAACTGAATTGTGGTGAGTATTTTCCCAAAGAGGAAGCAAAAGTAATTTTTAACACCTTCTGGACTTTTCCTCAGGACTGCGTGGTCTTTTCAAAAGGAGAAGAAGATTATGTGTTATATCTGGTATCATGAGCAATTCTCACCCAAACACCATTTGCGGGGGACAGCAATACAATAGCTAGAGTCCCTAAGGGCATAATTCACTGTTTTCTTCTTCCGACTTTTGGATTCTGCTTTGAAGTCTGTCTTGAGGACAGAGAGAAAAATGCCTATGTGGAAAAAGTGCAACATGTTGGAGGGTATAAATAGCCATCATTTTTCTAGGAAGTGTTACACAGCTCATGGGCTACAGAGATTCCCAGCTTTTATATCCTGCCTTGCTGGGGAGGCCTGAAGAGAGATGTTTTTTCTTTCTTTTCAAGTGTATGTTGGAGAGCTGCTGATTGTACGTTCCATGAGTTGTCATGTGTACACATGGCCTTTATCTTTATTAAAACACTGAGTCAAACAGAATGTGGTCAGAAAAATGGCCCAGGAAGTGAAGGCTTATGGTCAGAGCCTGCTGTAAAGCCAGATCTCGTGCTCCATGTGGACAGGGAGCAACACTGGGATGCCCAATGGCCAAATGGCTTCTTGTTGAGCATTAGCAATATCTAATTTTTCACAAGAAGGACATAATTTATTATTGAATAGCAGAAGGCCTCAAGGTAAACTTGCCAAATATGGTTGGTTCTGTATGCCTGACCAGGTGCTTGGAGCTTGGAGAGACCAAATAAAGCCCCCTAAACTTTAAGTAAATGTTTTGTACAGTGTCTGAAAGCTGCAATTGAAGTAGCTTTCTTTTGACTTAGCCCATAGATGCGTCTTCTTGTAGCTCCTCACTGAATGCATATGGATCAAGAAAACTTCATCATTTAAGGAGATTAGCCTGTCCTCTTCCTTTAAATACTTTTTCTTCAGAATTTTGCATTTTGTCCACTGAAACTTCATACACAGTGTCTTCTGGCTAATGAAAGGTCACCTCTTAAAACCCACAAAACTTCTTCTAGCTGTCAGAACTTGAGACTTAATTAAAACTCTCTGGGACTATCAGTATGAATGTAGGATTCTCCTGCTCCTGCCCCCCTCTNCTGCCATTTTGGGTTTAATTCTTTCTGTATGGAATGTGCAAAATAAGAACAAAATGGTGACTTGTGGGAGTGATTCCACCCCCTGGGGAACGTCACAAGCAGAGGAGGAGTTGTGTGAGTAGCTTCTGAAAAATGTGTGAAAATCTTTCACTGAGAATGTTACCTTCTATGTTTGGGCACTGCTTATCTCTTGCTATTTGTCTCCTGATACTCCTTAATTTGATTATTTGCAAATGCTTCAATTTTCTGGCTGGCATTTTAGGAAACAAATTCTTTTCTGTGTTGTCTTCTTCTGTATGCACTCAAACAATTAAAGCCTTTATGCACCTTCTTATTTTGTTCCTTGTCTGAAATATTCATTCAGTTTTTGGTTTTCCTGCTTCTCTGAAGTTGCTGACTTGGTATGTGTTTCTGTGTCATGAGAACCATATCTGAACCATATATTACTGTCTTTATGCAGGATCATGTTTTGCTGCGTTTGTCAGTGCAAACAGAAAATTATGCTATCTCATAGTGACTTAAGTGGTCTAAATAAGTAGAGAACATCTTTCAAGGTCCATGGGAGGTGCATCTCTTCTGTCAGCTGGTTGTCTGAATTCTGTGAGGTGTTTGGGTAGGGCTCAGTTGACTTGTGCGTTGAATTTCTGTGCACTTAAATCTAGTAGCCACTTGGAGAGAGCGGTCTTGCATACTTCAGTTGCCTGCTGCATCTTGCAGATCATAAAATTCCTGTGATCAATTTGAACCACCATGCTCTATGCTTTCCTTTCTACCCAGCCTGCTTTTGAACTAGAAAAATGAGGAAAACCAGTGTCATTTCACTGAATTTCATTAGTCACTGCTGATTGCTCCTTGGCTAGCTCTCACCTCTTTATGAAGTTCTTGACATCTGCGTCTTTATACTTGAAGCTTCATACTCTGCTTTTCATGAGACAGAGACATGAGAACCTTTGTCACTACATTTTTGCATTCAGAGGGCATTTCCTCTCACCTAGCCAGGGCAGATAAACTTTGGGCAGCACTCTGAGGCAGTGACAAGGTCACCTGAACAAGTGGCTGAGGCAGATGTCTTCAGGGTGTGAGTGGCAAAATTTCAGATCATAGGTGGTAATGGGCAGTTGGTCTTAGGCTCTTTTCTCCTGTAGTTTCTACAGACCTGCTGTCACTGCAAGCAGGTGACTCTCCTAAGAACATCAGCAGAAATACTGCTGACAAGTCAGGAAGGAGCACATTTAATTATCATCATGTTACCACTATGTCTGTGTTGAGATAACACATCAGTGACGAGGATTCACCAGTTCTCTGTGTGGACTTATACCTGCTTTCTGGAGCAGGAGAGGCATCTTTCCTCTGCCTGGACAATGACTTTGCTTTGTTTGGTCTCCTCTGCGCTGATAGGCTATGTGCTCCTCCCCATCATAGAGATCACTTCCAAATCTCTTAAGTAACTACATTTGCAGCTGCAAGAATCTGCTTTATCATCCTTTCTTTGACTGTTTCCTTCCCTAATCTGCCCTATTTGGATGGGAACAGCCATACACCTTACAGATGTGTGTAACATTTCATAGCACCCAGTAGAAGATTTGGTTCTGCTGCTTCCCACTTTATTTCATCAGTGCAGTAATCATTCCAGGTTCAACCATAGATGATGAATAACATGTTTGAACACAGTAGCAACTTGCAGTGCTTCTTTTTCTGACTTAGAGATTAATGAAAAAAAAATGTGCTTACTGCTTCATGTTAAATGACTGCTGAGAGGAAAGATGTAATCCTTTTTGTGCTACCAAAAGGAAAATTTACTTTGTATGGTCTGGCAGTAAGCCATTTAGAGAAGTGGACCTGGATTTTAATGCTTCAGTTGTCCTGGAAGAAGCAGTGTTGTGCAAGCAAAAGTCAGTGAGCTGGAGAAAGGGGAGGATATGAAATTGACTGCTTTTGGTGGCATTGGTGCATACAGTCAGTGGCAACGGTGGACTGCAGATGGGAAGACTGAAGCAGTTGGGGTGTTGTCAGATACTTGTGAAACTTAGGAAGTGGTACCCTGTCCTTATGAAAAGGAGGGATGGGAAAAACGCTGTTTACAGCAACATTGCTGCTGGTGAGTGATCTGCCCTGGCACCGGGAGAGGTCAGAGCTTGCACTCAGGAGGTCAGGATCTGAGTGAGCATCTGCACAAGGCTTCAAGTTTGAACTGGTGGAGTGTAGGTCTGAAAGAAAGAGGACTCCAGATCCTTAGCTGCATGGCTTATTAGTTCCGAATTGATCAGAGGTGGTGGGAATGAAATAAAGAATCCCTTGTTTTCTTCATACAGCTTAATGTAATGCAAATTCATGGTAAGAAGCTGTGGAAAACTATCTCCTCCATGAGAAATGATCTTTTAAAACACCGTCATGCTTGAAAGCATGCTTTGTGGAGTTTGGATAGAATTATAAATCTGTAATAAAAGAAATAGTTACTCTTGACTTTTAAAGCTGCCTGTAATTTGTGACCTTGAATTTTGTCTTACCCATCCATAACACTCAGTTTGTAACAATCTTTGTTTTCTCACATTTATACATTTCTACATGCATTAGCTTGTAGAGTAATTCACTTGCAAATACGTCCTTCTGCTTTGGCTACATCAAAGAGCTGTTCTGCACTGTTTAAAACTTTTTTTTTAAATTTAAGAACTCATTTTGATGCTCCTGGAGAGAGAGAGTGACTTGCATGACTTGCAGTAGGCTTGTACTGTTTCTGGGATAAACTCTCCTTCCTTTTCCATTACCAGCACCTTAGTAGCAAAACAACTTGGAGCTCATGCACTGCTCAGTCATGTACATTCTCAAACCTAGGGGATAGCAAACGTGTTTAAAAAGATGTATTCCTAATTGTATTTGACTCCATTTTTAGTTTTGTTTGATTGTTTGTGTTTCTTAAAGCGCCTTGCTTGCGAAGAGTTGCTCACAATTCTTATTTTATTTCCACAGTTTGCAACTTTATGTCTCATGAAAAGTGCCTGAAGAATGTCAAGATACCATGCTCATGTATTGCTCCCAGCCTTGTAAGGGTGAGTAGAGATACTAGCTTGTCTCTTTCTTGGGGTAATACCACACATTTATCACTAATGAACATGGTGCCATATAGCAGTGTGTTTTTTTGATATCGCAATACAAAAATTGTATTAGTCACCACTGAAGCTTTTATATCTGCTCACAGACAGAGCTGCACTTCCTTTGAAAAGTCTGCTACGAGCATCTGTAGATGTAGACAGCAACTTCTGTCTTTGAAGATCGGTTATTTGCATTCTTGAAACGTTACTGGATGTTCTTACTGTGTGTCATTACCTGGAAGTCTCGCAATATAGGAGGGAATGACTGATGAAAACTGTGTCATCAAGATGAACTGTGTATATCACCAATTTTTTTACAGCTGTTAGGTATTAAGCTGCTCTGCCTAGCTAAGGAGCTGTGTTTGTCTTCTATTGATTTCTGCATCTTAAGAAGCTTCATGTTTATTGTGTCTAGAGAATAAAAATGCTGCATTATAAGTATAGGATTTGAAAGCCAAAAAAGGGCAGGACTTCATTACAGTAGTTCGAAATTGATTTTGATAAGTAATAAAGTACTTGTTTTCAGATGGCTTGTGACCTTCTCCCACAAGACTTTATGTGTAAGAGGTTGATTCAAAGGGTGTGAAACATGAATCAACTTTACAGAAGATAAAAGGATGCAAATAAGGTACTAAGAAGCTAAACGGAAGAGAAAACAAAGTGTGTCATCCACTTGGGAAAGGATGACAGAAGAGGAACAAAAGGGGAGAAGGACATAAGAAATTTACTAGAGAAGTAGTAAAACACTACAGATACCTTAAGGAGCCACAGGCAAAAGTTGAATGAGACATGACTGTAAAATCAGACACATCAAACCTTGCTGACTCAAAGCACATTATGGAAATCCATTGTGCAGACCTATGAAAGGGAGCCGATTCCCTTCTTTGTGTCATGAAATGTTTTCCAAGTTCCTTTTCGTTGTGGAAGTTGGTGTAGGGGGTAAGTTGTGGAAGTTTGAAAACAATATTAAAGGCCTGAGTTACAGGCCTTGGATACAGAGAAGTTTTTCTTGTTTTTTCTTCATATGTTTTGTCTAGGTGATAAAGCTGCTAGGCTTTGCCAACACAACACTTTGCTCTTTCTCTTTTTTGCTTTTTCTCTTTTTTGCTTTTTCTCTTTTTTGCCTTTTCTCTTTTTTGCCTTTTCTCTTTTTTGCCTTTTCTCTTTTTTGCCTTTTTTCTTTTTTTCTTTTTCCCTTTTTTGCCTTTTCCCTTTTTTGCTTTTTCTCTTTCTTTACATACCTTTCGTCTTGAGAGGTGTCTAATACATAGAAATTTGCCTGAGAAACAGTAAAAATGCTGCTGTAAGTCTTAGAATCTATGGTAAAGGGACATGTCGGTAGTGAGAAATGTTTTTACTAAGAATTAGCCTCTTCTGCTGTTTCAGTATGCTCACAATTAGTCATTCTAGTGAAAGGAATAGCAAGTCAGATGGTATAGGTACCTACAGGGCCGTTAGGGAGACGGCTAAAATCCAACTGGAAAACAGTAATTTTATTCAGAGTGTGGGTATTGTATACATTTATGATTGCTTCTCTTGTGAATTTGCTCTAAATTTAATCTAAATCATTGTTCAAAATAGTATTTGTTCCTTTCGTTTTATATGGTAAAAATCCTCCATTTAATCTTAGTAATGTTCCCATTTACATCAGTTGTGGGAGTACATCAGACGTCAGTGTAATTTTTTTCGCTCTTGTCAGTCCCTGTAATCTATCTGCCCCAAAACATAATTTTTATCTTGTGAATTATCTGTAAACAATAAACACAAGTTGTACTGAACAGCGAGGATAGTTATTTGGTGGTGTTGTCAGTCTTTGAAACTGTTTGCAGTTCAGCGTTGCTGTGTTTAGTTGCGAAAAGTCTTCTTTGTTTTCCTTCTTGAGCTGTAATGATTTTATTTTGAAAACTCTGGATCGTACTGTTCGTTCTGGACAGTCTTGTCCTCCTTGACGTGGTCATCCAAATTGCATTAATCCTGATCAGCTGTACAAGTGAAGTCTGCCATATGGGAGACGTCGTTTTGCATGCAGGCTCTGTCAAAGCAAATACCAGACTTGGTATTTGCGTAAAAAATATAACAGAGTGAAAAACAAATGACAGCCATTTATACAATTTGTGGAAAGTTTATTTTCTTAATCTCTCCTTTCAGATTATTTATTTATTAAAAGATCTGACGTAGGAGGGAACACTGGTGGGATTTTTTTCTGATAGTTCTTTCAGCTATGTCAATATTCACTGTATTACAGAAATGAGACTTCTTTTTTTTACTAGCCTGGATTTCATCTAGAGAAGATGGCAATTGTTAAAGCTCATCAAAATGTGTGTCATTTGATACTAAGTCAACCCATCAGAGAATAATTTTTCACCAGATGTTTGGTGGAAACTTTTATTCCTGACCGTAGGGTTTCCTTCCCAGGGTCAGGTAAAGGCCCACAGAGTCACAAGCATGCCACAACTGCATGCAGCTTCAGAGCATTCTTGATTAATTCATTCTTAAGGCTGACCTGTGAATATTTTTCTATATTGTAAATCACTGTTACCTGCATTTAGTATTTCAGAGTGGATCCAGGTCACGATGTTTCTAAACAAGCCTTCCTGGATCAATTTTCTGAAAAGTTTGCAGGGCATATGATTTGTTCCAGTGATAAGGTCTCAGAAACTTTTTTTTCAAATTCAAACTCTTTCGTTCCTACATTCCCGTAAGTATTTACCTACTTTGCATTACGTGTTTAAAAAAAAAAGGGAGGAAGGGAGGATAAGAATAATCCACACCCAAACACCAACACAAAACAAAATAACAGTAAAAACAAAACCTTTTTGGGGGTGAAATGTTGAAGTTTTGTTTTCACTTGTAAAGTTGGAATTGAAGCTGTATTACAACTTTGTAGAAGTGTGTGTGTACTTTCTATATAACTTCTTGAAAAAGTAAATTGAAATGAGACCACGTGAAGAATGGTTTAGTGATGTTCAGCATTTACTGTGCTTATTTTTCCTGGTTGGTGTGTTGGTGCATTGCTCTAATGGTTTCTAAACATTTCCATTTTAAGAAGGTTTTAAAGTCTGCTCGTGAGACTTTGTTGTGTGCTGTTGTTCTTAAAGCCAGGTTGTTTAGAATGGAAAAATGCTGGCCTAGGTTATCAGCTTCTGAATCTTTTTGTGCTAAATATAAAACTTTCCTTTGTAAGGAAAGCTGCTGCATTCATGGTCTGGGGTAAGGAATGGGAAGGCTGTGGTGCTTGGAGGGGTCTGTGCTCTTGTCCTTGTCTGCTGACCTGAGTTTCTCCCTCTGGTTGCTGGGTTCAGCTGTGTGCAGCGGGGTTATTTGGGTCAGTAACAATGATCTGAAAGTAGAACATCTTTCTGGGATGACCCACAGCAATGGGATGAGGGGTAATGGATTCTGGCTAGATTTGAGGAAAGATTTTTTACAGTAAGGATGGTAAAATACTGTCACATGTTGGTCAGAGATGTTGTAGATGCCCTATCCCTGGAAGTCTTCAAGACCAGGTTGGACAGGGCTCTGAGCAACCTGATCTAGTTGCAGGTGTCCCTGCTTTCTGCACATGAGTTTGGACTATATGACCTTTTAAAGGTTCCCTTCCAAGCTGTTCTGTGACTCTGTGATTTTATCTGGGCCCTTGCTGGGTAGCACTAACCACCTGTGTCAAGAAGGTCTCTCTCCACCACTTCACCCATGCTTGAGTTGCTTCAGCAGGGCAGTTACTTGGAGACAGTCACATGACACAATTTAAAATCCAAATGAGGGTTAAAACTGCTTGCTGGTAATCTTGGCACTGCACCAAAGTTTTCTCCCTGAAGTGGAACCTCAGAGTGTAATGGAAGGAAGGGCTAGCTCCTCCTAGTTTGTAAACTTAGGACAGTTTATTATGTACTCTTGAAACTTGATCTGAACTCCCAGATGAGCTCTGCAGCTGTATCAGTGACTTTCCAGTTTCAGAAGCATTATGGGATTGTCACTGTGTTTGTTTTAATTCTTAATCTTTGTCTTGATAAAAGGACATGGACAGTGATTACATCTGTAGCAATAAAAGCAAGGAGTGAGTGGCTTTAGCATATAATTTTTGTTTATAGTACAAAAAATACTAGGCCATGCAACTCTTAATTGCAGTGGAAAGCTTCTACACAAGCCTTACTTTTGAGTAGAAGTATCACATAATTCTGGTATGAAATAGTGTGGGATGCATTATCCATTGCAAAGGGTCCTTGAGACCTTGGAGTATATAAGGCCAAATATACTGTCACAGAGATCTGATGGAAGAAAAATAATCCTTGATTATAGTGGGATAGTGTATAGATGTGTGCTCTAGTCCCTTGTATTAGCCCCATTTAAAATTTTGATAATTAAGTTTTTGAATTTGTCTCTCCTATCCTGTTATTGAGACACCACTTAACTTTGTATTGTAATGTTATTTCATTTCAGAACTAGCATATGGAATGCATACTGACGTTGCCTTTAAATACCAGCCAATAAATCAAGTGCTCAGAGCAAGAATGTCTTCCAAACCAAGAATAAGCAAAGAGTAGTTGATAGGCATTGTCCCTAAAAGGTGAAAGAAGTAGAGGACATTCCAGAGCACACAATGTATTCAAGTTGCAGAAGTATTTTGCTACTAAATAAGAGGTTTCAAACAAATCAAAGTGCTATTTGTGATTACTGAGTAATAAGGAAGGAATTGAAAAGATGTCAATAAGGGCAAAAGTTGAATCACAAAGTTGTTGGCTTTTCTCAGAGAGGGTATAGTCTAGGCCCGGACAGAACAGTCATGGGGTGTAGTGAGGTGTGTTCACCATACCTGCCTCCCCAGAGCAAAGGTTTACGGTGGTGAAGTGAACATTAGAAACTTTAGACTGGGAAGTGCTTCTACACTTAAACATTCACACATACTTTTGTTTCAGAAACGCCATTTTAAATTTTATCAGCAGAGGTTTTTTAGCTTTATGTTGGGAGTCTTTGAGAATGACCATGTGTGACTGCCATTGTGGGCATCTGGTGAAGATGGTTGCTTCCAAGCTGCTTGCGCTTTTCCTTAAAATGCAACAGTATTTTTGAACTGCAATCTAGGGATCTTAAGTTAAATTCCTTTTACTCAACCTTTGGAGGCTGTGGCTGACTGTGTTAGTATCCTTCTTTCTGTGTACCCTTTCCTACTTGGAAGCTGTTCAGCCCCACACTACTTTAGGTGCTGCCACTGTGGTTTCTTAACCTCTCCAGTATTTTTTACAAAGTCACACCAAATGCAAGTCACCCTTATGTGATGGAGATAGAGAAGGAGATGCACAGGCAAAATAATATCTAGACATAGGCCTAGGAAAAGTTTTTAGTATGTAGTTCCTTTTTAAGACTGCCCAAGACAGCAGCTGTCACACTGGCATTTGGTATTTGTCTCATTGCCCTTTGAGCCTGGAAAGCTTTGCCTAATGATTCAAGATGAAGCTTTCTTCTGCTTGAGCTGGTAGAAAAGAAGCTGCTTCTGGGTGACAAACAGACCTTTCTGGAGCTGTATTTTTCCCCCTGCTGAGGTATCCTGAAGGCTGCAGACCAGTAAGACAGCCTGGCCTGACTCTCTACACAAATTAGAGGGTCTGGAGGGTAGCCGGGCCCTGTACAAAGCGACTCCACCTTAGTGGAAGAGTACTTGAATTAGTGATATACTGTTGGTCACACGCTTGATATCCTGTGACATTTCAGGATATGGAACAATTTTAAAAGACACTGTCAGAAGAAAGCAATTCTATCCCAAAGTGTGGATTTTAAAAGCTGTTTTTTTGCTGTAGTTCTTTTTGGTTAATGCAAGTGCTGTGCACTTGAACAAATTGAAGGAGTTAGAATCTAAGTCTTAGGTTTCTATAGGATTACATTTTATTACAGGCTGATAGGAACATTTATAGATATGTATTACATTCTCTAATGCCCTGCATTCCTTAACAGATGGTAAGAAATAGAAGAGGAACTAGGAATATCTTGTCCTTGAGTGCAGAGTCATTCTGGAGATCTTGCTATTATACCTTCTGTTACCATTATACTTTCTGTTGATACGATTCTGATCAATATTGTAAGGGCACTTAGATGTCATTTAATGCTATTACTAGAAGAAATTTTCTGTATTTTTTGGTGGAAATTGATTTTCGTGGTTTTCATAAGGTAATTTAAGTAGATGGATTGGAAAAGCAGTTTTAAACTCTCATAAATAATTAACATTTTCTCTGTAGGCCACCTTATGCTTCTGTACTTTGCTGTCTTACGGAAGTGGATATAAGCTAGGCAATAACACGTAATGTTCTGTATTCTTTGTATTCTTTGATGATGTCTCACTGGCTTTTCTAGTCTGAGTTGAAATTTATATATATATATATATATATATATAAGGTGCTTGGAACTTGTTCAGCAACCAAAATGTGTTGGGAGAAACATTATGTAATTGATGTGTTTGTTATGTTGTACTTGCTCTTTTACCTTTTCCTTTTTCCATCTTAGTCCTATCCCATTTTCCATCAGGCTCTGCACTGCTTTTACACCAGTCATCCTCCAAAGCATGTTGGAAAGACCACTCATGATAAACAAAGTTTCTTTGGCTTGATTTGTAAGAAAGAAATTACAGAAACCTTTTTTCTCTTTTTTCCCCCTTTTCCACTCTCCCTTAATATTTAAATCAGCAAGTTATTACCTTCTTTTTGACAGTGACTTGAGACAATTGTCACCATGGTCTGAACAGCTGAAGAATTTAGACTTGGTCTCCTTCCCTTGAGTTTTCCAGATAAGTACAGTCAGACCTTGAATAAGTTCGACTTCTGTCGAAGTCCTTTCTCACAATTTTTTCCAAAAAACCCACTGTTTTTCACATGTTCTTTTTTTCAGCAGAACCTCTCTGTGACAATAATGAGCAGCCTGCATTTCTGAGCTAGGCTTAAGATAAAATAGCCAGACTCATGGCCAGAAGATGAGTCCCCTGTGTTTCAAACCTGGGTTGTTAAGGACGTTGGATGCTTATGCTGAGTGTACAAAGCAGTTTGTTCACCACCTTGGAGCTAAAGGAGGTCTCCTCTATGTCTGATTTCAGGGGGAATTCTTCTCCCTTGGGTGGCTGCATGGTGCTTGAGGCTGTGGCAGGGGTAGGGCACTTAAAGATGTCACTAGAAACCTGAAGACAGGTTGGGATGTGCAGAAAAGTTTGCCTGAAGAAATCCCACGTGGGCTTTTCCTCGCAGCTGTAATGTCTGGGTTAGGTCATGCTCACATAGTGATTTCTTACCAACTTCATGCACATTAATTCACTGGGCAGGATGAATTTTGTGCAAATGACCTTTTCCCAGCAAACTTTTTGGAACACCTAGAGTGAGAAGACAGCTCTGGCACTTTACCTCCACAGTAACTGAGTCTAGGTAACTTGTTTGTTACTGTACAAAGACTTCTTTGTCTTGAAGAAGTAGCAGCACGAGCAGGGATGAGTGCTAAACTTGATCTAGGATAGTTTAATTAAAGCTTCTTAGGCTTTCCAGGATAATTTCCCCTCCACCAAGGATATATTTTTATTTCACAAACATACATTATATGACTAGAGTATCCTCATTAAAAAAAAAAAAAAAAAAAAAAAAAAAAAAAGTTAGCCAGCTATCAACTTTTATGTCAGAGATGGAGGGCTGCAGAGAATGAAGTTTCAGTTTGGGCTGGTAAGTATAGGATATGGACCTAAAAAAGATGGTTTGGCTGTATTTTTAAATCCCCAACTTGTACATAAAGTTACAACTTGAAGCTTTTGGAGGCAATACTGTTCTATATTGTATTGGAGATACTGATATGAAGTCTTTTCTGTAGGCTGCCTGTCATCCCAGCTTCGTGGGGAGCCTGGGATCTGAATGGGCAGTTTCCTGGTCAGTCAGAGACCAAGGATTCCCCTAGACAATATGGTCTGCTGGGGCAGAGAGCTGGTGACTCATTGAGTGGTCAGCTGCTGCACTATCCTGTTCTCGTTTGGTAATGCAAGTGTATTTCATACCCTCTGTGTCCTCTTTCATCTCCCAAAGTTTAAGTCTGAGGAGCTCTGGAGGAACCACATGCTTTGCAGTTTGGAGGTTACTGATTTTTCTTGAGTAAACTTCCAGCATTGTTCTTTTCTCCTTGTGTTGCATCTGGCAAAATTTTAGCTCGCTTCTTTCATTGTTCACGCTTGAATTACAGGATTGTTTGATGTAACTGTCCCCATACTTTCTGAGGCAGAAAATTATTGTGGGAATTGTATATCTACAACTGGAAGCAACTCCTTGGGTCATCAAATTCTGTGTTCACATAATTTGCAGTCTGGTTTGCTGCAAATATAGCAGTTTTCCTTTCTCAGGAAAATCTCAATGTACAAGGAGAAAACTTCTGATGAATAACCTTGAAGGATTTTTTACTGGTATATCTGAGAGGAAAAGCTGCCATCTGTGACTACATGTATCTGAAGTCATTGGTTCCAAAGTTTTACTGAGAGTGATATTTGAAACCTAAATAATAGTTTGTCAGCTTTTACTAGAAATACAACCACAAGATAAACTTGATGTGTTCATTATAGCAAGAAGGGCATGTGAAACGCATAATACTAAATACCTGAATCATGGCAAACTTTTGTGGAACTCATTTGTTTTCTGGGTCTTCAAACATCATGTTCCTACCTTCTAGTGAATATCCCTTTAGCAAAGCTGTACATCTTCTAGGAAGAGTAGTCTCTAGAAAAGGTATGAAGCTTAAGTATGTTTTTTATTCTTTGCTTTGCTTCTTTTCATCTGTTGTTGCTTTGGTACTATCACCTTCCATCTTCATTATTAATCACGAAGCAAATAAAAAACAATTTAAGGTAAGTGAATAATAAGAAACACGTTTGGCACAACTGTTGGTACAGACAGCTCTTGCAATAGAAACTTGTAGTGTATAATTTTCAACCTACAGTCAAGAGGAACCTCAGTCTGGATGTGTACTTCAGGAGGTGGATCTCTGTACCATTCAGACTTCGAACCTTTGGATAAGGCTGGGGGAGACCAATCAAACCCTTTGTCCTGATCAGCCAGTGGCCTGGCTGTATTCAGAGAAGAAGTGAAAGGCACTGAGCTGTGGCAGCACTGAGATGTTAAAAATTGTCTTGTGTATATCTTTAGGGTATTTTGTTCGCCTGTGCAGTAATTACTCTTTAATTGTCCTTGATTCAGTTAAGAATGCTTAGAAAAACAACTGCCATTACAGGTAGGTCCCAAAGGAAGCCTTTGGATTTGTGTTGTTGTGAATCATCAAGAAGCTAATCAGCACTTAAAAATATATACAATACATATCAATTCCCAAAAATTTAAAAAACAGTTACATTAAAGTATTTAAAATATAATTCTAGGTATTTTTTTAAAGGAGGTTTCATATGTCTATTTATTCTTGTGCTTAGTTAAGTATATACAACATATACTGCTGTGTTGTTGCAAGACAAAGCATTTTCTATGAATTTTAACTGACACTTCGGAAGCTGAAATTGATGATGTCTTATGCATTCTTTGCTGGCAGGTTCCAGTTGCACACTGTTTTGGGCCTCCAGGACATTACAAAAGAAAGTTTTGCACTGTGTGCAGGAAGTCCCTAGAGTCACCTGCCTTTCGATGTGAAGGTAACTTAAACCCTACTTGTAGAGCCATCTGTGTGTCACCCAGTAACCTACAATTTCCTTACACTGTGTACCTCGAGTGCATGAGAAATTTTTTGGTTTATTTGTTATCCATTCATTGCTCGTGGGAAAGTGTACTTCAAACTAAGGGGTAATAAATCAGCCACCTTGGGTGAACTGCAATATTTATCAAACCTGTATGCTCTTTTCATCTTTCCTTTAATTTACTTTGAGCAAGTCTGTGGTGGTGTGCAATGAGTCCTACCTGAGATGGGCAAAGAAATGAGGAGCTAATATGGCAAAAGACTTGTCCTGTTGGGATAATTTATTTCTGTTTCCAGTGGAAACTTTTGATACAGAGAATCATCAGGTATTCATATTTCTAGAAAAGAATGTAGAGTTTCCTGTATTACTAGTCTCAGATATCCGTTGCTTGTAATGAGGATGAGGTACCTTCAGTGGAAAGATATTTGAAAATATTATTTGTCAAAACAGTACTGCTCTGAGTGTTCTGACATGGATTCTCTGAAAAAACAGTAATTAAAGAAATCACCCAAATACCAGATTTTTTATTTGAAATACATGTTGGCATGAGTACATGACTGATTTTGATGTAGGACAGCTCTTCAAGTCTCCCTTGTCTTAAATGTCTGTTGTTCACCTGAGTTGTGAGGTTAAATAGAATTTACTGTTTTATAGGTATATTACCTCTGAACTATTAAAAAAAAAGTCTAGTGAATGAAGAACCAGTTCTTCAGTGTAGCAACGTGGCAGGATGGAGAAATGCTGCTACCTTCTCGAAGGGTCTCCTTCAGGAGCTGCTCAGAGCAGGCCACTGGAACAGCCATTTTGGGTCCATACACACACACGCCACAGATAGCTCAGCTGAGGAAAGACAGGAAGGGCCTTCTGTATAATATGTTCCAGCAGGAGTTTATTCCAGCATGTTGAAGGGATCAGGGACAAAAGACCCAGAGCAGGTGGTGCTCAGTGGTTAACTAGGGGACTGTGGCCAATGACCCGAGGGCAGAGGGGCGGTACAAGGGGCAGCAACCTATAGAGGGGTATGAGGGATGAACAGTTGGGGTGGGCAGTGGGGGAGCAATGCAAGGTAGATTGGCTGTAATTCTGCAGGGCACTGTGGGGGAAGTCCTCTCTTTCAGTCTAGGCAGGGAAGACTAGGCCTGGAAGTTTCCCTGAGGAGATTTTAGGGTTCCCACAACTCCCTTGTTTTATCTTACCATGAAGACTTCCTTAACGGATTTTTGCAGACACTTAACTAAGCAGGGAAACATAAGTAAAACCATAAAAACAATGATTACAACTCACAAAATTCCTTTAACAAAGCATGAAACCCATTGCAGCCCCCCTTGTCCGAAAAGTTTGTTGATCTAATTTGAGTTCTTCTCAACTTTTAAGTCCTTTACTTGCTCCCTTAGCTTCTGAATGTTTGCATGGATAGACGTTGAGTGTGAAGAAAGGTTGAAGTAGCACATCCTTTTTAAGTCCTGGCAGCCATGTCCATGGGCAGGCAGTAAATGTTTATTGTAGCAGGGTTTAGCAGTGTTGTATGCTTGGATTATATTAACATTTGTTAGCAGCTCACTCAGTGTTTGACTGATTTCAAAGAGGCTGCATGGGGTGAGCAGGGGTCCCTCAGATGTCATCTTTTGGAGAACAGCCTGTAAATTAAATACATCTATAAGAAAAAATTAAATTGTGATAGGCTATAAGATTTAGTAAAGACTGAGTATTCACAAATTTTAATTTCACAGATTTGTTACGCCAAAAGTATGTAGAGAGACAAAATTGTATGTAGTTACTCTAGTGCTGCATCTCCTTTTAGTAAGGCAGTTAAAGGCTTTTACATCTCTGCTTCTGGATGTCTTTAAAGACTTGTTATTCTTAAGAAGACAAAATTACTTGGATCTTAGACTACCCTTATAAAAAGGAGGTTCAGTCGTGCTGTTAGAAAATAACAGAGAATTTTGAAAACTGAAAGTATCCTCAAAGACTCACAAAACCTAGCTATAAAAGAAGCTTTGCTTTTTTTTATTTTTTTAGATGACTTGTATGCCAGTATGTATGAGCAGCTGAACATTATCTCTTTACATGAAACTTACACATATAGAGCATTATTTTTAGGCATTATGGTTGTTTTTGTTTCAGGCATACAGATACTTGACTGAAATCTAGAAATAGCAAGTAACTTTAACAGGTTTATCACCAACCAAAATTGCTGTTTTGCTAAAGATGTCTTATTTAATATGATTTTTATAGGTGTATGTGTAGGGGAAGCAATCCTCTTTAATCAGGGCATTTAGACATAGAATGACATAGACGTAGACATGGTGCAGCATTTGCAATTCTACTTTTGTCTGTTGAGTTGCATAATGGAGCCAAACTGTTCTTCTGACTAGGGAATATGTCATTTAGTGTAGTCACCATGTGACTGGGACAGTTTGGTAGGATGTTCAGTGAGCTACAGATACCACAGGGAATTTTCTAGTGATCTGTCTTAATAAGATTCAGAACCTGTGTGCCATGAGCTAAACTTAGAAATTTGAAAAGAAAATAGTTATCACTGGTTATGCCTCTTAACTATTGCAAACAGCTTTATTTTAGTGATTCCATTTAGTTAAAGCTTTCTACATTTTGCTTTCGTATTCTCTCTTAATTCTACTGCATTTGCATTGTTATCCATTTGTTGTGGTTTAACCTCAGACAGCAGCCAAGCACCACACACAGCACTTGGTCCTTGCCACACCAGTCGGATCAGGGAGAGAATTGGAAGGGCAAAAGCTAGAAAACTCGTGGGCTGAGATAAAGACAGTATAATATGGAAAGCAAAAGCCATACACACACAAGCAGAGAAAAACAAAGTCATCCCCAGCTTCCCACGGGCAGGCAGGTGTTTCACATCTCAAGGACAGCAGAGCCCCTTCGTGCCTCACAGTGACTTGGGAGGACTGCCATCATTCCAAATGTCTCCCTCTTCTTGTGCCCAGTTTTAAACACTACGCAGGATGTCAAATGGTCTGGAATATCCCTTTGGCCAATTTGGGTCATCTGTCCTGACTGTTTCTCCTCTCAACCTCCCCCAACTTCCTCCCCAGCACGGCAGTATAGAAAGCAGAAAAGGCCTTGGCTCTGTGTAAGCCCTGCTCAAGAATAACTAAAACATCTCTATCTTATCAACCCTGTGTGCAACACAAACCCAAAACACCAAAGCCCCATTTTAGCCAGTGTGAAGAGAATTCACTCTATCCCAGACAAAACCAGCACAGAAGTGCAAAGGAATATTTTTTCAGATATTTCTATTTAAGCATTCGTAAACATGAAACACATGAAATTGCATGCTGTAGTTAGATATTACAGATGCACAGAACTTTTTTTGTGGTTCATTG
Source organism: Cisticola juncidis (assembly GCA_013400215.1). Lineage (NCBI taxonomy): Eukaryota > Metazoa > Chordata > Aves > Passeriformes > Cisticolidae > Cisticola > Cisticola juncidis. The sequence continues at coordinate 226,542 of VXBR01010371.1, forward strand.
AAGGTTCTGAATTATTTTCCTCACATGGATTTGACAGTTTTACTATTTTGTGTGGTGTGACATGTTCGCTAGCCCTTTTTCTGAATACCTGTAAGTCTACAATTTGTTTCTCTGCTAATTTTTCTAAATGTGTCTTCAAAAGGGCAGGTGAAGTTCATAAAATGCACAAGATTCTTCCCTTATTCTTCAAAAACGCTTGTGGAATTTGTTTTAGAAGTCTAGTCTTTTAAGTCTGGTGTTTTAAGCTGTAGAACTCTTAAACCCAGATGGAGATACTGAATTTTCTTCCTTTTTTTGTTTGTTTATTTTTAATAACATAGCTTAATACTGCAAATCTAGTCTTGTTTATGATGTTCATGTCTGATACTGAAATTAAGAATTGGACTCTTTACCATAATTAGGATAAAAAAGAGGGTTAAGATGGAGTTACCTTTTCTAAACAAATGATTGACATCATTAAATGTACTTGTAAAATAATTTTAATCACTTGTTTCCAGTGTTTATATCTTAAAATAGAATAAGCTTTCTTGAAAAGAAATAAAATGTTTCACCCACAAAAATGTTGTGGGTGCACAGGAGAGGACCTGTTCTCAGAAATGAGCATGCACATGTATTTATCGATGGTGAAATAAATACATACATATCATTGGTATAAATGACAATATATTGACTCTAAATTCGGCTGACAGTTACTGATTATTTTGGATAGCTATTTTTGCTACTAGATTTCACTGGTGTCAGTTGAACCTGGACTCATGACAGTGAGAGTTGCTCTTTCTTTTATTTCTGAAAAGAAGGGATGGAAAATAAAAAAAAATAAATTTAAATAATACAAATTTTTTTTTGGTGCTAAATTCATTTACAGAAGTTTCTTATTAAGCATTGACCAGGAGAAGCAGATTTACTAGAGAAGGAGGCAGTAAATATTTTAAAGGCTCTTCTCACAAGTTTATGTATGTGAAGTTAATCAGGTTGGGTTTTTTGGCAATCATGAAGAACTAGGTTGAACAAGATCGTCATTCTATTATGAGTAAAGAACTATGCAGATGATGGAATGGCTGATAAAGATGAAATTTATTTTTGTAGGATCTCTAATTTGATCTTCATGTTCAAAAACATACTCTTTCCTATACCAAGATAGTCATCTTAAGGGATTAACTCCTGTGACACTCCTGCCATTTATGTGAACATATTTCTTACCAGTTCTGGGCTAGGCTTGGTGCTAGAAGCAGCAGATGTGAATTAAACCTAGGGTAAAACCCCCTCTGTGTTCTTACAAAGTATAGCAAAGGGCAATGCCTGCCTATTTTGGCAGAATTAACCATAAAACCCTCAATGCTTCTGTAAATTCCTTGAAGCTGTAATTTCATCTATGGACACTTTTAACATGAGCAAGAGTATGACTCAAAGCATCTAGTTTTCCTGGTTAGTTGAACTGCAAACTATTCCTGTTACATCTATGGAAAGAGAGTAATGTGAGTGGAGGAGGGACTGTGCCACAGCTCAGAGTGTTCTTCAGTGCAGTGAAGACACTGAGCATGGGGAACTGTGTGTGTTTGTGGTTGACTTAGTAATGAGTCTTTGCTTCGGTGTGATGGTAGATTGACTTCTGTGGCGTTAAAATAATACAATGTTAATTCTGCTCTGGAAGAGTCTAAAGATACTTCAAATTGGGTATTATTTTCTATGTAAATTAATAGCATTGTTTTCAAGATACTTCCAGATAATGTGCTAATGTGTTAGTTGCTATCTTTCAATTTTCAGGTTAGAATTCTCATATTTTTGTGATATGCTTGGAGAAATGATCTGTTTGATCAGAAATGAAAAAGTATTTGAGAAATTTGATGTTTGTCTCTTGCTTTCATTTACTTGATGAAAAGTCAGATGCCTTCCCAGAGCAATACAAGTATTTACAAAACAACTACAGGAAAATCTTTTTCCTCCATTTCTGTCCCTGAGGCCCACAGAGAACCCTCCTAACTCATGAAATGATGAAGCTAAGTATTGAGATCTATTAGTAGTTGTTTTGGCGTGGGTTTTTTTTGTAACTCATCCTTTGTAGTGTAACTGTGTATTCTTTTCTTTCACATCTAGTATTTCAAGTCAGCTTTTAAATATTTAAGGTATTTTAAAACTAAAACTTGCCTAAACTTTTACAGGGTTCACTAAAACTTCTTCCACCTACAGTACCTACAATATTTTGGAAGGCAATGTTAACCTTACTTAGGAGAGTGCTCTGAATAAATCGCTTCCCTTTTTTTGGATAATGAAATAGTGATTTACCTTATGTATGGTGATTGAATCAAAGTAGCCTTCAAGCCCAGTATGTTTGAGCAGGCAGGGGTTCCTGAGAAACAAAGCTGAGCAGTTGTACATAGCTAACTTGCTGTAATTGGAGGAAATATGACAAGTGCTGCTTATGAGTAAAATCAGCTCAGCCTTTCCTTTATATTTGCTGCATCTTTTTGACACACAGGAAGTGAAGGAAGACACAAAACAATGCTGGTAAGCTTCTTTATTGTCTACCTTTGCTGAATGTAAAGAGCGCGAAGGAGAGAAAGTATGGTGTGAAAAGGGTAGTGGAGGAGTATTGAAAGGAGGGAGGAAGGAGATACAGCAAATCCCTGGAGTTTCCAGCCTAAAGACGTTTTCTTGTTTTTGTGCTTTTAGTTTGTGAGCTACATGTGCACACAGACTGTATCCTGTTTGCTTGCAGTGACTGCCGGCAGTGTCACCAGGATGGGCACCTGGACCATGTAAGTGCTGATGCCTCTGCAGGGGAAAGTGTCTATGCATTTTGTGGACTACAGAAGGAGCACTCTTGGTCTTTAGTTTCACATGATGCCAGTTATCAAAGCACTTTTGTTCCTTATTGGCAGGCAAAGGACATATGTGACTTTAGAATATATTACAAAAAGTAAGATGAACTTAAATGCTGGTATATTCACAATGCTTTTGAACTGTTGCTGAAAAGTCTGTGGAATGTGTACAACCTCCAAATTAAAAATAAAAATTAAAAAAATCAAGCATCATAATAAAGTTTGCTTTGCAAAAGGGGCGTGTTTTTTGGGGTTTTTTTCCTTATATGTTGAGCTGTTGGCTGCATTGCATCCCTGGCATATGTTCTCTTATCCTCATGCTTCTGCAGTCTGGATAAGGCAAGACTGCCTATTTTCTTATCTTCTCACTGTACAGCAGATACAGAACACTGATATTGTAGGATGATTTTTAAAAGAATTTTTTTTTAGTGGACTGTGAAAGAAAAACACTGGGATAAATTTTTGGATAGTTTGACTTTTTCTTTTAGTGAAATATAAGATCGTTAAAGATTCATATTTATCTTAAGAAAAGCTTAATGCCCTAGTCTCTGTTGCTATTTCCTCAGAGCTATTTGTAGTACTGATTTTAAAGTTGTATTGAAGATGCAGCTGTATCTGATTCATGTAATGCTAAGTCATGATGTGTTCCCTCAGGATACTTACCATCACCACTGGAGGGAGGGAAACCTTTCTTCAAGTGCTCGTTGTGAATTTTGCAAAAAAACCTGTGGGTCTTCTGAGGTGCTCTCTGGCATGAGATGTGAATGGTGTGGCATCCTGGTACGTTGTGCAGCTGCATGCATTTGTGGGAACCACATATATATGGGCATGTGCTTATTTGAACACATGATATAAGCATAATTGATTTGCACACTGTATAAATATGCATTTTGTATACACTTTGTAAATAGACTTAATCTGTACACTTATTTCTTTAAATATATATATATTTATGTGTTAGATGGGAAATCTGACTTTTTAAATCCTCCTCATAGTAATTTTAGTGAACAACCCTCAAAGTCACAGTGAAGCTTTGTGTAAATCAGATGGAATTTAACAAGGCCTAATCGTTATGGATCAATGGTTTGAAGCCTGCAATCACTTTCTGTGTAATCAGAATTTCTTTCAAATTGTGAATTCTGCAAGGTTAAAGACTTACCATTTTAATTTTTTTACTCTTATTTCAGTATAGAATCTTAACATGTGTGGTTGGGGTGTTTTTAAGCTGTCAATATCAGTTTCTATTTTCTTCCATTCACATGACACATGTTTATTTCCTGTGCTAGCTGATGGTAGCCTTCAATAATTCTTCTGGAAACCGCAACCTTTTCACACACTGATAAACAGTGTGCAGTGCAGATAAAAATAAGTCCATCCATTTAATGCCACCTCGTATTAAAATATGATGGAAGTGAAAGCACCAGATGAGGTGGGAACTGAAAAGTATATGTAAGAAATAATTAATTTGCTACTTAAGGCTAGATGAGGTACTCCATGAGTAATGATTTAAAATAAAACTCTAGAAGTTATTCAGTATTTCAGGTATTATTTCAATGATTTATTTTTTTATATATATTTTGGTGTTTGTATTTTAATCTGAGACATAATTTCTGAGTTGAGTGGGACTTTGAAAACAGTCTAAGAAATGTAGCATGCTGTGTGGCCATGCGTACAAAAGTATGTGCATTCAATAACGGCAGAAGATTTGCAACAGTGTGAAGGCAGAAACTGTCTAGTCAACCTTTGGAATAAAACGGAAAACAGAGGATAATGTAAGAGGATACTGCTCTTTTCAAGCTATTCATTATTGTACACCTTTTCCATTTCCCCCAGTAAATATCAACATAGAGTAGAAGATCAGAGCTTGAGATCAAAACTTTAAACTTCTCCATGTAGCTGTATAAAAACTGTTCATTTTTAATAGAACAGGTTTGTGATCCTTGAAAGTTTCTTGACATATTAAGACTCCCCATTATTGGTAATACAAAACCTGGCTTAAACAACTAAAAATCTAGGGTGAAAGATGGGCCATTCATTTAATGAAGGTGATTTACAAAAGGTCTATATTCAAAAGTTCTATGACAATTTTAGTCATAGTTTGTCATAAATAAATTTACTTTCTATGTGTATCAGAAGTTCTTAACAGATGCTGTTGTTTATAGGCGCATGCTGCTTGCTACGTAATTGTCACACCAGAATGTACCTTTGGAAGATTAAGGAATATGATTCTTCCTCCAAGTTGTGTTCAGTTGTTTTCTCGCAACTTCAGCAAATTGCATTGTTTTCGAATATCGGAAAATTTGCAAACAGAATCAGGTAAAAATTTCAAAGCTGAATGCAACTAATTGATGAGTATATTTAACCTAGTGTCATAATTCAATTAAGTATATTATTGCTAATTTTTACTGACTTTTGTGGGAATACTATAACTTCTTGCTATTTCTGGGACAGGTTAGAGATTTTTTGAATAGATGCTGTGCAAAATGCAGAAACTTCTGTTTACTGGTGCAGGGCAATTTGTGCCTATTCTTGAAACAAAGAAAGTGAAAAAACCTAAAATCAGAACATTTGTGGTATTAGTGTTATTATTGCTGGAAACACTTCTTATATCATGTGTACATATACTTTTATTTATTTTTGTATATTTTTTATTATTATTTTATTTTTTCATATTTTATATATTTTTATATTTTATATATTTTATATATTATTTTATTTATTATCTTCAAAAGGACAGATGCTTAATCCAAGAGAGATCTTGGATTAAGCATCTGTCCTTTTGAAGATTCCTGTGCTGAAACAATACCTTGTGTCTAGGCAGGGTAATGTTCTGCTGCCATCTAGAGTGAATGTTTGTTTAACAGCTGTTTAGGAACAAGAATTTTTATTAAGCCTGAGATACACTGAAGTGTTTTTTAATTTATATTTTGATTATTATGCATCTGTAAAACCTTTCTTTTAGTGCTTGAATGGAATAGGAAAGGAAATGAAAGGTAGGCAAAATACAGCTCACAAAAGTCTAATATTTGAAGCTGCTCTTTTCTCAACCTGCCAAATTGCTCTTGAACTTTCTGCTCTGAACTCAGGTTTGGTTTTGTTGAGGAGAGCTGATCATGAACAAGACCCTTGTGTTCTGTGTGCAGAAGCTGTAGCAGAAGTCCTGCTACTGCGTGAACTGCGTGACCTGAGGTCTGCGTAACCCAGACACACTCCAGTGACCTGTCAAAGGCAGAGAGGAGACATTAGGTTGCTTTTGTGGATTGTTTTTTTTTCAGTGAGTGTTTTTTCTTTTTAGTGAATTTGTTGCTGTGGTCAAAGGTGTAGTATAGCACCCACTTGAAAATCATGGGGTTCCTAATGCTTCCAACATAAGAATCGACCTAAATAAAGAGTCTGGATGAGCTCGATTTTGCTGCAAGACTCACTGTGAACTTTGATTCAGGTCTACTGTTAGGTGTTTCAGAAGTGTGCCAAAGATTTAAGTGAAGATAAAGTTTTATTATTATAACTAAGAGAAGTTAATCACAAACCTTTAAAATAGAGTATTTGGTTTGACTTTTCTGATATTGACTAAGTTTCTCTCTTTAACAGTGGTGTGTTCTTTTTTTATGTCTGACTTAACTTTCTCTTTTTTATTTTTAAATCACCTCTTAGTAAAAATTGAACATGGAGCACCTTAAGTGAAAGAATCCAAGGTTTTAGTTGCACTTTCTAGTCTCTTCCTTCAATATTTTAAGAGATGGAAGAAAAGGTTTTCTATTTCAGGACTATATGCTAAGTGTGTTAGTTCATGTTACACATAATTGAGGTTTATTGAAGTAAGAATGACTTTTTTGCATTGCTTTAATGGAAAGTTTGTCTGGTGCTTTGAATTGAGAGAATGTTCAACCATTAGCTTGTGGTCAGAAGCAGATACATAGGGATGGAAAAATACTCACTCACTTAATTTGAACCATGTCCAGTACTTTATTGTGATATGAAGGGGGAAAAATCAAATTGAATAAAATTCATCTTGTTTGGAAAGCCAGAATGCATTTTTATAGTCCTTAGCCTCCATGTCACAGAGGTATAGTATAGCAGCACCCTGAAAAATCTCATGTCTAACACAGCTTCTCTTTTCTGTGGCCTATGAGCTATGTGGTCCTTGGGCTCAGCTCCCCATCATCCAATGGGCAGCAGCCTCCCAGGACAGAAGGACTGCTGATATTCAGGGGAGCAGGGGCTGAGCCATGAGGATGCTTCCCTTTCCTCTTGCTGCAGATATGTTGCATGCCTGTGAACTTGACAGCTGCCTCAGCAACTGACATCTTTTTTTTTTTTTCATGGTCAGTGAGCCACAGTTGTGGTGTGAGTAATATTTGTGATGCAGCACCTGCCTTGCACTCTGCTGTTGCAGCAGCCCTCTTGCTAGAGGGTAGAAATGAGCCAAGACACAGACCTCTTGCTTGACACAGCATGAAAAGGGTCCTGGTTTATTTCTCTTTACAGCTCAGCCATCCTGACTCAGATTATTCACTGACGCTGGCTACAGCAAGCTCCTGCTGTAGGTTTCCCTTGTAGCCCCTGACTGCTGGTTATTTCCTGCTAAACTATGACTGCATGTATTGGTTTGCAGACTCTGACTGCAGGCTTTTACCTAGCTAGACTGTGACTGCAGGTTCCAGCAACAGGCTCTGACTGCACACCCCGACTGACCTCACAGCAGTGATTCTGTCTTCCCAGGATCCTACTTCATCATTATTCTCTTGTTCCCTCTTCCTCAAGGTTGCTTTTCCTTCATGATTCCCCCTCACCAGCTAACTCACTTCCTTTTATCATACTTATCTTTATTGGTTATAGCTCTGACTCATCAGGGGCAAGGCTGTATTGGGTAATTAAGACAGCTGTAACTTATCACCTGTATCCCCTTCTCCTACATTCTGCTATGCATAAAGTTTCCAAGCTGACAGTTCTTTTTAGTGCCTTGGTTTAGCACCTGCATGCTGAATGTTCAGATACTAGTCTGGTGTCTCCACATGTGACTCCTTTTACACCATCCACCTCCTGTTGAGCCTTACTTTGAGACCTCTTGCTGGTTGTCTGCTGAAGATCAGGTGTCTGCAGGTCACCGCAGAAAAGCACCAGATATCATTGGTATATGCTCTTTTTCTTTGCCCAAATTCTCTCTCAAAATCAGAGCCAAGAATTGTCTTGAACTAAATCTCACATCATCCTGTGTCAAGGAAACACAGTGCTCTAGCTTTTAGTCCTTCTTGTTATCCATGTTCACAGAACAGGCCTTCATTTTCTTACAAGACCCCACTAGTTCCTGGCATGTGCTGAAAGTTACCAAGATGTGTCATGAATCCAAAAGCTCCCTGATAATCTCTTAGGATGTATTTGAGGCTCCTCTGACAGTGAAGCAACTCAGGACGGCTGAGGAGTTGCTCAGGAATTGCTCCTGCTTTTACAGGGGAAAGACATGGGCTCTGAATGGCAGATCTTTTTAAAGAATGTGTTCATAGTAGGCATGTTTTAGGGGAGCAAGGAACTCCTTTGTTGGTAGATAATTAGCACTTCTGTGTGATGACATGCTCATTAAATTCTCCTGAGGTGGCGTGCACAGAGGGTGCTGCTCTGTTACCACAGCTGAGAAAGGACATCACCCATAAGATTATGAAAAGACCAGTCTGAGGTACCAAAGAAGTGTTGGCAGTTGCCTGGATGAGTTGACTGCTGCAGTCATAGCTCTTTGCAAGCTGGTGGTTGGGAAGTGCTGGATGACATGCAGTGAATGAGCACAGCCATCATCACTGACCTACTGGGGACCATTTGTCTGAAGCAGCTTTTGCCAAAGTGCATCACCAACATTCAGCAAACATCTCTGTGCTGAAAGAGGCTTCTTTTAAACCCTTGAGCTACCAGGAGCAACCCATTCCTCCAAATGACTCCTCTAATAACAAATTTCAAAGAAGTCATTGTACTTCACTGGAACAGTTTCAGGATGCTGTTGATATAGATTTCCATACAATTCAGACTGAAGGAGAAAGTGTAATAAAAGAAGTCAGCTTCTTCTCATCTAAAGTGAGAAAGAAGAGGGTTGGGAACAATCAGGAGCAGTAATTTCCTATTATTATATTTACCCTTTTTTTTTTTTTTTTAACTTAATTGTCTGGAGTGAAATTCAGGAAGGCATTCAGCTTTCTCTTACTTCAGGGTGTTTCAAGACCATACTGTCTAAATTTCTCTCCAGTTTGAAACTTGATGTGTTTGTCAGCTATAACAGGAAAAATATCTCAACATTCTTTTTGTATTTTAAAAACCACTCAAAAGCATTATTGTTAGTCCTTCTTGCAGACACTTGAAGCATTACCCAAAAATCCAGTGAGTTACCTGCTGTCAAGTACCCTTCTTGACATGCTATGATTCTGCTTCTTGGAAGGTTCTCCTGCTTCAGGATTTTTCAGTACCTCTTTTGCTCTGAAGATCTGCCTTTACTTGTTTTATTTTCTTTCTTGTTTTGTGCTTTGATTTCTTGCTTTCTCCCTCAGCTGCAAGGCATAGTTTTTAGAAAAATGTTGCCTGGCTTATATATTTTTGGAGCTTTACCTGCATCCCAGTCAAGACTGACTGGGCTTTTCAGAGAGTGTGAGTGTGAATACCATTATTTGATGAGCACTTGTATTGCACTCTACTGCTACCCTCAGAGAAGGAAAATTGATCGTGTTTTGGATTTGCACTGGACTTGTACGGCCCTGAGTGTCAGGAAAGAAAATGCAGTGAGGATGTTCTTCACAGAAGCAAATGCAAAAAGCTGACAGTGTTTATTTTAATCTTTTTAGAATATTTTATATATGGTTTTCCAAGAATGTATTATTTTCTGACATGTTAGCTCCTAGCAGTAATGAGAGTGATGAGCCTGCTGTCCAAGTCCTGTTCTGGAGAGCAGCAATTTTTTTCTCTTTGCGCGTCAATAATTTGTTTTTCCGTTGTGGAAATTCTGTAACATCATTATTTCTGACTGAAAGGCTGGATTGATTTGGTAATCGAAAACTTAATGGAAATCATCTGTACTTCAGTGACAGTCAAACATCATGACTTCAGAAAAGAATGAAATGCAGTAGTTGCAATATTAAAGCTAGATAGAATGGTAGAATCTCATGTATGCCTTCACTGTAGCTACATGAAAATGCAGATTTTTTTTAATGCTGTTTTAATACTGTTAATTATTATCATAAAATAGAAAAAGAAAGTGTGCTTTTCAATAGGACTGGTTCCTTTTGTGTTAGCTTGTGTGATGGAACTGTTCTTAAATGACAAACATCCTCTCCCCTCCATTTAAATTAACAAAAATCCTTTCTTAAAATGTGTCTGCTTTTACAGATGAAGATGATGATGTTGATGGGTCAACACAAGGATCAACAAAAGATATTCAAATTTCAACAGATTCAAGTAAGCAAAATTTTAGTAAGGGGTGGCTAGTTACCCATTTCTTTATTCATATAATAATCTTCATTTATGTAATCTTAACTTGTATTGCCTTATGACAAAATATAAGTGGTTATTTTTCTAATGTTAGGTTTTAATTTCAGGTCCGAAATGTTTGTCCAACATATTTATCCAGGGCCTTACAAATATCTCCTTGATATTTTCCATTGGTAGGTTGACATAAGGGGCAATCTGTTCATTATCTTGACAAATAGATCATTTCTCTCAACTTGGTAATTGAAGAAAACAACCATAGTGTTAATAATCCATAGATAAACAACAAATTTAAAGGGCAATGTCTTTTCAGAGCCTTTTGCTTCTAAGTTTTCTGGATCCAAATTTTGCTGAGGTCATCGGGTGAAATTTTTTTGGCTTTGGCATGTTGCAGTAAACAGGGTTGAACTGGGCTAGCTGCTTTTTATGCAGTTAAATTTTTTAGCATGTGGAGTTTTCTGAGGTTGGTAACAACCAAATTCTTGCTTGTTAGAAGATGAGGTAAAATGCAATTTAAGAGCTTCCCACCCCTATATCCATATCCAGTAAGTAGTGCAACATGGTCCATGCTACCTAACGTAGTTGCTTGAATTGCTGCAAAAAAGGACATTTCAAATCAATAAATACATTTTTTTTAAAATCCTAAAGTTCTTGCAAAATTAAGAGGCAAATGATTGTGCAAATGGTATTTGGCATTTTTAAAAAATTAGCTCAATAAGTAGTTAAATCAGTTATAGAAGAGATATCAAGCATCCTCTTGTTTCACTTTCTCAGTTCCCGAATGGCTTTAAGTTATGATCCACCACCATACTTTCCTACTATGGGAAAACATTCCAACTGCAGTTTATCTAAACAACTTTAACTTTTTCCAGTGTTTTAAGTGACTTAAGTGGTTGAGGACTTCTGCAATTCAACAATTAAACCTATTTCCCTTATGACTGTCAAAAAGAGCAAATTATGTATCCAGATACTTCAACTGGATTCATTGAAAGCATAAGTAGACACCAGTTCAGGTTTAGTTTAGCCTTCCCAAAAGAAGAAAAAAGATAGTAAAATTCAGGCCAGGATACTAACTTTAATATGTCATTTGTTCAGGCTGTCTCTGGACTGGAGAAGGCAGCATAGATGGTATATTTTCAAGCATCATGTAAAGTATCATTATTTGTGTTTTAAAAAGAACAGTGGCACAGAAAATTGCTTTCTCAATAATGCATTTTCACAAAACTTAGGACACTGTAGAGCCCAGTAAGTTTGCTGTGATTTAGAAAGCTCAGCTAAAACCACACTCTGAAAAAGAGTCAGAAGTAACATTTACTGATAATACAGGGCAGACTGTGATGATGTGGTCCAGGGCGTGGCCATGCAGTATCAACCAGCAACTTCTTTAAATGTGACCAGCTTCCTTTGTCTCCTTATTCTTCTATTTTCCCATACTAGTTCTTCCACAAGCCACTTTGATCTCTCACTTGGATTCCCTAAGAACCCTTGTACTATCCCAGAATGCTTTTCACATATATCTTACATATCCCTGCAAGCTGAGTGATATCCTTGGTCATTGAGGTATCCTACAGAACTTCCCCCATGGACTCCTCTGGTGTGTGCCACCCCCAGACAATGGGATTGATCACCTTGTGTCAGCTCAGGACAAGGCTTCTCTGATAACCTACTTGGTAGAGGTATTGAGGTTCACCTAGCTGTAGTGCCTCTGTGTGTGTGGGAAGTCATATGGTATGAACATGAATACAACGTAATTTTGAATTTAACATGGCAGTGACATGGTTGTAGGGGGCTGTACCACTTCCACCTGTCCCTGGATAACACCATTTGTATAACATGGGTCACAAAGGAGCTGCTCATTGCTTCTGTGTGTTAACTCAAACATCTACTGTGTCTTTTGGGATGTTACCATGCTCTCCCTTAAGAGTGTTTGAACTCACATTCATTTGGTTTTATTCATATTTGGTTTTACCTAATTACAGCTCGCTGTGTTTTACGGGCATGTATTTCTAAAAACTATGAAAATAAATCAGAACAAATTGAATAATATTGATGTGGAAAGACACCTTTTTCCATAAGAGAGAAGCCAATAGAAAAGGATACCAAGTCTATGTTTAGTGTTGGAAGAAGATTGGAATTAGTTGTCTACATTCATTTTTGTTACTTTGCTATTGTGATGGGCTTATTGAGTGAAATGTAAAGGTAGAAAATCAAAGCCTTAATATTGGTAGCTTGAATGTGTTAAATCAACCACTGTATTTAGCCTACCAAGATACTGAAACCAAAAGCATAAAATTAACATCAGAAAAACCATACGGTTTCTGAGTTGATAGCTTTAACAGACATACAAGTGGGTTTGGCAAAGAACAAATCTCTCTGTCGTGTGAGAGTCTCTCAGTGCTACCTGGCTGCAAGTGAACTGTCTGATTCAGTATGCATCCATCCTCTGCAGGACAAAATTCAACCATCAATGAAAACCTGTTCTAGAGGAGGTCTTAGAGGAATCTGTCTACCAGAGAAATAGGGGCTGCAGTGCTGTCAGCAAACAGATGTTTCAGAGCATGTCCTTCCACAGCCTCTGTTTTGCCTTGCTCAGGTTGCTGTTCATCTGCTGAGTAAGAGATAAAATGATTTTGTAATAGATAGACCCAAGTCATTGGCTTAGAGTTTGCTTATGTCTTGTCCCAAACCCGCTGACAAAAGTGCAAAGGAGACCTTCACTGTAATTCTGCAAGCAGGAACAAACTGTTTTCCAGAAGAAGCAAGGACAGCATATGGAGAGGGATTTTTCCCCTAAAGATACTGAAGAAAACTTATAACTTTCATAAAAAAGGCCATTGTGTTCTTCTGTAGCTGCTTACAGATAGTTAAACATGTCACATGTGCCTCGGCAGATGCTTGGAAAGGCTCTAAAAACTCAGGGAAGGTGGGTTAAGAAGGCTATCTAAATGGGAGGACAGCTGTTAACACAGATTTGTGCTTCAAAATTGTCTTGAAACTAGGAGAGTTTGAGCTGCTCAAGAAAACAACTTCAGAGAAGTCACACACCTGCAAATGGCTCTCTTGGGGAGAAAGAGCTAGATAAAGAATGAAGAGGAGGAAGGGTAGGAGGAAGGAATCTGGGATTTTGAAAAGCTCTCTTCAAGGGCAATAAAAGAAAAAATACATAGTTCTTACATACATAAATGCCATCTTGTCCAAATACTGAAATAAACCAAAATTTGATAGTCCCCACTGTTGTAATATGAAGTAGCAGTAAAGAAGGAGAACATTAACGCATATAAATAACCCAAGTTGTTTAGGGAAGGGTCTTGGTAAGGTATGTCACTAGAATTTAGTCTTTTAAGACTAATTTTCACAGATTCAAATCAGTATAGGCCTCTAGCTTTTTAAGTGACAAAACGATTCAGGACCATCATTTTCCCATCTCAGTCACAAGCCACATGTAAGTCTTTTCAGAAGCCATGTCCTGTCTGTGGGGATTTGGAAGTCAAAGGGAACATGAACTTTGGACTCAGCCAATGCTGTTTTATCCTTTTCCCAGGAAAACTTGGTATCCTAGCCTCTGAAATCAAATTCCACACTTTGGTAAATTATGTCTGGAGTTAACCTTTTGTAGTTACTTTCCTCTTGAAAAGGGTAAGCATGAATAACAGGTTATTTTCAGCTCAGTATCCCATGGTAAGAAAAAACATAATGTGTTTTTCAGGAGAACGTCCTTATACTCTGATCCAACAGGAAAAGATAAAAGACATTTAGTAGTGAGGTGGTAGTACTACAAAACAGGCAGTAAACTCCTTTAAATAACACAATCTGAGGAGTGCATCTGTTACATATTAGCAAGGGAGTTTGTATATAAATACATATACACATACATATATACATGTACTAAATAGGGGTATGTAGACTTACTTCTGTAACTGGATCATTTTCTAATAGTTAAAAATTTGAACTTGGTGGAAGGTGGAAGGAAGAGCTTTACCTAACTTACAAAGGGTTTGTAGTTGAGCTTCTTGCCGAGGCTAGTTAGACAAATCAGACTGGCATAAGACACCCCTTAACTTACCTGTGTTGGATGTGCTCTTGACTCAGTGGAGAAAGGTATTTCTGGATGACTAATTGCAGTATGTAACTGTTTGTTATTTTGTTAATGGGCTTCCAGAAGCTCATGTGCAAGCAAGCCATTTTTCACTGGGTTGCAGTAAAAGTGTCCCCTGTGAGGACAGTGACAAAGTTAAATGTGATTTTTCACTGATAAGGAGGTTTTTTGTGGAATGGATACCAGATTAGGAGCATTATGTTTATTTATCTAAGAAATATGCTTGAGCTTAGGACATTACACTGGTCCGTAGATCTAAACTTGTTCTTGTGAACCAGTTTATTTTGAGAGTCAATCCAACTGTTCTTTGACTGTTCTTAGGACATGGAGAGCTCATAAAAAATTCTCCAGTTATAATTGCTAGGGATTCTCTTAGGCCAGCTAGTATGTCATAAGAGCAGACTACAAAGGCACTTCAAATGAAAACAAGTACTAGAACTTGGGTGAATGTTTTTATTCTCAGATGGTTGTCTCCTTTCTGGATTGCTAGAGAAAACAATAGAGATTTTGATAGTGTTATGAAAGTTCATACTCAGACCATCAGCTGTGCATTCAGAAATGAGTGTTCACTTGCTTTCTCAAGTCGTGTTAGCTCTAAAGAAGGTCACCCAGGACACAGTGTGTCTTTTGGTTAACATTTGTCTATGCTGTAGTTACCATGGAGATCACTCTGACAGAAATCTGTGTCTAAAAGAATTCCACTCCTTCTGGCATAGATCCAGCAGAATTTAAAGGAATAGGTCACTTTCTGACGTATGCTATGGCCTCAACACAAAGGTTGTTGAGTTTCAAGGGTACTATAGAAGTAAGAGTTGATGATATTTATATCTTCTTTACACTGTGACTAAAAAGAAATTGGCAACAGACACAACCAGTATGACAATTGGAAAACTGAAAATCCATGGTGATACTACTTATAATAGCAACAAAAAGAATTGAAAAATCACAATGTATCATACTAGATTGGGTGTGACTCTGAGCAACCTGATCTAGTGAAAGATGTCCCTGTCAGGATTCTTGTACTCCATGATCCTTGGAGGCCACTTCCAACCGAAACTATTTTATAATTCTGTGGCTTTATTTATTCTGTTTCTGTCTGTTTTTCTTTGTACATGCATCTGTTATACAGGCTTCCCTCCAAAGAGTCACAGCATGGCCGAGGTTGGAGGCAGTTTGGAGATTAACTAAGACAGCCTCCTGTTCAAGCAAGGTCACTCAGAGCAGTTTGTCATGTTCAGTAAGGTTTTGAATATCATAATAGTGTCATAGAATGGTTTGAGTTAGAAGGGACCTCAAAGATCATCTAGTCCCAAGTCCCTTGACATAGGTAGCGACACCTTCCACTAGACTAGCAACATGGCCAGTTTTGTCCCAGGAGAGACTTAGATGACTTTGGAGTAGCATGGGAGGCTATATGGCTTTGCTGTGCAATGAGGTCTTCATGTTATGTAATAAGAACATCCTTTCACACATATTGTGCCATGACCAATGGAATTGATAATGAAGAAATACCCTTCAGAACTGGACAAGTCTACACTGAAAAAAAGTCCAAGTGTAGCTGTCACACCTCAGAATAAGGAGAAATAAAGATCATGAGAATTAAAATATCATGATTTTTCTTTGAGGGTAAGAATCTCATATTTAAAAGACTGCTTTCCCACATATGTACTAGATAATCCTTTAGTTCTGGGATGTCGGCTTTTGAGTGAAGTTGGAGAACATACACTGAAGCAGCAATAGGCAGATTAGACACAACATACTGAGTTTCAGGTGGTTCAGGCAAGCTAGCACTGGAGTGTCTTTGCTAAGTGGTTGTATTCTGCAGTCTTTCCTCATTTGTCACAGAAGCACTGAGATACCCAATGATACTCATTTCTGCCTGAATTCTTTTTTCAGTCATCAGTTAGAGGTGGTTTGGTGGTTTTCTTCCTCAGTTCCTGTTCTCTTTTTTAATTCTTCTATGGTAAATGGCAATTTGCTAGTGGGTTTCATTGAACCTAAATGCTGATATTATTTGAGAGCAAAAGGCTCTTAGTATTTTATTCTGTACTACAAAGTATTTCCAAGCTGTAAAGGAAGCATGGAAGTAGGCTCCAGCATGTAACATACCTCCCTTACAATGTGTGTTAACAGACTGCATGATTAACCAGAACTGGGAGTGCTTTGGGAGCTGTTCTGAAGGGGGTGACACTTTGTCTTTGTCTTCAAGTTGTTTAACTTGTCAATAATAAATGCAGTCTTGAATGCTGGGGATGAAAAAGCAATAACTTACACAGTCAGGTTATAACAGTATATCAAAAGCCAGGATAAAACTGTGATTACTCATCCCTCCTTCCTCTCTAAATGTACCCCTGTTTTAAATGAACAGTAACAAAACAAAATCTAAGATATTCAGTCTCAAAGCTTGTCCTGTGACAAGGAATGTTCCCATGAAGAAACATTTCAGTGGGTTAAAAGCAGGTTTTTAGTTATATTATATCCTTCCAATTCAGATATTCTGACTCAAGGTGTGTGCTAATAAAATACATGTCTCCATTCAGGTAAACAAACACTAAAGATATTCGATGGGAATGACGCAGTGAAACGCAATCAATTTCGACTAATTTCAGTTCCAAGGATTGCAAAAAATGAAGAAGTTGTGGTAAGATACCCAATGATGGTCAGTTTTCCAATGTGATACATATAATTTCATATTACAAGAGTAAAAAGCTAAGTTTTAGAAATGTAACTCAACAACAACAGCAAAAATCTGTGAGTGGGCTATAATATTACAACACAATTTGACTTCTTCATGTAGTGCTCTTATTTTAGAGCATCTGAGGAAATGGTGGCTTCCATATCTGTAGTATAATGGCAATCACAGTATGACATGTTAAGCAGGAGTTCTGCTTCCTGGTGTTTCTCTGAAGCCTGATCTTACTGATACAAGAAATACAAGATAAACAGCTCCTTAGATCTTGCTCCTTTTCTGTAGTAGTGATTTGATATTTATCCTGGACAGCCACCAATGTTGCAATTTAGTTAAACAGCTTTAAACACCAAGGCTTGTTATAGTTATCTCCACCTCTTGGCTGTGAAAATAATTATTGATCACAAACTGGCCACTCCCTAGCTTTTCCAGGGCCCCATCTCTGATGGAAAATTTCTTAGTTCTAAATCAAGTGTGCTGTACGGATCTTTATTTACTGGGCTAGGTAGAGACCCCATTCTCTGAGAGATAAATCCCAGAGAGGGAATAGGATAGTTCACAATAGAATTGTGCATGGTGAGGTCTCAGAATCATAACAGACTTGGCAAAGAAGTCTGAAGAATGTGTTACATCAGAATTTTGACAATATAAAGCTAAAGATCATTAGGATTTTTATCTTGATACTGTACTCAGAATCAACAGGAGTTTTGCAAAGAGTTTGTAGTGTTCTGCACGTCAAAGACCTTTAAGAAGAACTATGTACAGGACTGAAAACACATTTATTTAGGAGTGCTACTTGCCTTTCAAGCACGTTTTACCAGGCTAGTGCTTTTAATACTAGAGAAGAGAAATACAAGTTCTTACAAGTGAGCTGTAAGCTCTGTGTTAGCAGAGGTGCTGCAGGGATGGGCCCATTATCGATGTAAAATTCCTCTGTGCATCTTGCAAGGACAGCCCTTCCATTTCCTCTTCACAAAAGTGTGGGTTCAGGGCACCTTGGCTGAGAAGCTCACTAATTTTAGCATCCCTTAGTGGAAGAAGACTCAGTACGCAGAGTTGGGTTCAATCAAGTGTAATTTACCATTTTCTTGTGGAGTAAATTTTACATGTGCGAGTGCAGATTTATTGGACCTGAATTTTTACATTTGGTCTTACAATGACTATCACTTGCCAAAAATACTGTGGATTGTGTTCAAATATATTGATATCTGAAGTTTTCTTCTTTCATGTTCACTGAAATTTGTTTTTAGAACTTCACTCTTGTTTTGATTTTTTTTTTGCCATTGCTATGTGTCCACTGCTCTGAGGTTATGACATGGATTAAAAGGTTCAATTCATAAATCAAGTATTTATAATGTCTATGACTATATAGGTATTAAGGGTGTCTTTTCAAATAAACGTTAATTTATCTTGCTGTGTTTTAGGAGGCTGCTTTGAGGGCGTACTACATAAATGATGACCAGCAGGAGTATGAGCTTCAGACCTTTACGCAGCAGGTGCTGCTCTCTGATGATGTTATCAATAGGAATGATGCTGCAGAGGACAGCAACTGGGGCTCAGTATTCCGAGAATCTGTTCCTGAAGCTTGGATCATCAGAGCCAAACCAAAGGATGAGGAAGTGATCAGAATTTATCCTGCCTGGCTAAAGTGAGTATTTTCCTTCTTGATCGCAACGTTATCCTGGCTTGGCTACATTTGCCCTCTGTAGTTTAGCTCTATTTGCTTTCGTTATTGAAGCTGCAGAACTCTAACAGAGTGTAGTTTCTTTTTCTGTATTTCAGGATTCTTCTGTTCATTTTTCTGAATGGGTAGTATGCATAACATGCACTTCCATGCCTGGAAACTCTTGGGTTTCTTTATGTGCATGGAACATACAGTGCAACTTGTGCAGTTCTATTGTCATGTGTTTTGTTAGAAAGATGCAACTTTGTGTTAAGTACATCTGTAAACAAATGATGACATACATGTCACTTGAAAAACTGATGAATTTTTTCAAAGAAATGTGAAGTAGGAAGAACTACAGTGCAAATTCCCATGTGAGCTGAGGTGGGGAAAAAAACCCAACAAAAACATCCTATTCAATTTACCACTGAGACGGTATGAATTTTAAGCAGATTTAGTACTGGAAACAAAACGGTCTGGATGTACAAATTTCTGAAGATCTGTGCCATGAAATTTAACCATGTGTTCATTTTGCTATTGCAACTGCATTGACAAGTTTTATAAAAATTGCAGGTTATGTTTGTGATTAGGAAGAAGCTAATCTGTAGTGCTACGATTGTAATTAGTGGTTTCTTGACATGAAAGTGTTTTCGTGTCTGTGGCTCTGATACAACATCTGCCATGAGCCTCAGTGAACAACTTTCTTCAACTAATGCAAATATGTCTGAGAAAATTCTAAACTTAGTTTAAAAAGTTGCTCACAGGATGGGTTCTAAAATAAGGTATTTCTCCTTAGGGTGGGAATGGCATATGTTTCTCTACGCGTAAATAAGGATAGCACAGTGCAGACTGTGATCAAAGAAGTGCTCCCATTACTTGGAAGGCAGGTAAGTGAAAGATCCTGAGCATGTGCATATACCACCTGAGTATATTTTATAGATTATTTTATTTTTTAATATATTTTTCTCTTCAGAAAAATTACAGTCCCATATTTTACAGTTATTGTAAATGTTGTTAGCATTTGGTACATGATCTTTTGTGACTGGCATGCTGCTCAAAGTTTAACACATTCTTCAGGGTAGGTAGGCATGGTTGCTCTGTACATGAGGTATTATGAGTGTATCTGGGTCAAGCAGATTTATGTGCATTAATACTATGATTCTTGTGCTGCAGCATATTTTTACTGGTTGTTTATGTCTTGAAATATTTAAAACACATTTATGTAGCTACTCAGCTAATTTTACCTTGTAGGGAAATTGGCAATCACTGTTAGGATGATGATGCTTTATGCTGCTCTGAAGGAAAATGTAAAATCACAGAATATCTGAAGTTGGAAATCACCCATACAAATCACTGAGTCCAACTTCCTGCTCATTGCAGGATTACCTAAAATTGAAGTGTATGACTACCAGCATTGTCCAGACAGTTCTTGAATTCTAACAAACTTGCTACCATGAACACTTTGCTAGGGATCCTGTTCCAGTAACCAGCCATTCTTTCAGTAAAGAACCTTTTTCTAACATCTAATTTGAACTCCCCTTACTGTAACTTCATTCTCTTTTCCTTGTGTCCTATCACTGGTCACCAGAGAGAGGAGAATGGCCCCTCTCCCTTCACTGCCTGCCTTAAGGAAGCTGTTGACCATGATGAGGTTACCCCTCAGCCTCCTCTACTCCAGGGTGAACAAACCAAGTGATCCCGGAGAGGTCCTTCCATGTCTTGACCTTGAAACTTTTCATCATCTTGGTCACTCTGCTCTGGACACATTCATATGGGTTGATGTCCATCTTATGCTATGGCACTCATAACTGCCCCCAGCACTGGAAATGAGGCTGGCCCAGTGCAGAGCAGGGCAAGCCTTGCCTGGCTTGATGCACCCCAAGGCACAGGTGGCCCTTCTAGCTGTCAGGGCACTGCTGACTCATGTTCAACTTGCCATTGCCCCAATCTATGATATCTTTTTCCACAGGGCTGCTCTCCAGCTCTCATCCCTCCGTTTGTATTTTTAACCAGGATTACCCCATCCCAGGATAAGAATCTGACAGTAGCTCTTAAAAAAATTCATATGGTCGGTGATTGCCCAGCTCTCTAGCACATCCACATCTTCCCATAAAGGTCCCCTACCTTTGAGAGTGTCTACAGTTCCTCCTAGCTTAGTATCATCAGGAAACTCACAATGCATTTGATTTATTCATCCAGACATATAAAAACATTAAAGAGCACTGCAGAAATTTTCTTCCTACGGTGGTAAGCAGCATCTGTGTAGCTCCCAAGGGCTGCAATGAAGGACTCAAGGTTGAAACAGCACCCACATTCTTTACTGTCTACATTGCTTCCCACATCACTGGAAAATTCCAGATACATCTTGTAATCTTGTAGATGCACATGCTTTGCTTGGAAGATAATCTCTTTTCAGTCTGCCTGTCCTTTGTAGGGTTGGTGCCAAAACAGCATGACTTCCAGGAAACATGTTAGTAGACTTTGCTAGCCTGTCAAGACATTAGCAGGCCCAGCCTCACCAGTGTGGAGACACAAAGCTGTGTGCACATTTTAGTCAGCACCTGGGGCTTGTGAGCACACCAGCAAATCAGCACAGTTGCACTGCTCCAGGGCACAGCCATGCTTGCAGAGGGTGACTGCAGATCTTTGTGGTTATTTACAGGGTATACAGGAACATGCATGTGACTAGTTCTCTGCAGTAAGTCATAATTATAGATCTGTCTAGGTGTATCCAGCTGTTTAAAGCATGCAGCTTGTTTTGGCTACAGGATACTTCCAGGATTTGTTGTCAGTCCGTTATCTCAAGTGCTGTGGACCTTTTAACAGAAATAGGAACAACCATATCCGAAGTTTTTGTCTCATTTGAAAAAAGCAACTGTCAAACAGGATAGTTGGAAATTCCATTAGGGAAAGATCTTCATATCTCTATATTTGGGCAGCTAGCTATATGCTGTAAGAGACTTAATTCTTTGATTCAGTTGCAATTTCTCCAGGAGTGATAATTTTTAAATGCTCTACTTGTTTCTCTGTATAAACGTGCACATACAGGAAATCTCTTTAATATCCAGAATCTGCCTGTGCTCCGAGTTTCTTTCATCAAGTATCAGGCAAAGCACATCTAGGCAGGGGAGGCTCTTGACACCCCTGTTCATGACACATGAAGCAAGATCATTTCTCTCTTGAATCTCAAGGCCAAAATTTAAGACCCTTCCTTAATCCTGAGTGTGATATATTTGCAGGGTTTCAGTCATTGTCGTAAATGGTTCAGCTCTTGGCTGTGCCAGCTCTTCTGGTCCAGCTGCAAGGAACTTCAGTGGTCCCTGGCAGTACCTTGGAGAAGAGACTGTGGCACACGTGAAGAGGGTTTTGTTCCATCAGTGCCTGGAGTGTGCCAGGAGACAGGGAATGGTCAGCCTGCTTTTGCCAAGCTGGTTCCTGGGTGATATTCTCCAAGAGCAGGCTTGTCCCCAGTTATGGATACTTTCTCTGGAAGGATGCTCAAGGAATACCCCAGATGAGCTGCTCATCACTGAGGCAGGAATGGGATGAACCGTGCTCACGTTCACAATGTGGCTGTCAGAATGTCAACGTTTTTAGGAGCATGGAAGCATGATACCATGAGTGTGTAAAATGAAGATTATTCCTGTCTTGGAAGGAGTTGGTTAGAGGAAGAACATCATGGTTGATTTAAAAATACTTAATTTTTAAAAAATGTTTAATTTTCCATGCTCTGTTATGCACTATGTACAGGATATAAGACACAATAATGTAAACAAAATTATGTTGGTCAGAAGCTGCATTTACATGCTGTATCTTTTGGCAGATGGAGTGCCTCCAGAATTTCAAACTGGTGGAAGTGCTTATGGGCAGTAAGCAAGGTAAGTGAAGGAGCATTGGCCGAAGACACATCTGACCTCCATGGGATTTTTTTCCCCATTCTAACAGTCATGATTTATTTTCTACAATAAAAAACACAAATTAAACTTGATAATGATGTTAAAATACCTAATCAGAAGAGATGCTGATTCTTTTCAGTCCTGTATGTCCTGTGGGAATGAAGTTCCCTTTCATTATTACATAAGAACTCATTTGTGGGTATTGACACTGGTAGGTATTGACACTTTTGCTCTGTTTTGGGGAGCTATGTTCAACTGACATAATTTTCTTAACTGGAGTTATTTATTAAAGATTAATTCTAAAGTTCAAATTGCTCCCTTCCTCTGTCTTCCTTCCTCCTGACACAGAGGAGGAAGAAGAGTAAGTTTTGAGTCTTAAGATAGTCCAAGTAATATGTTTGTGTGTTAGGATGAACAGAGATCTGCAGTCTTAGCATTGCTGAAGTGTTTTGTGATCCTGCAGGAGCTGGGCTTGTGTTCTCCAAGTTGACATCCCTTTGTGCTTCAGTATTTGTAAGGCTGCATGGAGAAATAAATAAAGACATTGAAGCAGCCTAATGCTCTGACCACAGCTGAATAAATATCTCTGTAGTTCAAATACTGTCTCGATGCTTTGCTTTTTGTGTGAGCATTATTGGGAAGTTGTTTATAGGCTTATTGCAGCTTTGTGAATGTCTCAACCTTGGTTGGTTTCTAGTGCTCTGTTTTAAAGCATCATTTGCAACCCTGCATTCACTCAAATTTGTTAGAATATTTTTAATACTTTGATAAAACACAGAAGTTGGTTATTATTTTACTTCTTAGGAAATACAGTTTTAAAATTGTCTGTCAAACTGTTAGATTATCACCAAAGTCCTGCTTGTCTTTTGTGATGACTTGGGCTGTTACTGCCTTTTTTTAAAGGAAGGTGATGTTTAAGAACTGTAGAAAAAGACTGTTCCAAGCACCTATGTGTTTTTATTGTTGGATAAGAAGTAGCTCAGGTCTGCAGTGTCCTTTATGAGAAAATTAGTTGTATGCAGAGCTGTACTTTTTCTGTAGTTTTTCTTCTTACTGTTTTTGTTTAATTGAGCCTGATACATATTTACATGCTTTCTGACTAATGTTCTTGCACTCTCCAGTTCAACGCATGGTCCTGGACAATCAGGAACTGATTCTTAACAGACTCAAGGACATAAGAAAGGTAAATCTGAAAAAGAAACATGTTTGGGTTTTTTTGTGGTTTTTTCTTTCTTTCTTAAAGAACAAGTGAGTCATTGGTTACCCCCCTAAGCAGGCTCAAATGTAGAGAAGGTAAGTGCTTGAACTGAAGTTGGTTTCTGTTTCTGATGTTCTCTAGACATAGAGGACATGATTACTAAGTGCAGAACTATTTTGGATTTTGCTTCACAATATCTTTTTGCTTATTTTCCTTTATTTTGGTAGACTTCAATACGTCAGATGAATCAAACAAGATTTTACATTGTGGAAAACACTAAATCCACCGTACAAGTAAATTTGTTTGTTGGTGGCCTTCCACCTCAGCTTTCCCCTGAAGAATACACAAATATTCTCAAGGAAGAATTAGCTATCAAAAGTAAGTAAACAGGTACATTTTCAGACGCTTTAACTTGTACAGAACAAAATGTAGTAGCATCAATTGCTCATTTTTCTTATAATTTTACTTTTTTCTGACCTGATTTAAAAAAAAAATCGTTCTGTCTTTTACTCTCATGTGGGCTTTTTTAATAATTTTAACATGCTCACAGTTGCAGGAGAGATGTAACAGCTCATTATTTACAGAATAATTATTACATTACTCTAGTTATAAATGACTGCACCTTTTTGTTTTTGTATGTTTGTGCGAAAAAGCATCACTTTTTAGAATAATTATACATACCTTAAACCATGTGCAGAATATCCCTTGATTTTTTAACTTCTGCTACTTTTTCTCTGAGCCATTCTCCATGTTAGTCATGAGCTCTGTGCCTCATCATGGAGAAGTATGATCAGTGTGTGCACACACATATGGACAAATACTCAGGGAAAAGAATTTATTTTTCTTTTTCAAAGTAATGTAATTGAATTTTCATAATACTCCTTCAACCAGTGCTTTGTATAAACAGTATCAGGAATGTGTCATGCTTTTTTTTTTTGCAGGAAACAAAGCATTTTTCCCAATCTTTTATGTCACTTCAAGAGGAATTAAATTTGAAATGCCAGAAAGAATTCTTAGTCACCTTTTATGAAAATCAGTTGAGCTTTTCTTACTTGCAAAGTAAACATGAGAGGGAAAGTGTTAGCTGGAGGTTCTCCCTGTATTTGTATAACTTTTAATATTTATTTATATTATATTTATGTAACTTTTAAAAATACTTTAAATATTTACTCTAAATGTACCCAAGGTTTTATGTGTTTATATTTTTACCCTTTGCAGCAAATGTAGTGTCTGTGAGTCATGTTTATCAAGCACAAGGTAAGCATTAAAATTTTTAGTCTTGCAAACAATGTCTATGATCAAAACTTCAGCTTAATACTAGAGGCTGGAAGCTCATAGTATGTTAGTCTTACTGCATAAGCAAAAAGCCTTTCAGGTAAAATGTATTGTATTTATGAAGAGCAGTGGATTAGTGTTACCTTATTAAAAAAAGTTAAAAGGTTGCCTTCATGCCTTGTGTACCAGGAGGCGGTAATATTTCATCATAAAAATGAGTTTTGAAGTTGCACTTCAGCTAAATAATCTAACACCACAAATCTGTTAAAAATCCTTCAAGTGTTCTCTTCTTGACTTTGAGAATACTAAAATTTGGTAGTGCTTTTGGACTCAGTCACCGTTTCCTAGCAGTGTTAAGAGTTAGAGTTCAGTGGCTCAAAGTTGAAGAAAATAAATGCATTCATCCTTTCTGCTGTTTCTTTGCTTTTGCTGTATGAATTTTATTTCAGTGAGGTCAGAGAAGCCATGAGGCTTCTGACAGCTGGCGCAGCAGTGGCTCTCGGCAGCTTTAGTGCAGTACTCAGGTGGAGATCTGCATTTGGTAAAAATTTAAAGTGTGGAGTTTTCTCTTCTGTATGTTTAGAAATCTGTAGCTGGGATGTTTTGCATCCTTTGGCAGGCTTAACTTCCACATGTCTGCTAAACAGGTCTTTATATAGCATGGTTTTGACGACTGAAGTGTGCTTCCTTTATTTTCTGTCTCCACATGCCTAATTGATACTGATTGATTTTGATCTTTTCATAGGAAAATCGGTAAAGCTTTCAGATGTACCTTCTCCTTTCCATATTTGTCAGTGGCGAATACTTGGTTTTATGATACTTGTCCTATGTCAGAGCATCATTAAACCAAATTTACATGCATGTGGTTTTTAGATGTTTCTGCTTGTATGTGATTTTTGTTGCCACTTTCTTCTTATGTTTGTATTTTTGTGGTTCTCATAACTTCCTAGCTCTCAATTTTTGTCACAGCTAGGTCGTGTTATCAGCCTGCATCTCTTATACTGTCCATTATGCATTTTTGTCTTATCCTGTTCTGTTTTCCTCTTCACCAAATACCTTACTTTACACTAAATTGTCAGTGTTTATTTTCTTTTCTCCTTTGTCTTCCCTTCTTCTCCAACTTCTCCATTCAGAACCTAAGCCAACATAAAGATCTAAACTTGATTATCAGCCCAAATATTTGGTTGCAGTAATTCTTACTGTGATATTGTTAATGATATTGTTAATTGTTAAGTAATAATGTTAGTTCCTAGTCCTAACTAACGGATTTTTAATAATTGGATACAAAATGAAACCTGATACCTCTGCCACTTGTACATGATGAGAACAGAATGTTAGTCATTATATAAAGTATGCAAATAGGCCCTATCCCTGAAGCTCAAAGTAAGTCTTTTAAATATGCATTAGTTCTGTGCTGCAGATCTTGTCTTCAAGTTGCTTTGCTTTAACAGAAATCTGAGATGTGTTTGAGGGTAGGAAGGGAGGTTCAAAAACAGAACAACACAATTCAACTGATAACAAACAACTGCATTGTAAGTTTTGCTGAATAATGTCCTCAGTAAACTGAGTAAACTTTTGCTGTAATATGAGACCTATTTTCTAACAATAATAATAGAAAATATAAAAAGTAGTTCTGATGCCTCTTTACAGGTGCTGTTGTACTCCAAATTTCATGTTTTTCTGAAGCTGAAAGAATATATATGCTAGTTAAAGATACTGTTGTCAATGACAAGCCTCTGAATGCTGTGGTGATTCCTGCAGTTATGGTAAGAGACAGGTTTGAATTAAAAAATGTCTTTAAAAGAAAAAAATCAACTGCCTTAAAACTCTTTCTGCTAGAACTGAATGAAAATATGTTTTATTCAAAGAGGCCATGCTATAAGTAGTGTTCAAAAAAAAATGTTTCAGAGCCTGTACTTCATGTATATGATATATTCAAATGAGTTAAGTAATTTGTCCTCTTACTGTTCAATTGTCAATCTACAGCTGCCTAACTATACAACTATAAAGGGGAGGAAAACAATTTTTTTTCTCTTTGTTTCTTTCAATGATCAAAATGTTAAGTGGGGTTTCAGTTTCAGCTGGTATATCTTAAAATACTTACAAAACTTTGTTGTGCTAAATGTGCTTCCTCACTAACTGTGAGGTAAAATACTTCTGCTTATTTTCACAGTGACATTATCTTCTTTTCCCCCATTCTGTAGCAGAGACAGTTTGACCTTGTTTATCCCTTGAGGATTTTAGAAGAACATAGTCTTCTGAAAGACTTAGTGCAAGAGTCCTTTCACAAATTCAGGCTTGATTCTGATTTATTCATGTTGTTACTAATCTCTTTCATACGAATCAGTTTGTTTAATAATAGGTTTCATGTTAATAAAGTAGAGTGAAATGATATTTTTAACCAGGATTATGTAGGTTCTGTCCAAAAAAGAGCGTTGCCGTAGTTACCTTCTGCTGAAGTGTTGTATATCTTGTAGTTACTGTCTTTCTGGAACTGTGTTATGCCAAGCAAAGTGAGAGTCTTGGTTTGACTTCTTGAGCATCACAGAAGGTCAAAAAAAATTACATTATTAATAGGAAATATGAAACAACTTTGTGTAGGAGGGTATCAAGTTCAATGGCCATGGTTTCTCACATACCTGCTTTCACAGTTTAAAAATGGCACTTGTCAAGACTTTCTGAAGGCAAAACTATGATTTCTAGATGAGCAGATACTAGTTGTAGTGCTCACATGCAACTGGCAAAATCAAAACTTACACCCCCTCCTAAAAAACTGAGAACCTTGTTCTTACGTGTGAATAGGAACTGCATTTTGTGAAGTCCTTAGAAATCAAGGCCCCCTTGTCCAAATTAGGTTTTAGAGTGCCTGTTACGAGAAACAGAAAGCAGCATGAACTTTTGGATACTTGTTTTTGGTGTTTTTCAGGCAAATGCATTATGAGCCTATATTTGGTATCTGCGGTGTGAAATTGAGCATATTCCACTCTGTTGATGATATATGTTTGTTTTTCTGACATTGGCTATGTTTTAAGATAACTTCTTGATGGCAGGAAAGTGTGGATATTGCTATTTCTTATTTGATGCGAGATATTTTTTAGAAACTCCAGTTCAGGGGACTGCTAGGGATTAATTTCTAATACTTAAGCAGGAGAGAGGGCACATGAACACAAACATGGTGCTTTCATTTCAGAATGTGTTGTTTATATTTGGTCATCTCACTAAAAGGAGCCAAGAGTTAATTTAAAAGATACTTCAAGTGTTGCTTTTTGTACTGTCCACTGTCCACCCAGCTCATGCCATTCACTAATTACCCAGGGTAGACTAACGGTTGATTGTTGTCTTTAGTTTGGGTAGCAGTTGGACTAAATTACTTCCTGCTGTACTTTCCAACCCAGGCTATCTTTTTAGCCTATGGTAATATTAGTCTTTGTTTATATGTGTGATGATTTAAATACAGTACCAGGAAATACACAGGAACTGACACAATACTAAATTTACACCACGTTTGGCATTTCTTTTGTGAGTTAAATACAAAGAAATTGGGAACGAAGGGCTAATGATTTTTCCAAATTGCCAATTAAGTTAAAGAAAAACCCAACCAACAAAAAAACAACAAACCAAAACAGCCCTTCTTAAAAATT
Source organism: Cisticola juncidis (assembly GCA_013400215.1). NCBI lineage: Eukaryota > Metazoa > Chordata > Aves > Passeriformes > Cisticolidae > Cisticola > Cisticola juncidis. Next base: position 255,280 of record VXBR01010371.1, read on the forward strand.
GGTAAAGCACAGAAGTATTGGTGGTTGGTAGGTTGCTGGTCTTGTTTTTCTGAGGCAAAATTTGCTTACTCTGTGTCTGATATACTGTCTAAGATGGAGGCATGGTTCTAATTTGGCATGCTCAATCTACCCAAAGCAATTCACCCTCCTATTACCGTTACTGAAAAGTCTGAGCACAAAATCAGTTTGCATAAGTTGTTGATTAGAAAGTCAAGCAGTTACTGTTATCAGATATATTGATCTGTTCTGCTGTTTCAGGCCTTTAGGAATTTAATCAAACACTTTTTCATTTCACAGTATTCAGATAAATGAAAATACTGTCTTTATTGGAGTGGGAATAAATAAAAGTGCAATATGTTATTAAGCCTTTTAGCTGCTGTGTGTAAGGAGCTGCAGGGACAATTTGGTTTCACTCTTTGGTATCAATTCAGGGTGAAAGACATTGCAGGACTAAATCTTTCCATTTAGAACTAATATAACAGAACTTGTTTTGCAGCACTGGCAAGCGAGGAAGTCAGCAGACAGTTGTATTGAGGCCAATACCAGCACAGGTTTTTGTGGCTTTATCACTAATGCCTTTTATTTAGTGGAGTACCCTCTGATGTACTGTCAGATTCATAAAGAGCAGCAGGAAAATATCTAGAAGGTTCTCAAATAGACAAAACGTCCAATTTAATTCATTCTACTAAATCCTCACACAAATATTTAAATCTTAAAAGTTATCATAGTTAAAGGAGCATTTTAAATGAGTGATTACTTCTCACCCTTCTGAAAGGAAGTCGCCTTTTTCACCCTTCACTGGAAGGGTTTTCAAGCATTGGAATGGACTGCCTTGGGCAGCAGTGGGTCACCAGTCCCTGGAGGTGTTCAAGGAGTGACTGGACATGGCCTTTGTGCTTGATCTAGTCAACAACGTGGTATTCAGTCAAAGGTTAGAATCCATGATGATACAGGTCTTCTTTAAACTTTTATTATTCTGTGATTCCTCCATTTCTGCAATATGCCAAAAAATTTAAAAAAAAAAAGGCTTGGGGGTTGACCCAGCTGCTTCTCCAGTAGTGACACTTGTGACTTTTGCACATAATTTCTCATCAGATGATGAGTCCTTTCTGGCCTGAGGGAGAAAATTTTGTGCTTGGGGCACTGTGAGTTCTTGCACAAGGAAGATGCTGGAAGCCATTTGCAAGTGTTGAATTCTACTTATCAGAGATATCTTGCAGTTTCTAGACACAGCCCACCATCCAGGAAGATGTGCCGTGGTTGTCACACTGGTAGGCTGGTGGCATAGAACGCCTTGTTCTGCTTTGTTGTGAGGTATGATTACACAGTACAGTCAATGGAAAGGGGATAGCATGGATAATAAACATCTTGCCCCAGTTTAAAGCCGTGTTGTGCTACTCCTGACAAATTAAGCAATTCACAGTGACTGTCAGTGTCTAAATCATGCAGCCTCCTTCAGCTGTCTCTAAGAAAGGAGCAATAAATTCCTTTCTGAATGCCAGCCAACTCAAAACTCTTCTGCAGATTTCACTCCTCAAGAACATCACTGAAGCCAGGGCTAAAGGGGGAAGGGAGTCCTTGAGCTGTGAGTCACATACTCTCTTCTGCCCAGTAACAAACTCATTTGTCTGTCCCCAATGGGGCTTTACTAAGGAACTTTTTTTAAAAATTGTGCAGCATAAGGGTGCTACCCTTGTGGCTGTCTGTAATTGTAAATAAGAGTATGCTCTTGAGAAAGCATAGCAGCAGCTCTGCTCTATTGTACAAACTGACAAGGGTTTTTTAATCCTTACCAAAAAATGATTGTTTTCTTAGAAGCTGGCCTTTATCTGGGGATTTAGGAGTGTTTCTTACTCCTTTAAGCTTAATGAAGAGTTGTGATGGGTAGCAAGTTCACTGTAAAGACAAGCACTTTTTTGAACATTTCTTTTTATTCTGAATAGCTGCATCTAAATGCATATAGTAGGAATTTATCCTGGAAGATACCTTAACCAAGGTGGGTTTTAGGAGTAGGACTGCTCAGTTTACATCACATACAGATTTTTTATTAGCTCCAGGCGCTGCTTGTGAATCTTAGTAGCATTCAGGGTATATATTTAACACTTTGGGGGTTTTAGGTACAGTATTGATACTTAACAAGAAATATAGTTGGCAATTTACAGTAGAAACTGTAAATATGTATTTGCAACAATTTATATTACTTGGGTCAGATGTCAGACAACTTTACAAAACACAGCTGTGCTTTTGAATGCCTTAGAGTGTACCATATATCAGAAATAGTTGTGATTCCCTTAAGTTGCTTTTGAATTACTTCAGTTACTTGGTTTTAAGCTCAGTGCATTAGAACATGCCTGTAAAAGCAAGTAATATAAAACATGTGTTCAGCATGTCACTTCTAAATGTCCCAAACCAGTATTTTTAGAAACTGATTTCCTGAAGAAGAGAAGATAATCAAATGTTCTTGTTACATTCAAGTAAGGTTTTTGTTAGACTTCAGTGTCGGGCTGGTATCTTTGTTCTTACTCTTTTTTGAAAAAGTTTTTGTTTACTTCAAGCTGCAGAACTTCATTTTTTTTCTTTTTATTATCCCGTTAACCCCCTTTTTTTAAACTCCACAAGTTTCCAGGCATTATACCAAGCCTGAGGTTTCAGGTTGCTGGTATTGTTCAGAAAATCGAAATGGCTGGAGATGAAATTTAGGTATTTAAAAATCTCTGAAGAGGACAAAATGAGAAGTGGGCAGGCGAGAGGACAGGGAAGAGTAAAAGCTGGACAAGGAGTGCTGGAAGGGAACAGTGTGCTCTATTATCCCATGGGACATGATATTTCCTTTCAGAGCTGTTCTGCCTTCTGTTGCTCGTAGAATTTAACCCCATACAGCACTACAGGCTGGGCAGAGTGGCTGGAAAGCATTCCAGCACAAAACCACCTTGGGATGCTGGTCAACATCTGGCTGAACATGAGCCAGGAGTGTGCCCAGGTGACCAAGAAGGCCAAGGGCATCCTGGCCTGTACCAGCAATAGTGTGACTGGCAAGACCAGAGCAGGGATTGTCCTCCTGTACTCAGCACTGGTGAGGCCACACCTTGAGTTCTATGTCCAGTTCTGGGGCCCTCACTTAAAAAAGCACATTGATGTGCTGGAGTGTGTCCAGAGGAGGGAACACGGATGACAAAAGGACCAGAAAACATGTCTTCTGAGGAGTGGCTGAGGGAGCTGGGGTTGTTTTGTCTCCAGAAGAGGAGGCTCAGGGATGACCCCATCGCCCTCTAAAACTTCCTGAAAGGAGGGTGTAGTGAGGTGGGCGTCGGTCTTTCCTGCCATGCCTGCAGTGAGAGGAGAGGAAATGGCCTTAATCTGAGACACGGCAGATTCAGATCAGATATTAGAAAAAAAAAATCACTGTCCCGGTGGTCAGGCATTGGAAATGATTGCTCAGGGAGGTCACCATTCCTGAAGGTGTTTAAGAGGCGTCTGGATCTGGTGCCGGTGATGTGGTTGAGTGATTTAGGTATTACAGTGGCAGTGCTGGGTGGATGGTTGGAACTGATGATCCTACAGTTGTCTTTCAACCTTGATGATTCTGTGGTTATCAAAGGGCTATTCTAAGTGGGATATGGATGATGATGCGGGAACTGATGAAGTAACAAGATGGCCTCTTCTTCTGAAAACACCAGAGCTCTGCTTACTCTTACATTAATGCTTGGAATGGGTCAAGGGGATGAAATCCACTTGTCTCTTTGGGATGTGTGGATCCTTGAGCTATTGACTTAATACTCAAGGAATCCTTTTTGTGATAGTGGCATGCATTATGTTCCATAGACTTCCTTTGCTGCCCACAAATATCCTTTTCATGTGCTTAACAGAAATGAATACCCTTAGTATGTGTTGGACATGTGTTACATAATTTCTTACCCCTAACCAATAATGCCTGAATGTAGAGGCCAAAGGTGTTTTGACTTCAGTTGTCAGTTTAGCATAAAGGGGTTCCTTTGAAGGGAGCTGTGTGCACAGCTTTCAGACTCTTTATCATCAGCCTACTTGTTTTGTCTGCAATGGAACCTTTCCAGTAAAATAAAACATTGAGGTTGTTTTGGCTGTTTGTCCCCCAAAAAAGCCCTTGTTTAGCTAGTTTATTTTTCAAGAAAACAGATATATTTTCAAACTGAATGGCTCTTAGAATCTGAAGGATGAGGTAAAAAGGGTCAGTGTGTACCTGCTTCACCAGCCTTTATACCTGCTTAGTGTTCCTCTTCTCAATGTGTTTTCTCTTTATCAAGAGAACAAGTCACAGTGGATGACAGAGAGCATTTCTCAAGCAGGCAGTGTTAGAGAACAATTTTTACGTGTTTGTCAGCATGTTGACACATCTGGCAGCGTGTGACTTGCAGAGGATTAGCACCTAGCTCTTCTAAGAACAGAAAATTAGAGGAATTCTCTCAAATACTGTGAAGACCCAAACAATCATTTGTTTGTAAAGCACCTAAATTAGCTCACAGGTCTGGGATATTGCAGTGTCAGACTCCATTTTGCATCCCTGCAAATTTAACTCGTTAATTTGATTTCTCTGTTGTTCACTGCAGATCATGGTCTCTGGTGGTCACTCACAGCTGAAAGGCTCTCTGGGTGCTGCCTCCTCCTTTCTGTAGCTGTTGGTATCTCTCCACATGCTTTCACACTGTGGTCATGCTGCTGCCTCACCGACCCCTGAATCATTCTTGTCTAAATTGACTTATATTTAGCACTGTTGTTCTGTTCCCTGAATCCATCCGGTCAGCTGCGTGACAAATTGCTGTTTCCTGAATGCTGTCCAATTTGTAAATAAGAATAATCACAACTTAGGGACTATGGCAAACGTTTCTATTTAGAAGTGCAGTTGTTGAAATGTCCAGTGGACTTTTCTGGCATGTATCTGCACCCCAGCCTTGTGGCAGGATGAATGAAAGGTGTCCTGGTGTTTTCTAATCTTCCTAGAACTACTTACAAATCATTTTACAGAACGATTTATGGGTAAACAGACTAGTGAAAACAAGGTGCATCCTGTTGGCTGCAAATTTTTGCCTCTTCTGAGGCTGCAGATACTGTTCCTTTGCAGTCCATGGAGTGCCCCAGGAAATCTCACCTCTGCCGTGTCCAGTAGCTTCCCGTGCAGTTTCTGGAGGCTTTGAGAGTACTTTCAGCAGCAGCTTCAAGGTCGTAAGATACTGGCACCTCTGAGAAAATCCTCATGATGAAAAAGCTTCACTTAGCTATTTTTAAAAGAAGGTTTCAGCTTCTAATTTCATAAGGAGACGTATACCACTGTCTATCCCGAACATCTTTATTTTTAATTGCTTTGTCCTTGTAAATTGACATGCATTCTAAGACAACCACAAAACTAAATAAAGATTTTTCATTTGGTCTGGGGAGAAGTTCTGGCTTTTCAAGGAAACTGTTTTAATCATACAGAACTCTTATTCCTCACACTGTTCCTTGGCCTAGACTGTTTACTGAAAATGTGTAGGAAGGGCTACTTATGATGCCTTTGTTTCTAAGTATAGGCTCAAACGTGTACTTGGAGTGGATTAAGGAGCCCTCAAGTCCTAGGGAAGCAAGATCAGCAGTTAACCTGTCCATTGGCTGGATGTTGAATCCTTTTATTTATAGAATCTGGATTTTTATTTTTTTTTTTTAGTAGGCATGAAGGAAGCATCGGGTAATATTTCTGAGATGCAGTAATAATTTTCTTGCCTTTTCATGTCATTGACTAATCCTTTTTCTTGTTTTCTTTTAGGCTTCCAAGATACCACGGAATTGTTGCCCGCTTCTTGTATTTGTGAATCCAAAAAGTGGTGGTCTTAAAGGTCGGGATCTGCTGTACAGTTTTAGAAAGCTGCTAAACCCACATCAAGTCTTTGAACTTACCAATGGGGGCCCACTGCCTGGGTAAGTCATCATGTATGTATGTATGTATGTATGTATGTATTTATTTATTTACTTACTTACTTACTTACACTGGTTTGTCATTTTTTAAAAGGGTAGACTAGATTCACTTATTTTGAAGATCTAAATGGCTTCTGTTCTGCACCTGAAGACCAGGGCAGTGGGTCATTTCCTTCTGACTGTTCTTACTGTGAGAACATATTTATGGGGTTCTCTAAAGAAAAGAGAACAGAGTGGTTCCTGATGTATATACTTCTGTCAAATCTAGCAGAGTCTGGCCCTGAGAAAGTCACATGCACTTCACAGTAGCACATACTAAATAATTATTGAAAATAGATTATGTATTTGAATGGAGATGGAAAGAGAAATGTCACATTTCCTGATGAAGGTGGATTTTTGCTTTTATTTCTTCTGATGTTTCATGGGAACTACCAGGGAAGTATAATAAAATTTTCTGTTTTGACTGTTGAAACTTGGCCACTGTTGCAGAATTAACAAGGTCTGCCTGATCACAGCTGCAACATTTCTACAAGGAACAGAACATAATGTGCTTGTAGGAAGACAGGAACTGATGATTTGATTTAACGAAGCCCACTTTGTTAAAGCTTCATAAAACTGAAAGCGATTGTTGTAGCCTATTCCTCATTCCTTCACTACTACTTTAATAAAAAACTTGTCATGACAAGTTCTTTAGTACAAAAGCTTTGTGGGAAAAATGCAGCTTATATAGGAGACAAGATAAACAAGCTACACAAACTAACTTCTCTGTCAGAACTGAGTAATTGTGTTGTCTTTTTAATGCACTTCAAGCTGCAACTTCAGTAACTTCAGTAGTTCATTTTGTTTTGGCTTTGGAATCTTTTTGTAGCTTTATAGCAAAATGCTTCCACTTGTTCATTGCTTCTTGTGCAATGGGAAATAACATTTCTTTTACACGATACGTTGGTATGTAGGATGAAAAGCTACAAAAGGTAAGCATCACCAGGAAAACAGTACTGTGAAGAAGAAAATGTACTGTGATTCCTATGACTAAGTACAAAAACAACACCAATAATCAACATCTCTCTAGGATTTACAGAGTCACAGATGTTCACATGACTAGTTAGGTCTCTGTGCCCTTGCAAAAGGAAGTGATTAAACATTTAGTTCTGTCTGTGAAGAATCTTGGAGGAATATGGTTTTTACTCTTTTTAAAATCCTCTTTATCTACAACTTCATATTTTTACATTCATTTTGTTGAATTTGATCCAGAAATTGACAGTAAAGGGGCATGGACAGAAATCCAATAATACTGGGTTATTTTATAAAGCATATTGGGACTTTGCATTTCCTGTATTCCATTGTAACTTTTCTTTTCCCCTGTGCTTCGCTTCACCATGGAGGTTTCACACGTTCTCCAAAGTCCCCTCCTTCCGAGTGCTGGTGTGCGGAGGGGACGGCACCGTTGGCTGGGTCCTTGGTGCACTCGAGGAGATCAGGCACAAGCTGGTGTGCTCAGAGCCCTCGGTTGCCATCTTGCCTTTAGGAACAGGTGAGAATCACAGCAAGAACCATTCTTCTGCTGAGCACAGAAGCCCTCTGGAAAGTTTTATCTTTATTTGTCTGACACAGGACTTAGGTTTGCAGGTGAAATGCTGTGAGATTCAGTTTTGGCTGGTGCTGGAAAGTAAACCACAGTATCAGCTTTTCAAGGAAATGTCAGTCATGCTCTCAGAAAAACAGCTTCAGGAAAAACAAGTCAACAGCAGGAGTGTTGATAAGTGTGTGGGTGAGTGGTCAGGAGCTGGGAGGGCAAATTATCCTGACAACCACAGGTGCATCAGCCATTGCTGTAAGACAGCAGACTCATTTGCCACCTGGTGTCTCAACTCCATTACAGGTTTTCTACCATTTTTTGTGGAAATGCTCCAGTGTATCTGTATGCAATGGTGAGCACATGTGCAGACACAACATAACCTAGTTTTTTTTTTTTTTCTGCTGTTTAACTCTTCCTTCCAAACTAATTCCATGACCTGATTGGAGCACCTTAGTGCAGTGTGATTTGTAAAACAGGACCAATGTACTGATCGTGAAACATGGTCATGTTTTCTTCATGTGTTCTTCACTGTTGCCCAGGTAATGACTTGGGGAGGGTCTTACGCTGGGGAGCTGGCTACAGTGGGGAGGACCCGTACTCCATTTTGGTTTCTGTGGATGAGGCGGATGATGTTCTTATGGATCGCTGGACTATCCTTTTGGATGCAGAAGAACCAGCTGAAGGTGCCGAAAATGGCATTGCAGAACCTGAGCCTCCCAAGGTAAGCTAAGCACCATTTGGGTGTGATTCTTAGGAACTGTTGCTCTAGTGAAAATCACAAAGAGGATGGATATTAACGTAGTTTAATTTTTACTGCTCACTTGTCTTTGTGCTTGGGCCTTGCTGAGCTGTTCCCTAGTGAATACAGCATACATCTGGACCTAGTGTTTCGGTTTTGGCAGGATTAGTTGACTACCGAGCACGTTTTGTAGCTGTTTAGCAAAAAGCATCTGATAGAGGATTAATTCACATGGCAATGGTATTCCTATTTGCTTCAGCTGGAAAGAAAATAATTTCTCAGACAAGAAAAGGCTTTGGAAGGAATGCCAAAACACTTGCCAAAACACTTGTAAAACTGGAGTGTCAACCTCAACCACTCCCTTCCCCAAAAGGTACTCCCATCTTTCCTTTCACTGTTTAAGAAATTACTAAGAGTTGCTAGCATATATAGGAAGTAAATCCTTCTGTCATCTTACTGCTATTGTGTGCCTGTATATGTGCCACCTGTTATTGGTGATTTAAGTGAAAGTCACTGTCAGTGGGTTCATATGAGCTTGTTTCTGTTTAGGAAAATAAAAATATTGATTGTAGATGGTGATTTTTGGAGCTGTGTGTAAATGCTGGTTCTGTCTCTTCAAATGAAAGGAGGAAGTTGGACAAGGGGCTTGTAAAAAACATTTGTAACAATGGTAGCAATTGTCCAAGATTTTAGTCTGGTCACTGGAAAATCCTAGGCATTATGAGTCAGTTGGAGGATTTAAGATGCTCAGGTTCCAGCTACTTTTCACTTGGTGGAGACAGGGGCTTTTTTTCCCATGGTGCCTAATCTGCTTTTTAAAGGTGAAGGATGGGAGAGTAAGGCCTAGGATAAAAGAGCTATGGAATGAACTAGCATGCAAAGGAAGATTCAATGGAAGAAATGGTCAAAATCTGTAGGAATTTGAGTTTGGCATTTAGGGAGCTAGTTAAAATGCAGCTGAGTAGGTGAAGTCAAGTTCTTCATTCATCTGGTGTAAGCTGGTCACCTTCCAAAGTAAGTAAGAGTGTCTTCCCAATGATGTAATATAAATCCATAGCTGATTCCAAAAATAATAGTGACATCAGTGTTCAACAGCTTGTGAAGTTATTGCATAGAATTGCTTTGAGAGGTTGAGTTGGTTTTATTTCTGCATTTATTTTTTTCTGCCTTATTATGCTTTTTACTTTTGATTGAGATTTTTTACTTTTAATTAAGATCAAATTTTGAAGTTTCTGATACTTTGGAAATAATGACTACACATGTCAACAGTTGTTCATGCAGCTTTATTTTTAATGCAGTGTTTCTGGAAACTGTTTTCCAGAATCTGTCAAGATGTGAGTGACTTGTAAGAATCATCTGCAAAGCTTGATTTTGTTGAAAAGCTTTGAAACTTCTTCATTTTTCATTTATAAATGTAAGCAGGAAATATTACCTTTTTTTCCTTTTGGTCAGATTGTACAGATGAACAATTACTGTGGTCTTGGCATTGATGCAGAATTGAGCTTGGACTTTCATCACGCTAGAGAAGAAGAACCAGGGAAATTTAATAGCAGGTAATCCAAGGGAAACCAGGTGTGAAGGTCAATTCTGTGATATTGCATTACTTCCAATTTACACTACACTTGATAATCTTAAATGCTACAGCTATCCACTAATATTGCTTGTGGCAGAGCTGGGACAAGAATGAATTAAGCTAGCCAGGAAGTCGTAGACATGAAATTCCTATGTTTTGCTGGTTTGAGGTTGGTTTGGTGTTTTTTTCCCCTTCCAAGAGAGAGCACCAAAGCAGTTTTTGGAAGCCATGTCATTGTTATTCAGTATTCTTAGTTTGACAATAACTACATTGTTGAGTTCAGTGAAGTTTTGAGATAGTGGAAATATCTCTTGCTCAAGCAAGAGTGAGGGCAGTGCTACTACATAAGCAATAAGCACTGTTCAGAAGTGTTCAGACTTTCTTCTACACCTTTTTCAGTTTTGCCTAGTGCTGTTGTAGCACCAACATGCTACTATTAAGGATGAAAAACTCTCTCTGTATCTCAAGTGACATTGTTATTATAAACATGTTGACAGAGACCTTACTCCTCTTTGGCATGCATATCAACCAATAATGGGACTTCTTCTTCTTCCCATAATTACTGAAATTGATGAGCAAAAGAAATCACATCTATGTAATTAATCAGTAATTTCTTATAGAAACTGTTTTTGTTTGCTTTTCCCTATGTTTGTGATTAAACATCTTCTAAATTGTCTTTTGGTTGCCAGAGTTTGAGCCAGTTACAACTATGCAGTGTTCAAATTGTACTTGTTAAAAATATTCTCTGACCAGTTATGAGTGCAGTGATGTGTAATCTGACCTATCTCGTAGTGTTCTGTCTGTCATTGCGGCATTACTCCTGGTGCTTTTCTTAAAAACTGACTAATACAGTTGTTGATGAAAATACTGGTGTTTTCTGGTACATAAGTTACTATTAGGCACTGGTTTGCATTTTCAATACACTTGACTGAAAGCATCTAAGGCAGTAAAATCAGGCAGTAAGTTTGTGTATGTCAGTGTCCATTCTAATAGGTGGAATTTTCTAGATGGACTTGTGCAGTTAATGTACAAGTTATGTTCATTCTTCAAAATATACTACGCCACGATTGCAAAGCTGCAACATTTCAAAAGATGCATCCTCTTCTTATTTCCACTCATTTAAGGGATATACTTTGATTGCTATTGCCCTGTGTGCTTTTCATGCCTGTTATCTTCATCTCAGTCATTTTCCATTGTACAGCATACATAGTGCAGTGGACAATGTCTTGGTATCATTCTTGCATGGTGAGTTGAAGAATTTGTGGGAAAGAAGAGATTTTTTTTTTCCAAATCTGAAGGGCTGTATACTTCTGAAAAGGAAACATGAAATAATGTATTGATAATGAGGGACATCTTTGCAGAAGCCAAAACCTTGTGCATGATAACAGTGCTGACACCCTTGACTGTGAAAATGGCTGCTAAAATAGTTGAATTTATGCTTCCTTGTGATAAGTAAATGCACATTCTTGTCAGTTAATATTAGCTTTTTTAAAATCTTATTTCTAGTAAATTAACTAAAAATGGTATCTAAATGGAAGATGCAGCAGCTGCTGGCAGGTGTACTGGCTATTCTCGAGTGCAGAACAGTAAGTTTCAGGCTGTGGCAACAGAAACTGCAAGTAGTACTCAGAAGAAATATGGGCTTGAGTGCTCTTCTGAAGCAAGAACTTAAACTGATAAATGTCCCAAAAGCTGTGTGCTCTCTGGCCTCATTTAGTAGTCTTTACATGCTCTGGACTGCTTACATTTAGTTAGCAGCTCAAAGTGCAGTGATAACATACATCCCTGCAGGAATTCAATGCTGACCTTGCATTGTGGGGTAGATAAAAATAGTGTATATTGTGACATTGATGGTCTTTGCCTTGGTGAGTGCTAAACTATATGAGGTTGTTTTTCAAAGTGTAAAATTTAATGATATGGCATCTGCCTTCATTCACAGAATCACAGAATGGGTCAGGTTGGAAGAGATTGCAGTGGGTTATCTGGTCCAACCTCCCTGCTCAAGCACTTGGCACAGAATTGCATTCCAGATGGTTCTTGATATCTCCAGTGAGGGAGACTCCACACCCTCTCTGGACAATCTGTTCCAGTGCTTGATTACTCACACAGTAAAGAAATTCTTCCTCGTGTTCAGGTTGAACTTCTCTGTACCAATTTCTGCCCATTGCCTCTTGTCCTTTCTTGCTGCCTGGCTCCATCTTCCTGACACTGTCCCTTCAGATACTTACAGACATAGATAAGGTACCCTCTCTTCTTGAGGCTGAACAGGCCAAACTCCCTCAGTCTTTCCTAGTTAGAGATGTTCCAGTCCCTTAAACATCTTTGTTGCCCTGCACTGGACCCATTTCAGGAGGTCTATGTCTCTCTTGTCCTGAGGAGCCCAAAACTGGACACAGACTGAAGAAGTACCTCACCTGGGCTAAGTAGAGGGAGAGGATCACCTCCCTTGACCAGCAGGCAATGCTCTTCCTAACGCATCCCAGGATCCTGTTGGCCTCTTGGTCCCCAGGACACACTGCTGGCTGATGGACAGCTTGTTGTCCACCAGGACCTCCAGGTCCTTCTCCTCAGAGCTGCCTTCCAGCAGATTGCCTCCAGCCTGTGCTGGTTCATGGGCTTATTCCTCCCTAGGTGCAGGACTCTGTCATTGCACTTTGTTGAATTTCATATTTCTCTCTGCCCATGTCTTCAGCCTGTCAAGGTCTCTCTGAACAGCTGCAGAGCTGTCTAGGATATCAACTCATCCCAGCTTTGTGTTGTCAGTGAATTTTCTGAGGAGGCATCTGGCTCTTCATCCAAGTCATTCCCATGGGATCCTGGAGCAGTCTTTAAGATAGCATACTACAGAAGATATAACATCTGGTTTGTACCATCCAAAATGGCAGGAGATTGCTGTGGCAAGCAGTTTCCTAAATGCAAGGTTTGGGAGAATATTTTACACAATCTAATGCAAATTTAGATTTATTTTACAGACATATACAACTGTTCTGCAGTTAGGGCACTGTGAAGTATTCCTTGAGTTTCTGAAGGCTTCCTTCTTCATGCAACAAAAATTAATACTTCTTGGGGATATTGCAAGTATTGGGTTTCCTGCTGACACTCCAGTATTTTTCAGTTGTATCCAAATTAGACAAAACCTGTCTTAGCATAGAAACACCTTGCATGGAGCAGAGGTGTATGTTAAATGGTGTTGCATGAGGTACCTTTAATTTGGTGCTATTTTGAACTGTTAGGACATGTGGCTAATCACTCCCAATGTAATAATTTAAGGTGACTGAAAAGTCTCTTTCTGAAGACTCGGCTGTAACCTGCACTGGCTGCCTTCCCCACTTTAATGTCTACGGTCCTTAGACATAATGCTAGAGAGATGCAGAGTTGAATTCCGGTGATACCCATGTATGAGTAGGGTCAAATAATGGAAACTTACGCTTTTTATTTTAAGGTTGCCCTGAAAGCCACGTATCCAAAGGTTTCCATTATAGAAGAAAATAGTTTGTGTGTTTAACTAACTTTTGTTTATGTTATTCCAAAATATTTTGCCATTTCTAGGGATGCCATAAAAACCTTCCTCATTTTTTTTATTCTAAATTTAGAGATGTTAGAGCTCTGTCACAAGTTGAGATTACTAAGCCTATTTTAAGTTTCTGCAGCTAAGAATATTTCAAATTAATTAGGAATGTGCAAAGCAAAGATTTTCAAATGTTTTTTTGCCATTAGTATTGTAGCATTGCATGAAAAACAATGTAAAATGGGTCATGACGACCTCTTCTAAGTCTTAATCAAAAATATAATCTTCCAGCCCAGGAGTTTACATTTCAAAGAGGCATTGTATTCAGGCAATGCCTCAAGAAAGGACGATTTTTCTGTAATAAAATTTCACAATCTGTGCGTGCCTCAACAGCAGAATCATCCCCTAAGTAAAGGTATGTAAAGTAGCAGTTAATGGCTTATGCTTTGTTTCTGCAGTAGAGCTAGAAGAATTTGAAATGGGTTTTAATTGAAAAACTCTTTAAACATACCTGCTAGAGGACAATAGTGGTATACATACAGGCAAGAGTGCTATGTCTGGCCTTACTTTTTAGTTACAAGATGCTTTTCTGCTCCTAGGTTTCACAACAAGGGAGTCTACGTGAAAGTTGGGCTTCAGAAGATAAGTCACACTAGAAACCTTCATAAGGACATCAAGCTGCAAGTGGACCAGCAGGAGGTGGAGTTACCAAGTATAGAAGGACTCATTTTTATTAATATACCCAGGTAAAAACAAGAGGAAGGACCCCTTGTGGATGCATGTTGGACTGTGTGTGTAGAATTGCTAGGTATTTGAGCATCAAAAGTCAAATCGTTAGGTAACAGGATCAAAGGTGATCGATCTGCAATCAACAATCAAACCTGCTCCCACTTTCTGACGTGCTAGGGATGTCAAAGCAGTTCCTGCAGTGAAGGCCAGATGGATTTCAACCTCAGTCCTACAGGCAACTGGAGTGTGTGATGCAACCTGGGTAGCCATGGAAGACCACAGTTCAGATACCTTTACAGGCCTTTGACTCCTTCCTTGACACCTGCAGGCAGCTAGAGTAACTGTTGTGGAAGCTAAATCCACAGGAGACCTGGCTTCCTTACATATGATGTTGATAGAGGCAGGTTTTTTGTTTCCACAAAATCAGCAGGTAATTAGTCCTGTCCACTACTATTTTTTCAAGTATCATCTTGCCTTAAACAACCTGTATCTCTTTGGATTTTAGTCTGAAAATTTTTTATTCAAATACTTCTTTTCATATGTACACATAAGTGCACATACATTGCACATGTACACACATATACACAAATATACCTTGCATGTGAGAGCTGTGGAGAAGAAAAGATCCCAATTAATGATGAGTAGTTCATGTGCCAAAACAATAACAAGTGATTTGAGTAGGTGATTTGCTACAAAAAACGGCATGGTTTAAATTGTCAGAAGCATTTCAGAGGACTGAAGTGCACGAGTATCTGCTTAACTACATGTGCTTTTGCCTAGGTACAAGAGTAGAATCTCAATAATTGTTTTAGTTTCTTTTAAGTAACTTCTGTGAATGTTGTCAAGACCAGTAAGAGCTATTTTAAGTCCTTTAGTCTTGAAAATTAAGGGTTAGTTCAGCTGTAACCTGTATTTCCTAGAGTTTACAGAGTTACCTTCTTCCTATTTACACCTTTTATTTCCAATGGAAACTATTTATTTTGCTCCTTTTATGATTAGAAGGTGTGATAAAAATTCTTCCAGATTTAAAAAAAATGCTTCCTGCTTTTACAGTGCAGGAAAACTGCTCCCTCCAGCTGGTGGGGGAGCAGAGTGTGTAGCTTTTGAAGCCTGAGAAACCAGCCACCCTCAGGAGGCCACCACGGAGTGTGCCCTGGGGCAGACCACAGGTCCACAGGTGGTCACTGGTGTGCTCTCCACACAGCTGGGGCTCTGGAGCCGACCTCTGGGGGTCTGAGAGCGACAACCGCTTTGAGAAACCACGCATCGATGACGGCCTGCTGGAAGTGGTGGGTGTGACTGGAGTCGTTCACATGGTGAGTTGGCACCCCAGGGAGCACAGAAGAAACATTCACTGTATGGCCCAGGCTTATTTCTCTAACAAACAGTGTATTGCAAGTGCATGCTCTTAAAAATTAAACTTCTTTGTTAAGGTTGGGTAAGAAGAAGTAATAGGAATTGAGAACTTAGTAAAAATCCGTGGGGAAATGCTTCTAACCTTACTAGACTTTTAACCAAGTAGAGAAGAATATTTCTGTGCATATATATAAAAAATGCTATATATTTATATTTATATTTATATTTATATTTATATTTATATTTATATTATTTATATTTATATTTATATTTATATTTATATTTATATTTGTATAAAATAAATAGGAATGTGTATATATATGTATTATGGAATGCATTCGCTCTCTCATCGTGGGTATCATGGTGTCCAAATGGAGCAGTTCAAGGGATGAAAACAAGATTTTATTCTAATACTACAAAAATATGCACCCTTCACCTAGTGTATCTGCAAAAAGTCTTGTCGTACCTCATCACAATCACAGTGGAGATTCCATCAAGACAGGTTGCTTTATAATCATCTGCCATAGGCTTTCCAGCACCTGTCACTGAGAATTTGATACTTGCTGCTCTTGATTTGAATGCTACATCAAGCAGGTGGTATGCTGTTCTGCAAAGAATATTATGACTCAACTTATGCAATTCTTTTTTAATTCTTTCATGTATTACATATTTTTACAATAGTCTGCTGTTAGGAACTCAATTCTGTGGGATGGTAGGGGTTTTTTTTCTTCATATCTTACCACTATTTAAAGGAAATCTGCTGCTGAAAAATATATGTCGTTAGGTAACTAGAGATAACTGACCCATAAAACCACCAATAACGGGAAGATGGGTGCTCAAATATTGTGGAGCTCAGTCTTTGGTGTGGGTCAACTTTTTTGTAATTTAGTAAATTTGTAATTATAAATCTTCATAATCTAAAAAAACCCCTGTCATCTAAATTTTGTAATTTAGATATTCTAAAATACACTAAAAGGTTGTTTTGGTAGAGATCCTTAAATCTTTTGTGAAAGTAGAACCAGCTTTGGAGTATAAATGTTAACAAACCTGTGCTTTGGGTTTGTGATATTAAGGTTTTTACTCCCATTTTTGGTTTCTGCTCACCATCCCCAAGAGTATATGTAGCAGTAAAGTTCATTTTTCTTCACTTCTGCAGTTAACTCTAGAAGTTAACTCAACTGTTAAGTTGTAGTTGACTGTGTGTATAAGAAGTTCAATGTTTGTATGTATGTATTTCTGTAGCTATATGGAGTTGAGTTTGGAAAAAGTCTGATTAATAATCTCCTTTTAGACTTTGGAATTTCACATGTACTGAAATATGTGTGTATAATTAGGTGGTTGTAGAAGTATTTACTGTGTTACTGAGGGGAAAGCCAAAGCAAACAAGACCTTTGTGAGTGTATGCTTCTTGGCCAACCTTTGTGTACAAACAGCTTTTGTTTGGGAGCTGTTTTGGCTGCAGCTGTAGCCTGCAGGAGTATCCATGTTCTGCCTCCTAGACTAACTGAAATAATTACTGCTAGGGCAGTAAAGGCATCCCTAAGTTTTGCCTAAGCAGTTTATTAGCTGAAACTTAAAATGTCAGGTGAGAATAAAATAATATCCACGCCCTTTAATTGCAGATAATATTTGTACTTCTTGTTAGTTGGAATGATTGATATCCTGGCTTTTATTCTCTAACAGGGTCAAGTCCAAGGTGGTTTTCGATCAGGAATCCGCATTGCCCAAGGCTCGTATTTCCGTGTAACACTCCTCAAGCCAATTCCAGTTCAAGTTGATGGAGAGCCCTGGATTCAGGCCCCTGGCCAGATTATAATTTCTGCTGCAGGACCAAAGGTACTGGGTGTAGGTTTCTCTTATCAATTTGACTTTGTTCCTGCACTGGATGTTACTGTATTATATTGCTTGTCTGTGTTCTGATGCTTAACCCTAAAGGAGCTGCATAGTACTGTGTGGTGACTAACACAGCGATTTCTAAAGAGGATGGTTTGAAGGCTCTCTCCAGTGGCTCAGATGAGGCTCCTGTTAAAAAAACAGTCCCTAAGCTTTGGCCTAGCGACTCAAGTTTTCCTCTTTCCTGAGATCTGCAAGCAGTGTTTCTTTTCTTGAAGCAGGGCAGTTATAAAGGCCATGGTAGTAGTGCAGTGCACAAGGTAGGAGTCAGTCTGCTGGAGAAGGGAAGGTCTGTCAGGGAGTTGTGGCAAAGGAGAAAAACGATTAAGAGAGGAGTAGGGTCTGTGAAAAAGAGGCTTGAGTAATCAGTGTCTGTTTTATCTTGATTATCTCCATGTGTACATAAAAGACAGCATCAGCTCACTAAGAATTTCTCTATTGACTTTGAAATTGTGAAATAAACATTTTGCAAGTAAAATGCAGAAATAAACATTTTGTGGTGCACACCAGGGAGCACATCTGCCTGCTACCTTAAGGATGCCTTTTCAACTCAGAGACTTTTGCTGCTATAGGCAAGCTCAGAGGATATGTAGCTGTACTGGGAGGGCTACCAGAACAACTGCCCATGCTGAGGAGAAGTGAGTGAAAGAGACAGTCATACCTCAGAGTTTCAGAGTATGTTAAAACTTTGTTCTTTTCATGAGAAGAAGTGGAAGGGCGATGGAAAGAGAGAGAGAGAGAGAGAGAGAGAGAGAGAGAGAGCAAACCTAACATGTCCTTCAGTAAGAAACATTTCTTCTTTTACCAGGTTACTGACTAATTATCTCTGTATATGGGTATATATATATATATGTGTGTCTACAGGAATATATATGCACACAAATACATATACATAACATATATATAAACATATATAAACATTTATATATGTTTATATAAAAAAACAGTAAGTCCTATAGCTCTACAAGGATAGGTGCACCAGATATTTGTGTATTTAAATGTTTTTCTGTTGCAGTTCAGCTTTTTACTCTGTTACTAGTTAGTTGCATTAGATTAGCTGAATGATGACTACAGATATTTTAATACTCACCTTCTTTCAAATTTTTCAATTTTAGGTCCATATGTTGAAAAAATCCAAGCAGAAGCAGAAGAAAACTGGAAACCTGAAAGAGATGAAAGCGGATAGCACGTCAGTCTCTGAAGGAGGACGCTAAGGGGAGACCTGGGCTCACGCCTATGGGTAGATACCACCCTCGTCCAGTAAAACCGAGTCCAGACAAGCCGTGAAGAGTGTTGCCTATGAGCGTGCCTTTCATTACATTTTGATACTGGGTTCTTCTTTGTCTTTCAAAGATAGTACCTCATTGTCACAAATAACTATTATGTACCATTTGTCTCATCTGAAATGTTTACTTGGGGTTGCTTTTCTGTAAGCTGTTTCCCAGCCAAACAGAGATTCCAAGATTCTGAGATTTCTGCCTTTGCCTTCACAAAATATCCTTCCCTCCTCCCAGCTAACTCTTAAGAAAATCATTCCATAGATAATTTTTTAATTGTTCTATCACTGAAACTGTGTTCCTTTAAGTTAATGCTCACAATAGCATCCTAACCAAAAAAAAAGGCAAAAACATGAGCTGCTGAGAAGTTCTTAGATCAATCCAAATAGCACAGCTGAAACAGTACAAGTGTAAAGAGAAAACCACAAAACACAGGAGAGATTATTTCTGGAAAAGGATCCCAGTGCACTGGGAAGAGAGAAAGTGCTAGAACAGTTGAGTCAAAATATTTCAGAGCATTTGCTTCAACAGTATTTGGATAGCATGAATGAAGGGGAAACAGCCTGTATAGCAATCTTTCAAATGTAGCTTAGTTTCTTATTATTCAGCCAAAGCCTGTTTTAACAGGCATTGGAATTTCATCAGCTGCACCTCTCAAAATAAAAAAGGAACAAGAATACCTAAGGCAGTAGTATGTTATACCAATTCTTTTCTATCACCGAAACCATTATCTTTGACATCAGACCTTTTTGTCTTGACTTTACTTATGTTGTTTTAATTTTCATTAATTTGGACTGTTATATAACAGCAATCTCAAGAATCATCATTAATTAGGTTAAAATAAATAACACTTAGTGTTCAATTAAGGAAATTAGCACAGTCCTGTGTTAGAGGGAACTGATGTACCGCATCTTTTTGCTGAGGAGCCTTAGCAGCTGTTGAAGCCTGTAGTGTGCATATAGCAGGCTCTAGGCTTCAAATAACTGAGAATACAAGAGGCATCATGAAAATTCACTTACCTCGTCAGACTCCTCAAGTCTTTTTGGGTGTTGTTATTAGATATGGGCCCAGAGACACAGTGACTGTCTTTTCTCACTTGGATGAGTGAGTGTGTGCTCTTCAGAGGCTGTTTCTCCGTCAGTTTCTGTGAGGCCAAGACCACCTCTCTGTGTTTACCCTCTGCTGCAGGTGTGGGGATCCAGCCCTTTGACAGCTTCGTGCTGGAGACTCGCACTGGAGCAACCCTGCTGGTCCTGCCATGCACTCTCTGTATCTGCTGTCCGTGGCTGTAGTCATGTTGTTCTTCACTCACATCTCTGCTGTCTCATCTCACCGTGGTTCCCCAGGGACTGAACCTTGGCCAACATCATACACAAAGGGCTCTGTGAGCCACTTGTGGGTGGGGGGTGGGGCCTGCAAGGTTTGGCCACTTGTATGCATCTGCTCCTTGGAGCTGCTTAAGTCATGTTGGCTAGAGCCCACTCAGCCATCTGGTGGGCTTACTTGTCCTCTGTTGCACAGTAATAACTATTTCAGCTGTGGGTGGCATGAATTCATCACTTGAGTGTCAGCCTTAGAAGCATTCCTCATGCCAGCGTGTCTAGAAAAATATCTCTGGCTGCTTCGGGGGACTTAAGTGTAACTCTGAAATACGCAAAAACTGTTTTGTGATGGAGCCAGTGACGTGCTGAGGCAGTTCTTGCTGGGTCTTGTTGATGAGTCTCTACTCTCAGCACTGTGCCAGCTTCAGCAACAGCTGATCATTACATGTGCTTTCTGCTTTTCAGTCACTGTGCAACAAGGATTTGAATGTCATCTATAGCAACAAAATGATGCAGCTAAAGCTATAAAGAGAAACAAAACAGCTATGGATGCCTGAAGCTTCTGCTTTCAATCTAGTGATTCCTTCTCAGTTTTCTGGTAGAGATGTAGTTGGAGGAATGAATTCTGTTTTCAGTGAAACCTCTTCTTAATTGTTTAAATTCTTAATTTAAATTTGGGGATGTTCTTCAGGTCCCACAGTGTGGACTACGACTTACTTTTATTCAACATGAAAACTGGATTCATGTTATGAAGGAAATAGTTTGGATAGTACAGACCTAAAAGCCGTGTCTTCCTGATCATTAAACACAGGGTTGTCTTCTTTAGAACCTGGGCATGAGGAGTCAGTCAGCTGGACCTCTTCTGTCATCCTGGTACCAGCATTACAAGTAGGGAGAATGAAGTGTTGTATTTCAGGCTGTGCATTCTCTGAATGAAGCTCACAAATTAGAGAGGAAATCTGGAATAGGCTGCTGTTTCGTAATTGTCCAGAAAGACGGAGAAACTGCTTTGTATCCTTGGGGCAGCAGAAAGAATGCATGATCAACTTTCCACTTGCTGACTCAGCTTTTTGTTACAGAAAACATGTATAAATTTTAAGATTGCTGGTACTGACTGTCTTTTGCAGACCAAATAAATAACCCTGTCTTACTATTTTTCCAAGCATATAAAATCTTGCAGCACATAATGGACAATGTTTCAAGTTCTTGGCTTGTTAAAGACCTGGCTGGCTCTCCTTTTGCTCTTTAGCTGTTACCTGAAATGACATCAAACTCACAGGTCACAATATTTTAATCAGAGGGCCCCTTGCTTTCACATATTCTTCCTGGAGACTTCCCATCGCTGGAACTCTGTACTCTGTTTTGGGTAGCATCATGGTAGCAAGATGACGCTGAAATGAGTGTAATCTTCTCCCAGCTTCCTGAGGGGGTCCTGGTGGAGGACAAGAAGGCTTTGAGTTTTGTTTTTCCTTCCTTTTTCTTTTTTCCCAGAAACCAACTGCCATGTATTTGAGCAGATGAGTGCCACACTGGAATGAGAACATAGCTTAAGAAAAACACACTTAGTATATAAGGCCTCTGTGCATCAAAAGATGATGCTCAAAGTGATTTGATGACAAAACAGATTCCAGTTGAGATGGGAAAGACCCTCTAAAGTTTTTAAAAGGAGAAACTCACTCATTAAACCCTCTATTAAGATGTTCTAGTTTCAGGTTCTGTAAAAGCCATTATATCAAGAATATATGTATGTGTGTATGTACTTTTTTGCTCACATTTTCATTGCATATGAAAGAGAAGACTGAGTCTGAGAAGGCCTCATATCTTCTTCCATGGTGTGCAAGGCCTGCATGAAGTGGGGGGACAACTCTTAGCAGTTAATATGAAACATTTAGACTTAGCCTTTCCACTGAACATAACAATGCAGTATAATTTATGTGACAATGGGCAGATAGATGATTCTCCCTACTGACAGTTTGAGTAATATTGTGTGAGAACCTAGTGAACCAGGAGCTGTAACTATGGTCAGGGAAGAGATGCAGTCTCTTCGCTATCCTGAGCACAGTCCTTCATCCTCTCTCCACTGCCTTTTTACCTTGCCTATATACTATGGCTGGCACAAATAGCACAACTAGCATCTCTCCTGCTGAGGTAACACTCTCCTGACTTTTTACTAGTGTCCTACTTAGGCATTGCCAGCACTGGGGAGAGAAAGGTCCTGAAAATCTGATTTCTTTCAACTAACCCAGTGTTGCAGATTAGTGCAGATAGTTGGTTAAAATCTATTTTAATGGATAAATGCATTACCTCTGTCTTGGATTAGTAGAACCAAAATTCAAAAGCACATCCCTGAGATATGGGTGCTACTTCAGAAAATTTGCTGTGTTTTTCCCCATGGCTTTTGCCCTTGATTTGTACAGTTTAAATTGCTGGTGTTTTCGCTGCATGTTTTTTTAGGTGAAATGGTTATTTTGCCAAAACCCTTTCATTTCTATACGTGTATATAAGTATGTGTACATACATGTGCACACATCCTTTAAGAATACGCCTTATTCTATTTCCTTCCACAGTGCCTAATTATACAGCTTTTGCCCTGTTACAGCATGCTGATATACTCACTTCTGGATCTTTCTCTCGCCGGTTTTGGACATGAGGCAGGACTCGCACTTTCCAACAAGACATAATGGCAATATAGTGAAAGCACAACTGTGTTTAGAATACAGTCTCTGCATTTATGCAGTTTGAGCTCTGCTTGCTGTTTCTAGATTTTAGTCAAGTATCTGTGTGTCTAAAACCAATGGCAATGGCTATTGTAGTATTTCAAAAACTAGGAAGAAGCTGTCAATGCAAGATTTAACTAAGGAACAAAATCTCAATGAACCGTTACAGACAATTGTTGTACATCTTCATGGTTACTCTCTTACAAATATTGTGTGAATTTAATTTCCTTAAAGAGCACATAATGTACTTGATCTGAGTATCGGCTGTTTCGAATTGCTCAGCATTTATACATGCGTATGATTGTCTGGCAGTCTGTCGGCATATAAACGTCATTATCAAATGAAACCTCTTTTTTGTGGGAGGAGAAGGTAAGAGGAGCTTTTGTGACACTTAAAAGGGCTTATGATGAAGACACAACAGATTTGGTTGCATATGTATTTAATAATGTACTGACTGTAGGTATGCTCTGTCTTGCACAGTCTCCAGTCCATATTCCAGGAACAGTATTGGAGGCTCATTGGAGTTGTGCACTGGCAGTAGATAATCTTTCAGTCTGCAACCCGAAAGTCTTCCTTACCACCTTCAGGGTGACTGTACATCTTCCTCTTTCTGCCAGGCTGCCCTCCTGCCCTTTGGGCCTAGCTCTGTACCAAAACTGGTAATGAAGGCATGAGCATGTGCTGGTGAATGTGTGTGGAGAGTGGGGGAATGGAGTTCCTGCTCTGAATGCTGCTCTGTGAGTTTGGCAGAGACTATTCTTTAATTTCTACTTCAGCTTCTACTTTAGCCATCTAACAGTTGTGCAGCAAAGATTTGGCAACTAATGAATTGCCTTGGATTCACCAGTGACAATGTTGCCTCATTTTCAGGCTTCGATCTTATATGCATCAGAATATGTATAACTTCATTATACTTTTTGCACTTAACAGAAAATACAGGTTGGATGGGCCTAGGGTGTGGCAAAATTGCAATGTTTGTACTTTTTTTTTGTAAATATGGGGATGATTCTACAGATACAAAGATGCACTTTCAGATAACAATGAGAACAAGTTTGTAAAATACAATTGTTTAGGAGTTTCTGTGGTTGCAGTGTTCCTGATCCCCATCCATGTCTAACACTGTGTTTGTTCTCCTTGGAAGCCTGCTTGGGGATAGAGATTGCTTCTCACATTGCAGAATGTATTTATAGCTGACTGACTGAAAGTTCCTGTATGTTTTTGAGCAAATTTGCTGCTATTCTAAGTTTTAGGTTTTAATAGACTGCTTCTGTAATGCATAAAATAATGTACAAGTTTTATTTATAATGTCAACACTTACTGATTTGACACTTAGTTGCAGAAGACATGCAGCCCAAAGCCTTCATTCCTTTTGCTATTTAATGGTTTTATTTTGTAGGGTTTTTTAGCAATGTAGGCATTGTATGTGTGGAGTGCAGTGAAATGAATGCAAATTACTAACCTTAACCTGCAGTTGGAGCAGCAGTTTCAACGTTTACAGGACAGTGACTATTGATTGTAAACCCATACCTGTCCACTGAAACAGTGCTCTCTTCGTGTGTTTTGGAAGCATTGTTTCTGCTTACCATGGTTATTAATATTAATATTAATAGGTTATTAATAAACCCTTCTGGTTTTAGAGTCCTGGTTATGTTGCTTTGGAGAGATTTCAGTGTGGGTTTATGGCTTCTCTCCATGGAGTCACAGAACAGAATTTGTACTGATACAAGTGTGTTACATTGAACATATGGTTTTCTGAAAGAGTGACCTTATTTTTTGTGAAGATGAGAAGGTTTTGTAGCACATCAGTGCTGAAAAAGTTAAGTCTTGAAATAAACATTAGTAGATATTAAAAGATTATCCCAAAGCAAATTATTTTTTCATAGGACAGTGTTACTGGTATAATTATTCCTCTGAACTCTCCTGGCAGCATACTCATTTAGCATGTCACTCTGCACTGGTCAGGTGTGTTATTTAGGGAACAGCCTGAATTCAGAAGATATGGCTTCATTTATATTGTGCATATCTATTCCTATTACATCTTTGGCAGCAACTCCCAGTATAAACATCAGCCATACAAGGCAGAGCTTCTTCCCCATACAGATCACTGCAGGTTGAAGAACAGAGAGCCTGCTCTTGTGCTTGACTGCAGAAAGATTGTAAGTCTGGTGACAGTCTGGTACTTGCAGTCCTTTCTCTCACCATCACAGAGTGTGCCACACAAGCTCTTTTGCTTTGTGAAGGCAGGTAGGCACAGAGTGCCCAAGTCAAACTCTTGACACCTTGTCTCACCACGGCATTTGTTACTTACTGCTGCTTATCTTGCCAAACTGGTTAGCAAGAGGTGCTTGAAGTATTACTGAGTATTTATTGTGTCATTTTGGGTGCTTATAAAGCCTTCATTGCTATTTTAAAGCAAAATTTGGGGATCTGTAGCATAGCAATAGCTGTATAACTCTAGCATTCCAAACATGCCCAAAGCAAGTTATCCTTGTGATAGTTTAGTTAGCAATGGTGTAGCTAGCAGCAATCAGTATCTTGAAGCTACAAGTTCTGAGTATTGAAAGACAACATCTCTGCTTTGAATGTAAAGCATTAGAGTTTGTAATTCACTATAGATTTCAGTGTCTCTCCTACTTACAAACGACTCATGACATCTTAATTCTCAAACTATAATTTCACTATTGCTTAAAATAAGTGTTTTTCACCTCTGGTTATTTAAATCATCCAATTTACACAGTGTATGAATGCTGTTTTATTATCAGGATACTCTTAAGATGTCTCATAGCATTTCTTGTGAATGTTCTAATACATCGGTAATAAAGAATCCTGAACCAATAAACTAATATAAGCTGACAAGTTATTGTCTAGTGCTTATTCTTTGTGCATCTGCCTAATTCTCAGAAAAAAAAAAGCCTAAGTATAAGCATTAAAGTGGTTTCCACACTCTGTGCCTCAAACCAGTAATGCATTATCACATATTTAGTTGTGGATTGGTCTCAAAAACTAGCTTTTAATGATGTAACTTGTTTCTCACAGTCTGCCTTGCAAATGAGACATCACTATACTGCGGTAACTTGTCTACAAGCAACATACCTAGTGTACTAATAGATTTTTAAAGATGTAATTTATAAAAGATGGTCTTTTCTCTTATATTTAAACATCTGTTCATCCTTGGGTTCTGTTCTTAGAACAATTCTGTGTATATTTTGCAATATGTGTTTTGTGTTTGACTGTACATTTTGCACCAATATGAAATATTGTATTCTGAGTATTATTTACAAGTTTCAGAGATCTGTAACTAGAATTTGCTGTGAAAAATACAACATCTCTTCTACCCTGGATACTTGTGGAGTAGTTATGCTTTAAATTAAAATAGCAGAATACACTCCTGCAGAAACAAACATACTTTATCTCAGCTGGGCATTGCTTTTATAGGAATTCTGTAACCTTGCTGTTTGAGATTGGGTCATGCCCTGTGAAAGGGTGGCTGTGTTCTAACAGTATGATTCAGTATGTTTTCGTTTGTGAGACAACATCTAAGTTTGTTCCCTGCAACATTCACGCACCTCTAGAACCTTTATTTCTGGATAGCACTGTAATTAGTAAAGTTTGTGATAGGACCACGGTGTGTTAAGCATTTCTGGTGTTTTGAGTTACTTTAATGATGGTCCAGATTTTCCAAGGTATTTTTGTACAATTTCTTGCCCTCTTTGTACTTCTCTAGAAACACATGACCTGATGTTTTCAGGCTCTGGGTAGCAGGCCCAGACATAGCCTTGTGCTTGGCTCAGGTGAGCAGTGCTGGACCTGACCTGCACAACTCAAGGGCCATGCTGCATGGACCTTGGCTTGGAGGGACTCAGCTGGGACAAGTGGAAGGGCTGTCCAGTTTGGCAGGCCCAGGTGGAAACTCTGCCCCACTGTGAGTGAACACATCCCTCCTTGGAGATTAAGGTCTGCCCTTCATAGCTGGGAGGTGGTCAGTCAGCTGGACACCTCCACTTGGGATGTTCCTGCTGCAGTACCTTGCCTCTGGCAATAAGAAATTGGTTCTCCCTACTCTGTTCAACAATTGACTGCAGAGCTGAGAAGGCCTTGGTTATGTCACCACACTTCTGGACAAACCTTATGTTCCTTGCTGGACTGCAAATCAACAAGCTTTGAAGCAGCTACAATTACACTTAAAAATCATACATGGAAAACCTCAGTTTGGGGCTACAGTTCTGGGAAAAGAGGGGAAGCAAACAAAATACTGACCTTCATACAGAGAAAAAAAAAAAGCCACAGAACATCCAAATCTGAAACGAATTTTATCCCTGCCCTGCTCTGGGCTGAGAGAACAGCAAGAGGAGTAGACAACTGCCAGCAGTCTCTCCCTGCCCATACAGGGTTGTGCCTTACAATCTGGCTATACTGCCTTCTCATCAAGGGGAACCGCTGTCTGAGAAAGGGAAAGAATGGACCATGATAAATCCCAGCTTAACTTCTGTGTGGATTTAGCCACCAGTTAGGCAATGCTCTTTGAAGCACAGCTAAACAAAAAAACCTTTTAGGCAAATAATAAGTCACAAGGAAATTAATTTAGGGGTTAATGGAATAATTTAGAACATCAAACTGATGATCACATGACAGCTTTGGGCCCTGAAACAGATGCTTTCTTCTTGTGAACAGCTGTAGCACCTGTGATCCCTCCTGCCAGGGCTGAATAACCAAATGCTGGAACATGCAGCAGTGGTGGTGGCATCAGCATCTCGAAAACAAATCCATGCAAACAGAGCAATGCCTATGCAGGTGCCCACAGGCAAACTTCCCTATACAGGCAAGCAGCCATGACATGAGTAATACAAATGGGTCAAACCTGTGCCTCCCCATCAACTAATGAGGCTCAGCATTCATTCCTGAACTAATCTCTGTCTCTCACAATTTCCCCAGACTTCTCTTGTAGATGGCACCATACTGTCTTGGTCTATCCAGCAGCTGGTTTTCAGGTTCTGGAATCCAAAACATCCAGCCTGAAAGTCTACTAGGGAATCACACAAAGAGAGGGAGGGAGGGGAAAACCAAGAACAAAATGGTTATAGACAGGTGAGAGAGGTAGAACAGCCTCCACAGATGAGGCACAGAGTCTGCCCAGACAAGTGCTCTGACCAGAAGCCTGCTGACTTAATGCAGGGTCCTTGTAATTGGAGGCAAGGTCAGGGTCAGGGTATGCACAAGAGAATGCACACAGTGAAATTGCACACATACAACACCTCACTCCACACCGGAAAATGAGGCTGGGACAAGCTCTGTCACCTTCAGCGTTTCCCTCAGCCAACCTGTACTATTAATCAGTGATTACTTACCACAATTAGCCACTCTCATAGGCAAGCGCTGGAACAGTGCCCTCGAGTATGTGCCAGATAACTATGAGGCTGCTGCCGTTCCAGTATTTCTGGGGATGCTGCTCACAACTCCACTCATTTGCACACTGTTGAAGTCAGTACCTCCTGGTTTAAAGAAGCTTTCCCTCCTGCAATTTCCAAGGTACAAGCAGCTCAGAAGGCACAAAACATTCCTGGGAGCAAGGACAGGTGGATCATCCCAGTCCTGGCTAAGATGAACAAATTAATCCAGTCACATGGTCACTACACAGTCTTGCATTGAAGGTCCTGCTCCCTTATCTTTCTGTCACACAGGAATGGCTTGGTGTCCTCTGATGCAGCAGCCTCCCCTGTAAAACATGGAGCAGAACCAATAGCAAGTCTTCTGACTGACTCTCAATCCCATAAGCCACAGTCCCCACAGACAAACCCCAACATCTCCAGTCCAGAAAAGAACTTATGGAGGCTGAGGTCTTCATCTGACAGAGTCTCAATATGTCTGCAACAAAGGTGTGGAAATGGTACTCATCTAGGACACGCAAGAATTGAAGAAACTCCATCGGAACCATTAAAGAAAGGAGACTTTTGGCTGACTGGGTGGCACATTTTTCTTCTGCACTCTCCCACTTCAGCTTTCCAGTCTTTGGCCTCTGACAGCACCTCCTATTCACAACTCCTCATCAACCATGCCCAACCATTGTCATTGCTCCAGTATTACTGCTGTCTACAATGGCTTGTCATATTTGCTCTCGTCCAGAAACATTTAACACCCTTTTCAGGCTTCTTTGGGCTACAAGTGAACATTTTGAGGATTTTTTTTCAGTCTTTTGAAGTTTGTGGTGGTGTGGTGTGTCAGCAGTTCTGATTATAAACTCTAACCTGAATCGGGCTAAAACCTTTCCAAGATCTTGGTGATATCTGCCTGTTAGAGGGAGTTGCTTGAGTTTCTGTTAACTACAAATATCCTTCCAGCTGTCTGCCAAGTTTTACGAGTATTGGCACAAAAATGAAGTAGTGTCAATAACGTACCATGCTACTAAAACAGTGGATTTCGTTCTTTTTTAATACAAACACGGACATTTGCTGCTGGGCACAGACCGTACAGTCGTGATTTTCCTGGCTAGTTAACTCACTGTTAAACTGGAGGTTGCTGCCCTCTTGCTTTCTTACCGAGGATAGCAGAACCCTCCCCTGGCTTTGGAAAGGCTTTTAGGAACTGCTCAAACACTACTGCTGTGGTTTAAAAATTATTTTAAGAGAAACAGTGTGCTGTAGTTATGCAAAGATGTTTATACTTTAACCATTTGCTTCATGGATTTTAAAATTTTCCACTTTCTTTATAAGTTTCATCTTTCTTTAAGTAAAGAAATTATAATCAGTTTGGGGAAGAAAACAAATGGCAGTATGGTGGAGTACTGAGGGCACAGCTTTCTAAGACTGCACTCACAATGTTGCTGAGGACTGTGTGGCCAGCAGGTCTTTCTGGGTCTCACTGGGCAGTGAGGTGGTCCAGCTCATGCAGGAGCAGGCAGCACTGCTGGGAGAAGAGGCAGAAAGGTGTGGGGTGATGCTCTGCAGATGCCATTCCCCTCTGGAGCGGGGCATGTGCTGGGGAAGCACTGGCAAGCTGTACCCTGGGGCTGGCCCACCATAGGAGGGCACAAGGGACCCAGGCCCCTGTGGGGGGAAAGCTGGCAGGGGAAGTTTGGCTTTCTGAATTTGCCTGCAGTCCAAGGCTTGGCCCAGCAGCCAGCTTCAGTGGTTCTTGGCTTGAGGTGAGCTGGGGTGTCCTGGTTTCTACTGAGATAGAGTGAATTTTCTTCAGAGTGACTAGAATGGGGCTATGTTTTGGGTTTATGCTGCACACAGGGTTGATTAATATAGAGATGTTTTAGTTATTCTTGAGCAGGGCTTACACAGAGCCAAGGTCTTTTCTGCTTTTTGTACTGCCACACTGGGGAGGAGGTTGGGGGTACATGGGAGGTTGAACTGGCCAAAGGGATATTCCAGACCATTTGATATCATGCTCAGTATTTAAAGCTGAGGGTGCAAATAGGAGGAAGGAAGAGATGTTCGGAGTGATGGCATTTGTGCCCCCAAGTCACGGTGAGGTGTGAGGGGGCCCCTGGAGATGGCTGAAGAGCTACCTGCCCATGGGAAGTGGTGAATTAATTCGTTTGGGGGTTTTTTTGCTTATGTCCTCTTTATATTTGCTTTTGCTTTCCATATTATTTAAACCAAGAGTCTTCTACCTTTTACCCTTCTGCTTCTCTCCCCACTGGTGGGGCAGTGAGCAAGTGGCTGTGTGTGATGCCTGGTGGCCAGATGGGGTTAAACCGAGACATGGAGTAACAATGTTTAACGAAGCCAGAGGGGAGGCCCTGACATTTGACAGCATGGGGGCCAAGCCACAGCACTCAGGAGTGGAGAACAAAGCCCCACATTGCTCCAGGGCCAGCTCCAGGGGAGCTGAGAGATGGGCAGCCTTGATGGCAAAGGTCTGCCTGCCCTCAGGAAACAGTGTGACAACTCTCCTGTCAAGTAAGAGCCTGACATTCATGGCCCGGCATGGCTAAAGGCCAGGCCTCACAGTACTCTGCATGTGATGGCACAAACCCAGAGAGGCACCAGGTGTCTTGTCTTGGATGAACGTGGAGAGCAAATCCCTCAAGACCCGAGGGCCAGGCAGAGAATTTAGTGGGGCAGAGTCTGCATGGACTGAGGACTAGGTCCCACAGTGCATGGCTTAAGGGGGACCTGAGGAAGAAGGACCTGCAGAACAATTCTCTCCCACCCAGCTAGATGGTTTAGTCCTTCTGTCCTCTAAGCAACAGTATCCTTAACAGAGCACAGGGCTGGTGTCAGGTTTCTCCACTGCAGCTGCACCCAGCTTGCTCAGGAGCACAACAGGGGTTAGCTCAGTCCACTCTCACAATATTCAGACCTCTGGTGCACACAAAGGCCCATCTGGAGTCTCCCTGCTCCTACTGGGGTACTGGCCTCACTCCCTCACCTGCTGCACTACGCACATCTTTCTCCCCCAGCCCCTATCTCCAAGTTTTCACTCCTTACACAGGTGCTGCCAGTTCCTCTGGCTTCCTCCCTATTCCTGCCACCTATCTCATAGGTAGCTTCACAACCTCTGCATCTGCTGCCATCACCACCCACCTCCCAACTGCTCCAAGTTTCTGCCTGGGCAAGTCCAAACAGCTGCTGGTACAGCCATAGTCCACACACAAGGAGTGTCTCCTGCTCCTGAGAAGAGCCCTGCCCCAGAGCAAAGCCCCTTCAGATCCGTACTGCAGGCCCAAGGCTGCCTTGTCCTCCCAGGGCACCTGTCCACTCCATCAGCACCATCTAGGGAACTGTCCAAAAAGCACACCTAGGAAAGCACAGCCATAGCAAAGGGCCCTCTGGGGAGAAGCAGCAGGAAGGTTATGTGGCAGTGCTATCAGCTGTCAACAAAACACTGTGCTCTCAGGCACAACATCTGGGTCAGCTGCTGCTCTCGTGAGTGCTCCGAGCACATCTTCCTCTCCCTCTCTGGCATCCAGACCCCAAGGCACATGAGATTCATGCACGTGAGTGAGGCAGGACGTGTCTGCTTTCTGTGGCTCCAGAAAGAGCAAGCACCACAGCAGGATTAAGCTGTTGTGCTGCTCTGGGCCACTTCACAGCTACGCCGCGGTGGAGGTGGCATGCCACTGCCATTTCCATTCAATGCCAGGCTGGCTTCCAGACTTCCAACCCAGCCCGGGCTGGAGTCCTCCCCCTGCAGAGGATTACCGCCACAATCACAGCTCCAGCGGACTTAGCACAGCCACAATGAGCAACAGCAAACACTTTCTCACCACCATCAGCTGACGGCCCAGGGCAGCTGAAAACAACACAGAGAGAAATGATGGGGCAGCAGCTGACTAAGCCACCCGGATTAGAGAGGCTCAAACGGGGCTGAAAAGCAGCATGTACCGCTAACCCAGCAGAACTGCAGCTCCAGCCCCTCATCTCACTTCACCCAAACACGGTCAGGTGGCTCCTGGCTGCAAGCACGCTGACAAGGGGCACAAACACTGACGCTGCAACACAGAAGTCAGGCAAGAGGGAAAGAATGGCCACTTGCAGACAATCATCACCTCAACACACACATCACCTGTCAAGGTAGCTACAGCAGCATCCAAAAAGCTAAAGGGTCGTCTGTCTCTGTCCTGGAGTACAGACCCACAGACCAGTTGTGAGTCTCTATGCTACAGCACTGGCTGGCTTGCACCCAGGGATTCACAAACCACAAATCTCTACCACCACATTGCAGCACATAGAGACCTATCTACCCGTACAGTCTCAGAACAGCCATGCACCTGGAAAATGCCACAACAGATTACTTCTCAGGTAACTCACAGGTGAAAGACACAGGCTTCACTCCGCAAAACTGCACACTTGGTATTCTACAAACCTCAGCTCTGCCTTTCAGGTGGTGGTACAGCCAGAAAAATGGGGCCAGCCCTGCTGTGTTGCTAGCCATGGCCCCAGCAAACATCAGAGGTGACCATTTTGCATAGGGGTAGGGCAAGAAAAACTCAGGGACTTCACCAGCACCTCTGAGATTTAGCAAACAGCAGCTCCAAAAAGGATCTTCTCTCACAGCCAAGATAGTACATCAAAACAGAAAAACAACAAAAGCAAGAGACTGCTAAGCAGCAACACCTCTTTCCAGGGATCTTCTTGAGTCTCCCAGGGTGACCCAAACAGCTGAGGAAATCATGGGAAATAGATGATGACATTAGAAACCCGGCAATTCCTCCAGCAGTGCTCTACAGCTCATCCTTCCCCCTCCTCTTCCTCCTTCTCTGCTGCACAACCAGCCCCTTTGCTGGCCTGGCTCAACACAGAGCCACTGCAGGGACAGCTTCTCCTTCTGAGGGACAGCTCTCCTACCCCAGGAGCTCCTGCTTAAAAATCAGTGTCCCTGCTGCACTGATAAAACTAGCAATCCACCAGTGTGAGAACTTGAACAGGCAGTTTTGTCTGTGCTTGAACTCAAGCAGGCACACAGCACATATGCAATATGACCACAGAGAGGCAAAGAATCCCATCTTCATCCTCCATGTTCCAAAGAGGTATATAAAACATTCAGAAGCAGTCCCAGCTGTGACCAACCAATGCACAACTACACTCACCAGCCCTGGTCACTAGGTGACTGGTGACTAGGTGAGCTAGTGGACACACACACCAGGGCAGAGTTCTTTAGTATGTATATCCACAGATGGATTGGAATAGACCTTGAGAAATTTGAGAACAGCATTTTCCTGAAAATCACCTCAGAGGATAGATAGGAAGAGGATGGGTATGTGAACATGAAGCTCAATCTCAGACAAAAGTATGTGGCTTGTTGTGGCCTTGCCCTGTGTAGACCACAGTAGTTTGCCATGCAGACCTTTTGCCTTGCTCAGCAGCTCATCTATCCAACCCGACATAGCCACATGCATCATGAGATTCCCAGAAAGATGCAAAGAATCATCCCTATTCAAAAATAAAGGCCCCACTAGCTATTTATAACCACCATCCTCCTCCTCTGAGCCACAAAATAACCATGGTCTGAGCTGAAAAGCTCTGTAACACCCCAATGCCCATAATGATCCACTTGCGTTTTCCTCAGGAGTTCTGGTCCTTATGAGCCTTGCAGTAACTGTTGTCCAAAAAGACAGACTTAACCACACGCTGAGTCTCCTGCGTTTTATCTACAAAGGTGACCTAAGAATAAAGAATGACGTGGAGACTTTTGGAGGAGCCTCTTCATGTCTTTTCCTCATTATGCTCAGGCACATGATGCTCTGAAAAAGGGATTTTGTTCTGGCCTTCTGTTTTTCCAACCTGTGTTGCTCATGTCTCATAGGGCCAGGGGATGCCCAAAGCCTGCCCCAGGGATATGCACTGCATGACCATCCCACCAGGCTCTGCCCGGGCACGGACTCTGCTCAGCCTGGATCCAGGAACAGACCTCTTCCAGGGACGTGACATCTGCTTGCTGAGGCCTGCCTGGCAGCCACCTCACACAGCTCTACAGCCCTCAGGCACGTCCCGGTGCTCTGTGACACCTCTTGGCTGGTCCCCCAAAAGCTCAGAGCCTTTTCTGCAGCCACGCAAAGCAGAAGGCCTGAATCTGCGTCTTATCTCTGTGCAATGCACTTCACTCACACCTACAGACTCACTGCATCACCTCTGAAGAAAGACTGCTTTATCGGCCTCAGGCTTATGATTTTACCATTACAAGTGTCTCATTTATATACCTCTAGAAATGTATATAATTAGCATACCTAAGTATAAATCTACTCATTCACGCCTTCACACTGACATCTCTAACCATCTACATACCCTGTGCAAGTGCTGCATATAGGTATTTTGGGATCTGAGTACTTCCTGGTACAAGGAAGCAGGAGCTGCAACACTGAACAAAATGGCAGCTCCCTCCCACAAAATGGTGGCAGGGAACTCTTCCAGCCAGGGCTCCGGCCCTGGAAAACTGGGCAGCGTGGGAGGCGGTTTCAAAAGCGGGAGCCAGCGCTACAGAAAGTCCTCCCAGCCCCCCAACTCACAGGCCTGCACACACCTGGGGCTGGCTTCTCCAGGAACACCCAGCTACACCCACGCAACATCGGGGAGCACCTGGCACAAGTGCTGCAGGGCAGGCCCTGTGCGCCCTCCACCCAGGCTCAACGCAGGGACACTCCTGCCACTGGAACCTCCCTGCCATGGCCATGGACCAACGCCACACGGAGCTCTGGCACAACCCAGCCACAACCCTGCTCTCAAAGTGCATGCTGCACGCAGGCTCCGGTCCAACACCGAGCACAGCGCACTGGGGCACCTCAAACGCCTCCTCTTCGCCCCCCAGCAACTAATGGGCATCGTGAGCACAGCCAGTGCTTCGGGAGAAGGCCACCTCACTCTCCTCAAGATGCTCCAGCTCCGGCTACAACACCAGAGTGCCCCTCCTTTAGTACACCCAGGCCAGCGATTCCTGCCCACACACCTGTGTGAAGCTCTCTCATGTCTGCACTGAGGCCTTGAGGGACCCTGTGAAAGGCTGCTCTGCACTGCTCGCTGCAGAAAAGACCTTTTCCTTCCTGGGGAATTCACCCTGGGTAACTACATACTGTAATATATGATGTAATTCGTGTTCATGCAATATAGACATATAATCATTCATGTTTATGTAATATGATGTATCAATGATATAAAATCAGCCATGTGTTAGGAGGAATAGAGTAGCAGTCACTTGTGCTTGGAAATAAAGTGAAATGATTAAGAATTGTGAAGCCCTTGCTTGAAAGTCGAGC
Organism: Cisticola juncidis; assembly: GCA_013400215.1. Taxonomy (NCBI): domain Eukaryota; kingdom Metazoa; phylum Chordata; class Aves; order Passeriformes; family Cisticolidae; genus Cisticola; species Cisticola juncidis. The sequence continues at coordinate 290,589 of VXBR01010371.1, forward strand.
AAGGACCATGACTGGCAACAGAAACAGGGGACTAGGAGAAGAGATAAGCCCACCCGGAGATGGACTTGACAACGACCCACAATTATCACCTGATATGGATCTAGACTTCATCATCCAGGGTGTGCATCCCAATATGAGATTCCCAGAAATCGAATCAAGTATTCATCTCTTCTCAGAAATCCAATCAACCCTCCGGCATTGAGGACAGAGAAAAAGACAAAGAAGTATGAAGCAATGCCC